>JACXIL010000196.1:11906-344396 GCA_014737365.1 Bombus soroeensis
AGAACTACGGCATTGCGTAGAACAGAAAAGATTGAAAAGAGAAGAAGAAGAAAATGCATTACACAGAGCAATTGATGCTTTACGTAGCAAACATTCAAAAGTAGAATCAGAAAAAAATCTTAAAGAAAGTGAAGTAACACAAGCAAGAGAAGAAATTAATAAAATAAAATTGGATATTGTGCAGGTTTATATTTTTTTTTCTTCAAAATATTGCCATTTTTATTTTAAATTTGCTTAAAATTTTTTATTTCTAGCTTGGTGCAGCAGCAAGTAAACTAAGTTCCATTGAGTTAAGAATACAAGAAGTACAGAAAAAAGTTCAGGAATTAAATGAAGCAATGGATGTGAATGTTGTGAAAAAAGAAGTTGTTAACAAAATTAAGATTCGGAATGAAATGGAAACACTTCTAAATACGATTGATGAAGAAATAGCTTTATTATCGAAACAGAGTATGCAGCAAGCTGAATTAGATTTAAATAAATCTACATTGCATTCTAAAGAAAAAGAAATAGAAGAATTAAAAAACAAACGTGAAAAAGAAATAATGACTTTGTTTGATATTAAAGAACTATCCCAAACTAAATTAAAAACTAATCTAGACGTGGTTCAAAAACAATTGGTATTAAAAGATAGTCATTAAATTTACAGTCAGAAAGTTTGTGAATTTAGTTGCATAATTCTATTAATTCTAGGTGAATGAAATGGAATCTATTAATCAAGAAATTCAAGCAGAAGAACGTCGAATAACTACATTAGAAACAACAATATCACATATTGAACATGAGCTTCAAAATAAAAAAAAAGAAATAAATTGTGAGCTTAAAATTAAATAACTAAAAATTATATTTATATACCAATCTTTAAACTTATCATTGACAATACATCTTTCTATTTTAGCGGATAAAGAAAAAGTTTCATCAGTTTGTTACTACAAAAGTTTTGATGAGACTTTATTATTACAATCGAAAAAAGTGAAAGATCTTCAAGACAAAAGGGGAATGTATGCTCATCAAAGTGTAGCTTATAAAGAGTATATGAAACAATTAAGAGAAACAAATCCTTCTTGTCCTCTATGTCATAGAGATTTTGACGAACGTGAAAATGTTGTAACTTTATTAAAAGAAATGGAAAGTGAAATGGAAAATCATCCAAATCGTTTAAGGGAATGTGAAAGAGAATTGAAAACACAACAGGAAAAATATGATAAAATGTTGCAATTAAAACCGGTTGTTGAAAAAATAATACAATTAGAAGAGAGTGAATTAGAAAAATTAATGTAAATTTTTTATTGTTTATGTATTTATCTTACTATTTTGTTATAAAATTTATAACACTTCATACAAACAATATTTTAGGAATAGTTTAGAAAAATCAAAAAATAAGTTGAGTATATCTCGAACAACTGTAATGGAATTAGAAAAGAAAAAATCTTATCCTGAAAAAAAATTAGCAATATGCAAAGATATTGTAGGTGATATTATGTTATGGGATACATACATTGATGACATTTTCAAGCTGAAACAAACAATTGATAACTTACAGATTCGTATGAGTGCTGCAGGTATATTAGAAAAAATTAATTTTTTACCACATTTATAAAGAAATTTATTTATTTATTTCTATAGGCATTAAGACCAAACGTAGCCTTGAGGAAGCTCAAAGTCAAAGAGAAGAGTTGAAAATGTCTTTAAAAAATATTCGCGATAATATTGAAGAATTACAATCTAAAATAAATATGCATAATGAAAAATTAAATAATGCTCGACAGGAACAAAATACATTACAGGAGGAACAATTAAGGATCCAATCAGATATACAAAAAGTAAAAGAATTGAAGGAAAAACAGGATATCTTGTACTCAAAAGAAATTTCTCTTTCGAAATCAATTCATATGTTGAAGAAGCAAGTAACTATAGCAGAAACCGAATTAAATTCAGAGCTTGAGAAATTAGAAGAAAAGAGGGTATATTTTTAAATTACTTTTTGTATAAGAATATTAGTGCACTTCCATTAAATTTATGATATAAAAAAATTTGCAATATATTTCTATTTTAGAAAGATAATTCGGCGAAACTGGAATGTGATAGAAAATTAGTAACAGATGCAGTTAGACGTTTATCTGAATTACAAAGAATACAGGATGAGGTTGATATTTCCGTATACAGTAATGTTCCCGAATCTTTAGAAAGCTCTGAAAAGAAAATAAAAGATTATGAAAAGTTGCTTAATGAACTGCTTTGTGAAAAAAGTGATATAGAAACAACTATTAATAAATTAAAGGAAAATGTTACTCGTCAAGAAATTCGAAAAAGGGAGTTGTCAGATAATCTTGCACTGCTGCAAATTCAGGGAACAATAAAAAATTTACAACAACAATATTTGAAAATAAAGGAGAAATTGAATGCTATAAATTATTCTCAAGTACTTAACGACTGGAAGAATGTACAAAGTAGAGAACAAACTATACTCCGTCAGGTAAAGCGTTTTATAATTGAAATTTTACATGATTACATATATGTTTTCTTCACACTTCGTATAATTTATGTATCTACCTTTGTTATACTTTAATTGTTTACGAATGCTTTGAAAAATTAATTATTTGCAATATATTTTTATAAATTTATATATTTTTCTAAATTATTTTTAGCAAAATATAATTAAGGGGAATCAAGAAGAATTGGAAAGAACACTGCAGCAATATACTCAAGAACTAAAAAAGGATATATATAGACAAGCTCGTAAAAATTATAAAAGCAAATGCATCGAATTAACGGTAATATACAATACAGAACTTTCAGTTCTTATATTTTGTTCGATATTAATAACGTAAATTTTAAATAATTTTTCTTTAAACTAGGTTATGGAAGAAGCTATATTAAACTTAAAAGCATATAGCAAAGCATTGGATGTGGCTATGATACAATATCATGAAGAGCGTATGGCCACAGTTAATAGAATCGTTAAACAGATGTGGAAACTTGTATATACTGGGAAAGATACAACATCAATAGAAATTCATACAGATGCAACCGAAGGGATAGGTAGCACACGAAGAACATATAATTACAAATTAGTTCAAATGAAACATGGTCATGAAATAGATATGAAAGGTCGTTGTAGTGCTGGTCAAAAAGTAATTTTTAATTTACAGTAATGAAGATAGTAAAGTAATGTATTTTATTATTTGTATATGATTCCAAATTTAATTAACAGGTTCTAGCGTCGATAATTATAAGACTCGCTTTGGCAGAAACATTTTGTAAAGATTGCGGGATTCTTGCATTGGATGAACCAACAACAAATTTGGATCAAGAAAATGCTGATAGTCTAGCAGAAGCGTTGGCTACGTATGTTGTAATAAATTCTTATTAAAATTATTTTCAATGTATAATTCGAAACTTTAATGTATTATTTTCATGTTAAAGGGTTGTCAAATTGCGATCACAATATCAGAAAAATTTTCAGTTAATTGTAATTAGTCACGATGAGAAATTTTTATTCAAGTTAGCTGAATTAAACAGTAATAAAGGATTTTATCAACTTTATCGTAAACAAACGTATGTCTATAACAAATAAGTACATGTATACATACTATATTTTACTTGTTCAATTGTAATTTATATATTTTTAGTGGTTACACAGCAATTAGACATTGTTTAGTGAACAGTCAAGATCGTATTGCGTCAGATCCTATAAAACAAGAATCTGATGAAGAGGAGTCGTCTAATGAAGAAAGTGAAGAACGTTCCATCTTACAAGATAAATTACACGAAACAACTTCGCAAAGAAAAGCACCTAACGAGCAAACGCATAAGAAAAGAAGACATATTTCGGATGATGATGCTGATTCTTCTATTGAAAGCATAACATCAAAAAAAAGATATATATTTCAATAAATTGCTCTTGTACAACTTAAATAAAATATAAATTACTATTTGTATAACTAAAACGTAGGATTAAAGATTATTTTTTATAAATAAAATTTTTCTTATTATGTATATTACGATTTTAAAGAAATAGTTTATCCATACCTAAATTTCTGTACTTTGTATAGTGTCATATCGTTTTTCAAATATTGCCGCATTTTTAATCAAACGTAAGTAAATGTATCGAGTATTGAATCGATTTTAACAATCGAGATTTGATTGTACTCGGTCGATAAAAGAGACGAAGAACAGGTGACGACATCGTTGTCATACTCGTGATTTCATAACACGCCATTTTCTTTGTGTGAAGCTGATCGAGAGAAATTTCACTTACTGTTTTCTAACTAATTCGAGGTAACGTAATTTATAATTGATATTTTAATACTTTGTTGATTGTCATTCGCATTTATCAATGAACGTCATGTACATTTTTTAGGGCGCTTGTTTAGTCTCTGATGCTAAATCTCAATTGTCGAGATCGCGTGTTGACAGGTTTTCAAGCATCGCAGTTAAACGGATTCTATTTTGTGTCTGTCTAATTACGTATATTTTCATTTTATCATATTTACTTTTATACTGAAGCGGTGTTTTGTACTTTTATTATAATATAATTCAAACATTGTAGACATTAACCGCCAAAAACAACGTATTTGGAACGTCTCCGAGCAATGATTTTTTTCAAGTAATGTACATACGTCATTGCAAGGGGAGTACTTTTCCCATTCACGTTCAATGATTCACTAAAAAAAAGTCATCTACCCGTGACATTCGGACCAGTGTTTTGCGTTCGCATCGTTTTATAGTGCGATTTCACGTTCGTAGACTGTTGCATGCTAATAGGATATTTATTTAAGATCAAGAAATAACTGTCTAACAAAATATTCAGTTTATAATTCTAATTATAAAAGGTATTGTAAGATTTTTTTTACATATCAGTTTCAAGTAATTAAGCTTCATACTTATTCATGTTAAAAGAGGATTAAGCATATTTTCAACTAGCTGATAATAATTAATTCAATATTCCAATTTCATTATTTGTATTTCATTCTTATCTAAGTTGTTCTTACATATGACACATGTATGTTTGATTACAAATGTTTTAACTCTGATTCATAACTAATATATTTTAATATTATCTTCGTAGAATATTTCTCAAATAAAACGCTGATGTTATGATTTAGCTTTAATTTATCATATTTTTAAGTGGCATTCTAAATATTATTAATAAGATTTATGTCTTCTAATTAAATTTATTAACAGCATTCATAGTAAACATGATTCTTTTTGTTTTTAGTTCACAATGGCTTCTCATAAGAAACTACTGCTTAAGGTCATTATTCTTGGAGATTCAGGAGTTGGTAAAACTTCTCTTATGAATCAGTATGTAAGCAAGAAATTTAGCAATCAATATAAAGCTACTATAGGTGCAGATTTTCTTACCAAAGAAGTAATGGTAGACGATAGGATAGTTACTATGCAGGTAAATATAAATGTACGTTAAATAAAATAATATTCATACAATACTATACCTTCTTTTATCTCATCTTTTATTTTTAAATAGATTTGGGATACAGCTGGCCAAGAAAGGTTTCAATCTTTAGGTGTTGCTTTCTACAGGGGTGCTGATTGTTGTGTACTTGTATTTGATGTTTCAGCACCTAGTAGCTTTAAATCTTTAGACTCCTGGAGAGATGAATTCTTGATTCAAGCTTCTCCTCGTGATCCAGATAATTTTCCGTTTGTAGTACTTGGAAATAAAGTTGATTTAGAATCCAAAGTGGTAAGAACATTTTAAATACATTTTAGATGTAATTTTATTATTATTATAATCTAATTATAGAACAAAGACATTAGAACAACAAGAGAGAATAAAGGCATTTTCAATTTTAGTCATCCTTTGATCTCTTTACATTTGCATTATATTTTACGAATCTAAATTACAGTTTGTACGAAATGTTTCTGGAAATTTTCCGAAACCTAATCCAAACCTAAACTTAACTTATTAATGATAATCGTTTTTAATATCGATAGAACAAAATGATTAATGGCTTACAGCCTCGCATATGCAGTTATGCACGAGGCTTTCGTCCGAAAGATCCGTGAAATACCCAAGCTCGCCCAACCTCCATTTATTTAAACTATAAACAAAAAATAAGAAGTAGGTTCAGGTTATCCTTTGTTTTATTTACTGATGCATATGCTACCACGGCGCACAATTATGGGCAGAATTCACTGTAATGGTAATGTTTTGCGAATATCTTAAAAGCTAAGGCAATCTGATGGTTACATGTATAGGAAATAATTGTAAAAAATGTTGATTTTTACAACATATTTAAAGGTCATCGAAGTCGAAAACGCGTCCGCTTTCTAAATAATTAGCTTGTTATTCTTTTTACTTAAAGATCTATATTTATTTTGATTGATTTAAGTTTCAAATAATTTGTAGTCTTATTAATAAATACATTTCAGATTCATGGTAAGAAAGCACAGCAGTGGTGTCAATCTAAAAACAATATTCCATATTTTGAAACTAGTGCTAAAGAAGCCATCAATGTTGAACAAGCCTTCCAAACGATAGCGAAGAATGCTTTAGCTCAAGAAAGTGAGGTACATACTCTTTTTTTATATTTATCTGTGTATAATTAGAAAATATTAAAATATAACAAATAACGCTATTATTTTAGGTGGAATTATATAATGAATTCCCAGACCAAATTAAATTGACCAATGACCAAAGAAACAATGGCAAGGGTGATTCTTGTGCTTGCTAGGTCTTGGAGTGGTGAAAATTTTGGACAAGCACATAGATGCACAGGTCAGATCGTACATTCGCGTACCTGCGCATTTTAGGAAATACTACATCGAGCTTGACGTGTTTTGGAAGTCTTAAGCATGCACCTTGGTTTCTTTTACTTAGATTTCATCCGAAATATTTTTAAAGCATATTTACAACGTTGAAAAATTGTTTTCATTGGAATTATGTGAAATATTGAAAAAAATAAAGATGTATATATGTATAAGGAAATTTATAAGCAATGCATTTTAAACAATAAAATTAGACAAATTTTGTACCAAGGAGCATCCATTTGGCTTCGTTACATGAAAGACTATGTTGTATTTTATATCGTGTGTTTGTGTTGATACTTGGCTCATCTAGCAGTACGTTCAACACATTATTTCCGAAAATTGTAATGCTCTCTTATTAGGTATGGCGAAAGGTATGAGCTGCCCTTTTTAATTGCATCTTTACAGCTCATTGTCGATGTCCTTCATTGTGGGGTAACACTACAATGTTTTTGAATCACATAGATATAACTTGTGTCGGGAGGAAAATTCACGGGTCGGGAACACATTTAACATAACAATTAGATCATCACAAGTTTGCTCATAATTCATTAAGTACAATCGCATTTATTGAGGAGCTCTAAAAAAATTTTTGTGGGTATATTCGTTCGATCATTTCTCAAATCTAACTTCCTGTCAAATTAAATGGAAACATTTATTTTTCAACATGATTGATACATATAATGTAAATAATTTGATGCAGTGGGATTTTTATTGAAACTTTGCGATTATTTAACTACCTCTGAATTTTTCTAACAATGCAAACCTTGCTAATTGTTATGTCGCTCGAGATATTGCAGTTCTCCAAGAATATTACATACATTGTTCGCATAAATTTAAATAACTGTGAATTTGTTTAATAACATCACAATGTATGTGTGATGGTATTGCACGATCATCTCAATCTCAAAAGGCTAGTGCGTTTTCGAGGAAAAAATTCCCTTTTTAAAAACAACTGAATAATTGGATAATTTGTTATTTGGTACACTCGATGCGCCCACAATACTTGCATATTAGTATTTTCGTGTATCTTTAAATTCCTCCCTAAAGTGAGAGTCCTGAGCCGCGCTGCAGTGATTTTTAAACGTTTTAATTCTATGGAAACTATTCAGATGTAATCATAAATTTTATCAAATATTGTTTAAAAAGACATTTTTATATTAAACATATCATGTAGTGTATAGTAGATATTTGATGAATTATTTTTAAAAGTTATAAATTTTTGCTTTTATTTTTCTTACATTCAATGTTATTGCATGCGTTATATTTTCAAGATTATTTAGTTTGTCCAAAAGAATTCATTAATAGTCAAAGGGCAATTTTATTTTCATGTGTGAATAATTTTTTTTTAGAATCAAATTTTTTCAATGAAAAGACATTTGTTGTACAGCAACTATATTCTATTGAATTAATACGTTTATATAAAAAAAAGAAAAGGAGGATTTATAAAAGTGATATTGTTATTTGATATAATTAAGCAAAAATTATGCGACGCGGTGCCGACGATCACTTTCATATTTAAAAAAAAATATAATTTTAGATGTAAGTCACCATCCTGAGAAATTTAGAGCAAAAGATTGCGTGAGCTGAATTGATACATACATATAAGATTTCTTATGAGAAGGTTTAGCACGTGTAATATATGCGTACTTCTATGATAATAGTTTGCACGCTGAAACGTGCGTAATCATACATGTACGCATATACACGTAATATATATGTATATAAATGATGATGGTCATGACGATTACAATTATAATTATTAATATAATTTTATCGAAATATGTTAATGATAGTTATTAAAAATATTATCATTATTGCTGCTGCTGCTGCTATAAAACTACTATTGCTACTCCTAGTTTTAAGTGAACTAAAAGAAAAAAAGAAGAAATACATTTATTGCAACAAAATCATGAGCTGGTCGAATTAATTCGCTGATATATCTGTGCCACGGATAATCATCGTGTGACCTGAAACAAAATATAAGACTATCATTATCCCTATTATGACTCGATGTCTATGTTGTTATTATGGAGATGAATGTCTGTTGAGATAGATAGTAAATTTAGCAAACCCTGTACGAAATAGCGTATAAGATTAAAATATAATTCAACATAACATTAATTTAATAATTGAAAGATAATGGCAAAAAATGGCTGTTTTCAAGTAAAATAATAGCCTATAACACAGTGTAGTTTTATTCGAAAGTTTTAACATGTTATGTTTTAACCGATGTAAATTAAATATTTACCCCTTGTACGATTGTAAAAAAGTATTCGTTTTTATATAATGCAATTTTATCTTTCCTTTGAACCAACTATTTATTTAAGTGAAGTCTACAAAAGTATACATATGATGCACGTATGTGTATATATTATACAAATATATATGAATGTTGAACCAAGGATATCTATGATTAGATTATAAAATGCGTATAGAATATTTTATATTAATGTCATGTATGATATTACGCGGCCTTTGTTAAGTTTTAAACAAATTTTTACGATTAATGTCAAATATACACATACATACATACATACATATATACACACGACTTTATAGAGAATAAATTACATTCATTTACAGATAAAATATAATATGAAATAGAGATGTCTCTTTTAAGAATTGGAAAATAATTTTATTCTTCTTATCACTAAATTTAATGTAAGCCTCTATATAATATTATAAATTCGGAAACTTACGAGATTTGTCGATATATACGTATATAATATACATAAAAAGAATTGCAAACAGTGAGTAGTGGCTAATTGCACATATTAATAAAAAAATTCAGTTATATTAAGATGATTCATTTAGCTTTGAAACCATATCGAATCATATAAATTTGTGAAATAAGTAGAGATACAAAAGAGGGTTTATATAAAAAAATAGAGATACATAGGGTGTCTCAGATTTTAGTATGAGCAAAGCAAATGATAGGATAGTTCATTACGATGTCATAGAGGTGTAGGCGTTAATTTATGAGTTTTATTTTATAATCGACAAATTCAATTTTCGATTCAACATTCTACAGATTTAACGTTTAAGACCTATTCATTTTAGTTTTTAAGACAATCAGCTGCGGCATATATGGCTTTAGTAGATGCATTTTGAACTATGGAGATGGCATCATTATTGCAAGATCTTTGTTGTAAAGTAATTGCATTTTTATTCCTCTCTGCATCCATTTTCAGTTGTGAAGCTCTTTGCTGGTATTGACGAATCTCCTGATTGATGACTCCTACTTTCATAATCATACAACTTGCGACTTGTTGAGGATTAGAAGAACCCATGCATCCCAAGACAACCTGATCTAATTGATATTTTAATTTCTGTCCATTCTGAAAGTTAAAATGTATATACCAATATAAGTGTATATAATATATTAATTATATATAATATAATTAATAAAATATTTAAAGCACAAGCGTAAGTATTCGCTACTTGACCTGGTCAAATTTAACAATTAATATAAAAATATGATACATACTGCTTGCTCGTTGTCAAATGCTTGCAGTACTGTGTTAAAATTTTGATTTGCTATGTTTTTGCAGGTATTAAGTTGATTATACCCTGTTTGACCGGCGTCCTTCATATTCTTTGTGACGGTATTCAAACAATCTTCAGCATTTTTTCCTGACTCCTTTGCTTCTTGTGACTTTTCCTAATGACCGCCATTATTAATATTAATCATTTAATTACTCGTCTTAAATCTTTATGAAGCGAATGTTATTTCGTGAGATTGTGACTTACCTTGATATAATCAAGACGAGTTTTTAAAATTGAATTGATGTTCTGACTAGCTTGAATATAAAGGTTGCTAATTTCATTTTTTCCTTTTAAGTTAATGTTCGTCTGAGAGTGTTTCAAATCTAACATGACACTGTCAACCGAGCTTTTAGCATTTTTTACAGCGTTCTTTGCCTGATCCAATATATCGTTGGGGAATCTCTAAGATCAAAACATTTAATCAAACGTGTAGACTTTATAATCGATAAGTAAATTTGTCAAAAATTTGTCGATTAATTTGTCAATTGCCGGCCTCATTCTAGATCAATTTCTAACAAAGAATTTATTAAGTTAACGAGTATTATTTAAATAGATTATTAAATTAGATAATTAAATTGAGTTATTGAAGTTTATGTTGTGTATTAATTAATAATATATTTCAATGTTTATAACGTTTGTTACGTTCTGTGACCCAAACTTATATTCTAGTCCATTCTTCGGCCAAGATAATCAACAGCTATGCAAACATATTTGCTGGACCCCGCAATAATATCAAAGAACCGTTAATCCCCGTCCTCAGATTTAGATTTTTTTCTTACTGTCGAGGCCCTCAATTTATACAATGCATTCTTTATGCACTCCTTGGTAATTTTACCGCTCATTAGGGCAAAACACGGGATAAGCGGATTTTCCATGTAAACACTCGAAGGCTGATTCTCTCGCGAGCGACCTTTGATAGGGGACAGCCAGCACCTATCACTAGTTTTCCTCCTCAGCATCTCCGTCGTCGATCTTTATTATTATATTTATTTATTATTTTAACTTTATGCTAATCTGCTTCTCATAACATACAAATTTTCTTGATTGTTGAAACGAAGACGAGAGTAATCCAACTAGGACCGTAGCGCGATTAATTGCGATACAGCTATTCATTCGATAATTTAAATTTGTAGTCTATTGATTTCATAAATAGTGAATAGCGCTTCTGGTCATTAATTCGCCATTAATTTGTACACATTTTTCATCATTTAAAATTGATCAGCCCAATATCTATGAATCGAGCAAGCATCCAGATATTTATGAACGGTTTGTATAAAACCTATGCAAAGAGTAATGTTTACAATCGAAATAAAACATTGTAAGTCTCTTTTAAAGTTTAACAAATTTATTGAGATGCCGGACAATTGACTAATAAATTTCGCCAATTAATCATATTAGACTGTGGGATACTTATGCAAACTCGTATTTTTCCGAGAACAATTAAAAAACGATGGAGTCTGAACAGCTAATTGCGAGTTGAGGTCCTTTACTTTCAATATGTGTTCTATACATTTTTGCGTATTTCAAATTCCTATAGATGCATAAATATCCATATTCTATTAAACAGAATCTTACCTGTGCAGAACAGACAGTCACAAACAATAGGCAAAGAAAAACGAACGTCTTCATGTTTCTGAATAAGAAGGAAAAGTATCGATCCACTTGGTATATCACGTCTTGGCGTACTGATAATGATGAATGAACACACTTGCCTTTTTATAGGAAATTAGTTATTTACTAAACGTGAATTCAACTGAATTATCGGGGTAAAGAGAATGAATGATAACGCGTTCAGGTATATGTGATCATGTATACTCTATCAATCTGGTATTAGATATATACATATGTTGCATATGGTTCAATTTTCGATAAAGTGGCTATTCTATTATTATCCTATTTAGCACCCGCATGTATTCTTCTATCCGTGTTGAAATCCAGTTTGTAGTAACTTTTAGTTAAAAAGAAATCAATTCGTGTTAAATATTATAAAATATGGAAATATAGGTGTCCAACTATCGATGTAAATTATTTATGTGTACAGTAAGGTACATTAATAAAGCAATAACCTCTTTTGTTTCTCTAGATTCAAGTCACTCGCTTTGAATACTCGAGTAAGAAGATTATTTTTTAATAAATAAAGAAAACAGTCTTAATAATAAATATATTTTTCTCTGGTGGAGAGATTTATTTTGGAACTTTGAAAAATTAATTTTTTATTTTAAAAATATAATGAAAATCCTGTTTGACAATTTTCTACGGTAAATACATATACTTCGTGATGATTGAACATTCAGTCGAAGATGTCAAAGAAATTCACACGATTTGCGAATTGTTTACAGAATTTTCACACTCTACATGTCGATAACAACTCAAACAAAAATAAGCGCAATTAATGTTATCGCGTTGTTTGTTAAAATGGTCACAGATAATTATCTCCCTGTGAAATTTCCTGGAGAACTTCCTTATGTGGGTATTGTAAAAATTTCTCAATCTTTTCAGCGTAAGATAGTCTACTAAGAACAAAACGTTTAATCACGTCATTTATCATACAAGAGATAAAAAACGATTTAAATAGAAATAGAATGGTTTATATAATTTAATGATAATTAGATACTTCAAATTAGATTGCATATCTTTGCTATCAGAATTGTTTTCAAGTAAGATTACTGTTTCCAGTATAAAATATAGGAAATGAATATTTTTATTCAAAATGTAAGCGTTTATTTCACATACTTTAAATTTCTTCTTGAAATATATTAATACATTCAGCAAATTTACACATGCTGTTGATATGTATGTATACATGATTTTGTGGGAAATATAAATTAAATACATTCAACATATCTAGAAGCAACAAAAGGGGGCTTCATTTGTCTTTTTTATGTGAGTCTCTTTTATTTCGTAGTAAAAATAGAGATCATTAAGTGCAATTCGTTTGTTCGTACTGATTTGACGCGCGTTTTTATAACCATAAAGATATAATGATAGAGTACGTGAGTAAATTGAAAAGGCAATACGTACAAGAATAGAAAGAAAACGTTACATAGAGGCCCGTTGTATCCTTATTTAATAATGCATGCACATTTAACAGTAAATATGTAAATATAACACCAATGCACAAGCGACATCAGTGTGCATGCGTGATTTGACAATGACGGAAAGGTGGGTTTCTATGCAGCGTTCTGTTTCTATTTCCATATCGAATCCGCTTATACAATGACTGACTATAGAATTTACTATTTGAAGGAGTAATGATACATATCTATTTATTTACATAATACGTACTATATACATTATCAAACATATTATTAGGTACTGTATTAAGGAACTTACGAGAGTTGATTTTATTCGTAGCCCTCTAGCAGCAGCATCAAGAAGCATTGCTGTAAGGTTTGAGTCATACTGTGATTTGGGTTAGTTTAAGC
The DNA here is from genome assembly GCA_014737365.1 of Bombus soroeensis. NCBI lineage: Eukaryota > Metazoa > Arthropoda > Insecta > Hymenoptera > Apidae > Bombus > Bombus soroeensis. Next base: position 25,652 of record JACXIL010000196.1, read on the forward strand.
GAGGTAGTTAGCAAACCAGTAACTAAGAGTGTATATGATCGTTTATTCGAAAATGAATATAGTTAGCAGCGTAGAAAATAATAACGAAGATGATAAAATTGAAACGATTCTTAATATGCTAAGAAACCAAGTAGATCAGTGTAGTACTGTGAAAGAGGATAAGCCACCGGAACCTGAATTAACAACGGATCAAAGGATCCAACAACTGGTGATGGAAGAGAAGCAATTGACGACACAGTTCCAAAAGGTCAGAAAGGAACTAAGATATTATGAGAAGAGATATGAAAAGATGTTGAGGAAGAAAGTGAGACACATGAAGATACAGATTAAAGAGGATTGTAAGAAATTAAAAGAAATAAAACAAAAATATTTTGAACTATACTCTCAGCTAGATACAGAATCCTCTAAATTGGAAAAAGCGGAAGAGAAGAAATCAGAGGAAGCAAGCAACCCTTTAAACGTAAATACGTTGTCATCTCAATTTAACCAAAACGATATACCGCTTAGTAGGAAGATTAAAATTAGCATTACGAAAAATGAAAGCTCATGCAGCAGTGAGATACATTTCGTTCACGATATTAATGGGCAAAATGCGTTTACAAATCTAGTTGAAATTGTAAAACCTGTGGCCCTGAACACTCGAGAATGTAGAATTATTTTGCAAAAGTTAACAGAAGAGCAAATTAACAGGTATATTGATCAGAAGAGGTTAAGTCAACCGCAAATAGAATACAAAGAAATAATGCAAGATTGTTTACAAGAAATCAATAAAAGTATCGTTTGCCCAAATTGGCACATAAAAATTCCAAGATCCGTATTTGAAGAAAGTCAGCAGGAAAGTGGAAAATCCGTATTTGAAGAAAGTCAGCAGGAAAGTGGAAAATCCGTATCTGAAGAAAGTCAGAAGGAAAGTAGAAAATCCATATCTGAAGAAAGTCAGAAGGAAAGTAGAAAATCCATATCTGAAGAAAGTCAGAAGGAAAGTAGAAAATCCGATTTGAATGTAGCTTCTTGCTCAGGAGAAGTCATTTAATTAGATTGATACAACTGACTATTAGTAGTAGTACTTATGTTATATGTTAACCAGAAAATGTATATGTCAATATCTTCCTGAATTTTTGTTACTACACAACAATACAGATTAGTTGCAAAAATAGTTTTAATAAGAAAATATATTAAAAAGATATAATTGTGTAACAAAACTCCAAGCAAGTGTTACCACATTGATCTTGCATTAGTGGTGACACCTATGCAGTGTTTCACTCAGGGTACATTCAATGTAATTGAGCATTAGAAGAAAGAAAGTAATCATATTTTGATGTCATTTATTTTCATTTCATATATTGCTTTTAGGTTAAACCAAACAAAAGATATGATTGAGATATGGTTACGATAATAATTCAAAGAGAAAACATGTGAAACAATATAATATTAAAAAATAAATTTCATAAATATCATATTACTCATAAAATAAAATAATCAATGTTGTATACACAGTCTTATCTAAAAATTTGTTTGAAATAATTTGTTTTTTTATTTTATTTCATTAATTTCAGTAGTATTAGTACAAAGATGATATTGAGTTCTTCTTTTATATTTATTAAAAAAAACCTTAAGTATCTTGTTTTCTATTTACATTTCATTGATAATAATAATTTCATTTTTTATATAAAATCTTAATTTTGTTAGAAAATATATTTATAAATTTCATAATCTTTTCATGCATTCATTTTATTGGCTTTCAAATTGTAAAAGAATTATAGATTTAATTGTTAACAAGGTAATATTTTTAGTAGAAAGTAACCTTAAAAATATTACATTATTTGAAATGTAATATAACATTTTGAATAAAACACGACTATATATATATATATATATATATATATATATATATATATACATATATTTGTTTGTACCATCACAGTAAATTATGTACCATTTTATTGTCAACATATAATTTTAACAAAAAGAGTTCAACGTTCTGGTGCGCTGTCTTTTTAATATGTATAAATGTGATATTAAAAATGTTAATAATTAAATATTCAGAATAAAAGCACTTACTACATATGTAATTATCGCAATGTGAAGAATTTGGTATCAGTATTAAAATATAAATATGCAAATTAATAAATAAGATCAATTTAGGATGTTTTCCTTTAATAATAACAATAATAATAATGATCAAAGTGCTTCTTCTATGAGTAGTTTTTATGGTAGAAAATGTCAATTAATATATGAATGACGATATTTTGGTCTAACAAGTTTATTGTGTAGAATGTATGTTGCTATAAAAGGTATATATACATATTCATATACATATATTTCATATATGTATATACATTCATATACATATACATATAAAATATACTTTGTATTACCATAAAATAGTTGTAAAAGTAGAAAAATATTTTATATTTATATTGTAAGATAATAATATCTTAATTTGTGAAAAATACATGTAACAATAATTTATAGTAATAAAATACTCATGTAATTCTTAAATGTTTATATTTATTATTTCATGAACTAGTAATTTATTATATCTTTATCATTGATAGATATGTAAGAATGGATTAAGTTTTTAGAAATGGTCAATGAAGTTTAATCTTCACAGTAAATGAGGTAAGTAATGATAAGAATTGTAATATAAGTGCCTTAAAATTTATTTTTTCAGTATTACTGGAAATTTATTTGATACCATATGTGTAATAGATGCATTTTTTGATCATGATAAGTGTCTTGGTCAGTGCTTCTACTAAGTACATCTTTAAAGAATTCTTGAAGATAAATAATTTTATAGCTAATATGAAACAAATACTATTAAGTATAAAAAGTGTGTTACTGATCATATGAACTTTGAGTTTTGAGATTAAAGATTATGATTTGGATTAGTAACTAATAAAAATAGATCTCTATATAAATATATAGTGTATAATTTCAATCTTTAATGTTGTTATCAATTTTCCATAATCATTTGAAAATCATGATAATGTAACATAGAAATTACTAAACTCAAATTAATTAATTATCGTAAGATATAGTATTCTAATTATTTTTATTAAGACATGAACATTGATGATATAGAATTTGAAAGAATCATTGTAAAGCAGATTTTATACATACCAATCAAGAATAGTGAGTCTTATTAAGAGCTATTCCATCGTAGTTCAGTATTGAAGCTTCTATAGAAATATAACTCCTTTTTTCCACATAAATTATAATTAGTAATATATATATGACGAGTTCTCATTAGGTTTAGGGGCGTATAATGAATCTTCATTTGGATTAGCCATCGTCGTTGTACAATAAAGATATTACGTGATATTTATGTGAAATTCTCTAAGGAGATCGCAAGAATAAGATATTGATGAAACTTTCCAAGGAGATCGCAATAATAAAAGACTGATGAAACTCTCCTCTCCTTATGATCGCGTTCGTTTGTTGTATATTGCTCGGGGGATACCGACAAAATTCCAATTGCCGTTGCAGTCCCGCGTAGTGGCGACATTGTTTCTGCCCGGAGTTTGATTATGAATACAACATGTGTCCCATGATATTGACACTTCTGAGGCAAAACCACACGTGGCTTGATTTGTCCTCGAGCCTGTGTGTCGCTACAACTATATTTTTTTTAAGGAGATCTATACAACTACTCCATACCTCTGTTAGGTAAAAAGTCCATCCCGTGACCGTGGCTACGTTTAGGGATCAGTTGTGTCACCTCGAACCCAAGCCCACTATCACAAATCTCGGGCAAACATAATTGGATTGAATAATAAACAACTACTTCTAAGTTTTATTATTTAAGTACAGCTATAATAAATAGTCTAGACTAAAGTATTGGGGATCTTCTCAAAAATTCCAAAAGAAAGACCCTGATGTCCTTTCATCTCCGACATATATATAAGCACCAAATAATAGTCATTTCACTGTTACAAAAAATTTATTCTTGTCATAAGTGAAACAATGATATTCTATGATATTCATAGGATATAAAGAATATAGGGACCGATTTCTTTCCATCTGATAAATTATTCAGACTACTTCAGTTTGAAATAATAAATCTATTTTAGACTATTAAATCATATTATCACAATTGAGCACATTCTGACATGATATTTTCATAATGTTAATGTGAAAAAATACAATTTTTATTTCATTCAAATTTTCAACTGTTTTGTACGATAAAGAGGACCTTCAAATGAATGTAGAACATTCTTATTGGTGAATCTAATATATTTAAATAATTGTCGTACACTGGTACTAATCATTTCTACAATAAGCTACACATTAATGATATTAAACGAAATACGTACTAATAAATTATTATTAAACGAAACTGTACAATATTGTTTCGCCGTGCTAGCGCTTAGAAAAATTACTTATTCTATATTCGTGGATAGGCAAAGAAGGAAAAGTTAAATCAACCATGGATTCCGAGATCTCATATTCGATTACCGCGTCGAACTTATACTATTGCGACGAAATTAATATATTTTGAAATATAAAAAGAGATACTCAATCTAGGTGACTGATAATGATTCGTTATTGTCGTAACAAGAAAGGGGATGAAAGATCGTTTCAATGAAGTTTAGAAACTAGTATGATTATACGAAAAGAATACATATGGTGTAAATCGAGGGTAAATAAAAAAAAGAAGTAGTAAGAACGTGTATAATAATATATACGGGGGAAAACATTGTCACATGTTAGTTTGTAAACTATCGTTCGATTATGATCAATATACATACAAAAGACACCATACATTCGATTATGTAACGTGCTTTATATTCAAGATTCTTAAACAGTCATTATCTAGCATCCATTATGAACATTTTCAATGAAAGGAAAATAATTGTGAAAGATGAATAAATCTTGTACATTATAAATCATTCGCTGACGCATATTCAAATCGTACAATTATTCATTTTCCTTTTTTGCTTTGCGTGTTCTTTCTTTCTTTTTTTTTTACAAAAAGCTATTCAAACGGATTACAACAATCTAATTTTCTTTTTTTTCTTTTATTCATTACGATTCGCACTACTGTAACAAAAATTTTGATCATGCGGCTATACAAAAGTAAATATATAAAGACAAAATATGTTCCGTTTTTCCGTTCTACAATGCAGTCTTCCGCGAAATTCTCGAAATTCATCCAAATACATCGGATGACGCGGATTAGACATCGTGGAAGGCGGTGGATCGATTGATTCAACTTCTATACTTTATTATACAGGGTGATTACAGAAACAAGCACACGCTTTAATTTAACTTTCACTGCCTTTTGTTTCAACGTAGGAGGAGAAACGTTGAATATTCGATCAATGAAAGTATTAAAAATATTAAGTATTAAAAATCTACTAAAACACTTAACATTCAAATATTTCTACGTATATGATGAAAAGAATATATCTTGCGATTCTACTTAAAAAATTAAGATAAAAATTTAATCGAATTTGAGATAACGAAACTTTCTCGATAATTAAAATCTCATTAGATATTATGAAATTTTCCTGTATTTTGTTTCTTTATCTTTCTTTTAAAAAAATATAAAAAAGATAAACATCGATGGTTCCATTTTGTAGAATCACCCTGTATACCGTGAATTCGTCGCGTTACTCGCTCTCTAACAAATGATACTTAATACATGTACTCATTAATAACATTAACTATGGCAGTCTGTTGAAACATTACATACTTTTAGTTAGTACTAAATTCCCTTCGGTTTCTTCGTTAAAAAATAGCTTAACGAGAATAGGGAGGGGGGGGGAGGGATTTGTCGTACTTTAGCCAAAACGGATTTGTACTCGGGAATTGTTTTGGTATTTTGGTTTAGGTACGACACTCGTTCATTTCTTTTTTTCGCTTCTTAATCGAATTGATTACATTGATTGATACTCGAAATCATGCGAACATCTAATCAAAGAGATTTCAATGATACGAACGACATATCCGGTTGATAATTTTGGAAAATTCGAAAATATATAGGGTGACTGTAACAATTGGATCAGGTTATATCTATATTCCAAGTGGAATTAGATATGTCCATGAAATCAGTTAAAAAATAATTCAGTTCTTCTGAGAGTTCAATTTAAAACGATGGAACTCAACAGAATATGATTTTCATGAAAGAAGACTAGAAAACTTGATATAAAGATAGTAAACATACAATATTGTAACAAAGATATATTATTTATTAATTACTGATTCTGAATTAAGAAACTATGTTATCTATTATGATTGTTTTATCGAGTTTTTACTGATCATATCTTAGATCCTTCATTCGTGATCGATTTACATCAAAGAGTCATTTTATATTTATATAAAAAAGACGGCGAGGTTTTATTTGAAAGAACGCTTACGAAGAAAATTACAATGCAAAAATTAGAGTAAAATTTTCGTACTCCAATTAAAAATTAAATTTCAAGGAAAGGAGGTAACATTTTTCTATATGGCTTATTCTTAATTCCATTTGGAACAGAGATGTAACTTGGTCCAGTTGTTAAATCCATCTTATAATATATAGGCGTCGTTCTTCTAAATATCTTTAAAAAAGATGTATATATGCGGATGTTACTATATATATATATACTTCTATAAAATATTCGAGACAAGACTGGCTGAATTATTATTCAGCTATTGTCGACGTCCATTACGCGGACTCGAGTTAATAAGTTAATTCGTTCACTAATATGGAGTTTCGATTAGATTAGTTGAATCAGCTAACTCCTAAAATATGTGTTCACGAGTCTACCATGCTAAATCATAGCTCGTCCATAAACGTTTACCATTACTACTACGTACGTGCCACTAAAATCGCATACTAAATTGAATACTAAAGTCGTAAATTATGATTCTTCATGATGTAATAATTTCATAAGATAGTAATGCAATCGTTTCGTCCAAACGACACTTGTATTTATTTCAACATTTGGTCGTTACACGCAATATGTATATGGATGAAATACGAAAGCATTACGAAGGTATTATGGCAGTGGCAGAACGTACAACTGTTTTACGCGTGAGGAAACGCGACTTGGTCGCAAACTTGTCTCGCGTTTTACAATTCTTTTCTTTTTTATTAATGCAACTTAATTACTAAGAGTGGTAAAAATTCACGCTTGGACTTTCATTAGAAGATAATCCAGAAGGCTCTAGTACTCGAGCTATTCTGTTTACTTGCTTACATCGTTAGAAGAACGTTTTCCACGGAAAAGAAAATTATTTATGAACATCCGGTTATTTGCATAAGCGTTTGATGGTCTAAAATTATTAGCTTAAAATACGTTGCTATGGATAATCCTTGTAGAAGACTATACGCCGTAAAACATCGAGTATCTACACAAATAACCAAATACAAAATAAAATACTTTAAATGGTCCTTCTTTAACGAAGTTGCCAATATACTAATTTTAGCTTTGAACAAGCTTTACAGCTGCTGTTTTACATGTCCTACTGAAATAGGACCGGCGACTTCATTGAGAAGGGAAGCCGACGTAGAAAACATTTCTTTTTTCTAACAATTGAAATTCAGTAGTAAAAAGTGAGTTGAAGGGATGAAGTGCGTTAGCTAGCTTTATATTCATTCAAGCCTAATTAATTTCACTCTTTCCAAGTAAACTTATAATAGCACCATAGTTGTAAAAGATTCGCGAAGGCAGTCTAATTTCTTTTTCGGTATAATCAACCTCAATTGAACAGATCCTTAATTGAAACTCCTTGGCTCAATTAAAGCAACGCTGGTTTTGTGGATTTTGCGTGGCTCGCCGTTTTCCAGTTTTTGTACTTCGCGTGCTAAGATCGACGTATACATACGTTTTACTACGATACTTCCATTGTTTCTTGTTTGATAAACAATTAGCTTTTCGAGCAGTCATGATGTTTCAACGAGTATAAACAAAATGAATACTGCAATTCTTACCGGGCATTATGTTACTTCTATACCTAAACGGACCTCTTAACCGGACACAAGTATTTGAATTCGACGAATAACTCGGGAAGGCGAAAAATTCACGCGACTCTGTCGAACTTATAACTTTTGTTACACTTTCATTACAGTAGAACTTCATTTATCTGAACCTGCCAGGGGACGAATAGTTTATATATATACATTGGAGCTTACCAATTTTTCCCACTATCCACTATTTTTCAATTAGTGTTCAGTTGATCAGGCATTAACTAAGATTTCGTTCCAATAAATGGTTTCTACTGTATTTTTTCTTACAGAGAATTCTTCTTACTAGTAGTGTTTGACTATTCATCCCTTGGAACGATTCCATTATGGAGAATAGTTACGTTTCGTGAAATTGGCTATATGTATGTAGTTTCCTATTCAGAATTTATTAATTTTACCTCGCGTTTTGTTTCCTTAAATTGATTTTAGACTTCTAAACACTTCTACGAGTATACTTATTTTCGATGGATAAAACTACTGAAGATTAAATGCAAACTGTCGAACGATTAATGAACGTAATATTAATTATTCTTTACCATATTTGGTATTTCGTCAGTAGCGTTTAAACATTATCTACGGTCCATTGAGTCTACTTCGAAGTAGACTCTTTTTCATCTGAATGTACAATGATTATTGTTAAAAATCCACTAGCGGACTAGTAACGATTTAAGCGAATGATTCAGAGCAAGTTCGGGGTGGAGGGGATCGATTCGGTAGCGGATCTTGTCGATTTCATCTTGTGTTCGTCGAACCAGTCTTTTGCGACACGCTCAAAGATCCATTAGTGGAATTTCTACCTGCTGAAAACTGCAATAACGTACGATTATGCTACCAAAGATTTTGAATCTATTCACAAGAGGATATGATTGATAAATTAATTGTAATCGAACCGTGTCAATTTTATAAATAAAAGTAAGAGAAAAGTATAGTTTATATTTTGTTGTTTCATATACCAATATATCAAAGTTTTTCTACGTATTAATTATTAATTTTTAAATAATTAGTATTTATCATGAGCATAACTTTATCTTCAAAGGGGAGTGTCAGCTTTTTAAATTAATGCTATTATACTATAGCTACTATGATAACAGTAATTAGTATATTTCAAAAATCTCTTTCGCTCACCTGTACTTTACAGGCATTTGGAGATTATTGAACCCTATATATTGCGGACTAGGGTGGTAGAACGTCTAGTTTCAATCCGTTCTTTGGCTTACAAAAGCCACAATAGCCTCCACATTTCCCGGTGACATGCTGTCTGCTCTAAAATTACAAGCATAATTATATATAAATAAATAAGAAACCATTCTTTTTATCTGGTAAATATCCTCCTATATGCTACTATTCTGAATACGTTATAGTTCTTTTATTTTTCTCTATATGGTTATTATTATTATTATCATTATTATTCGTTATTCCTTAGAGTATCTCTACTACTGCATTTTATTCTGCTTTTATCCTAATGGATTACAGTAGCCTGTGAATAGAGACCTCTTATCAAATTAGTCGCGAAGTCATATCTTTAGAAAATAAATGTAATAATTTAAAAAAGTCATACATACTTGTGAAGGAAGAATATACAAATTTTTAAGTTTGCTTTTAAGTAGATTTAATATTATGGATAATATTATGGATATTATAGCATTTAGATAATAAAAAATGAAATATTTTGTAATATAAGTAGAATATTAAACTTACAATATTATCGATTTCCATCGACGCTTCACGTTGCGAAGTCCAAACAACACTCGACGATAATTGTAATTGAGTTCCTTTTAAGTTAATGCTAAAACGACCCTGAGGACAATGCGCAATGCTATTACAGTCACCAGCTGTTCCATATTCGACACGGTTTAATCCTGTCATCCGCGAAAATGTATAATCATTCTCTAAAAGACACAATATTTTTTCCAAGATTTATTACAAATAATTTATTTATTATACGCATTAAGATGTTTATTACAGCATACCTATGATGTACAATTCTACAGGGTCAATTCGTACCCTCCTGAATGTTGTCTTTCCTGAGGTGGAACAATTACAGTTGCTGTTTCTTGGTCCATTATAAGGACAAATATACGGATCGTTTGATCTAAAACAGATAATGATATAAATTTCCATTATTAATGACATAAAATTGCCTTTCTCTCATTTCCAATCTATATCAATCTCTAAAAAATATATTGATTAATTTGAAATAATTAATATTTTATGTCAGCATTTGTTCCCTCAACAATTCTTCTTCTTCCAAAAATTTTATCAAATAATTCTTCGATAAACTTGTTTCGCACTACCTCGTTTTTAGTATTTCAAACAATTTCTTTATTTTTTAATTTCTTTCCTTTTCGGACAAATGATCATATCCAGGTCGTTCTATGTTTGTTTTATAATATTTAATTTAGGACTCTATTTATCAAAATACTTCTAAAAACACTTGTGACTCCAAAAAAGTTACAAACAAGTACATAGTACCATAAAAAGTATAACACTTTTAATAGTAATATAATAATAGTAATTTTAATAATAACATAATTTTTGGACAAATGTAATTTCTACATTACGTAACATAGTAGTGAATTAACGATGGCATTATAATGATTTAGATTCTTTTTTTGTATACTAACGTCTTATCGTATATTTCAGCGTAATTCTCCTCAGGACCAGCTGGCAGTGTTAAATATTCTTTTGGTTCGGAGGTCGACATTCCATGGCAGTAAATCGACATGTTTCTTCCGCTCAAAACCAAAATGTACTCGCCATCCTTGGTAGCATTGAAATAGTTTTTCTCCTCATAGCAGGACATTGCGTAACACTTTCTTTGGTTGCATTTCCGCTTCTGTAGCGGTTTGAACTTCTTAGGACAATGGGAACGGTGTACTCTGTTGCCTTTTAGGGATACGCAGTATATGCTTCGTGTTTCATGGCCCTTCTGGCCACAACTGTGAGTGCACTGTAGTTAAAATTTCTTTTGGTTATTTGGTGATTTTCATTAAATATCTTCAACATATGCTATTTCGATATTTTAGAAATATGTCTTAACTATTCACAAGCTTAATTACACTGATTTACAAAAACTCTAATTAAATTTTTTATTAATTGTATTTTAGTATTTTGCATTGTAAATTTCACGATCCTTTTTAATTAACTCAAAATTATGAATTGTTTTCAGAAACTTGCAAAGATCTTACACCACGTTATGTACAAAATACTGTATTGTTATCATTTTTGATGTCTTCATTATTTAAGTTATACTTACTTTTCCCCACGGACCAGCACGCCAATAATATTCATCGTCGCACTCTCGCAATTTACAAGGCTGTTGATATTTAGGCTTCTGATCCATCGGGCATTTATCAGTGGGCGTAGGATCGATCAATCCGTAACGATTCGCACGGTGACAGGACACTGATCGTTGCTGAATTCCTTCACCACACTCTGCCGAACACTTGAAACATATTAATTGATTTTAGTATAGAAAAGTAGTAATATATCTTCAATATTTTACCATCTTTTTCATTCATCTATTTCTTTTTGTGCATTTTATTTGGTGCTTGTTATACACTTAAGATGTGCAAGTATCTTAGTGATTTATCAGAATATTTCTTGCACCATTTGTTATTTTTTTGGTAAATATTCGCTATTGATGTGCAGAAAGCGTGACAATGTATGGGTTTCATGCTCATTATTGCTCATGCACCGATGGTGTTTGTACATAAAATGTATGTTAAAAAACTGAATATCATTGAATCATTATATCTATAGATATACATATATATGTAATGGTATACATATAAATATAGAATGATACACAGGATGTCTAAGTTGGTGTTAACACTTAACAATTTTGTGAATTGACATAAAACTTTTACATTAACGTTTATTTTTTATGTCTACTATTTTTCACAATATTTGTGATTGGTAATGATGTTTATTATTAGTGACGAAAATTACATATTATCTATATATTCAAGTAGGAGGACACTTATTATCTTCAACTATATTTTGCTTTGGGATATAAATTATCAATATTAGAATAGACTGTAAAAGTCTGTAGAAAATACTGATACAGTTATAACAAGGTTCTGGTATACAATTTTGGTATCATTTACATACATTGCCAAGTTTGAACAAATTTATAGAATATTCTTGAAGCAGAATAGATAAGTATCACATTGCAATAAAGAAATTAATAGCTAAGGTGCCTAAAATGGTAAATGCAGTGACGAAAAGCACGAGAGACAGATATATCAAGAAATGTATAATTATTATTTCATGTTAGGTAACTATTTGAGTCATGGCCATATAAAATATTTAATTATTATTTATTATTTATTACAAATATATACTCTGATGTATATAAAAATAAAAAAATGTACTAATATGTGTTAATGATCCCATAACATTGTCCAGAAATTTGTGATAACATTATGGATTAATTATAACTTATTAATACTTGCTATAATAAGAGTCGTCATACTTTTAAACAGGAGTGTACATCGATGATATTGTCGCACAAAGTTTACATCTTTTCAGACTATCATTTTTCCTTTTTTACTTAATAGCTTAATATTCTGTATATATAAAAATTGTGGGAAACATGTTATTTAATTTTTTCTGCAATAAATCAAATAGCTACTATAACTATCTACATACTATATATATAATATGCTATAGTGATTCACTCGAAGATAAATTGATGTGCGTTCAATTAAGAGATAAGTATAGCTGATAAACGTTGTTATGAGATGATAAGGTTTCATGAAATGCTTTGGGAAAGAGCATTGACAAAAAAAAAAGGAAAAAAAAAGAAAGGAACGATGACACCAATATCTAGTGTCATGCATATCGATAACTTCCGCATGCTGCATCGACAGGAATGATATACTTCATGAAGAAAATCATACAAATCGCATGCTCGTTCGAACGATTAAATATGCAAGCGTGAATCAAACGTGGATTAACACAATATTATTAGTGTTAATAGGATGAATTATTATTAGAGTATTCGTATGGAATCCAATGGGATAAACAGACTTCTCTGCTCCAATTGTTGATCTTGGAATTTTCTTGTATTTATTGATCAGAGGTGGACAATATAAAATAAAAAATATATTTTGTTAAGAAATGGAACGTCCAAAGAACATGGAGATTATTAGACACGTGTTAAAGTAATATAGGCTTCTGGGTTACTGTATCTACTGAATTATGTAATATCTTTATGATATAACGGAAACATACTAAGACCTCATTCGATCAAAGTTAACGTTGGATGTAAATAATGACGCTGATATGGTTCTGTGCAAATTCGAAATTTATCTCGAAATTTGACTCACAATAATCGCCCAGTTTATGATCCATTTTCATCGAAGATGGATTACAAAGATTGGTTAAGGATTAGTGAGAATATCGGTCCCTCAAACCACACGATAAAATACGACTTCCTAGTGAATATCTTTCGCCAAACAACTTCTATATCGAGCATAAGAAATCGAGCTTATGGATGAATCATAAAAACAATTTATAAAAGATTTCGGTATCTCTAGATTCTAGACCTCTCTAAGTAAGATTATTTTATATCTATTTTGGAATATCTCATTCTCCATTTAGGATACTAAGGTACTGGCTGAAATATCGTAATTTCTTTGGAATAATATCGTTGTTTCTTAGAATCAGAGAGTAGAAGCATTAATGAACCGTTTGGACACAAGAAAGGTATTGTAACTTGATCTCATTCATAAAATCCATCGGTAAGCTCGATCGAGAGGATCCAACCAAGACAAAATCCGAATATTGAAAATGGATCGAAATGAACAAGAGGCAGGCAATGGTGTAAAACATGATCGATAATTCGTAGATCATAGCGGCGAGGTATGAAGATACCTCAGACCAAGGTCCTTCCTGCCAAATAAAGTTGCAGGCAAAACGTCGGCAGGGTCTCTGCGATCTCGGTTTTCTCAGGCCAAGCCTCGAGCACTGCTCGTCCTTTACAGTCACTTCCGGCCCGTGGTTTCCTCTCCTCATCGTGCACTCCACTCTTCGCCTTTGGTGTCCGGTACCACATGATTTCGAACACTGCAAAACATTTTCGTTCGATCCAAACTGCGATGGAAACTTCTTATCAACTCCCTTCGATCCTTGACGTTTACACTTCTGACGTTTATTCGACAAGCATGGTATTTTAGACTCTAATCGGGATTTATTTGCAATAAGAAAAGTTCAGAATTCATAAAAGATTTATGAAGAGACAATTCAAAATTATTGTTTAATTTATTCTGGTATAGCCTAATAAGTGGACGCTAATATTCAAGGGTTATTAATATTTCTGTTAGTGTCTAGTAATGTCTTTCTATGGCAGACATCATGGTCGTTTGTTTTTTTATTTTTTATCTGTCTATTACGAATTAATATTGCTTGTTTATTAATTGTAATTACCCTAGGGTATGTTAAAAGTTAGATAAATAGAATTAATTTAATCTTTTCGTTTCTATTTAATATCTTTTTAATGTTTTTGATTTCGCTGTTACATATTGTGTATTAGTGATTTGCGTATTATATAGTGCAAAATGTGAACAGCTTAAATAATGGTGGAATTGAAAAATCACGACATCGACAAACGACATTTAATTACTTTACCTTCTTTGATATTGTTGTGAAAACAAAATTAAAATTTGAACCCATAGTTCCTATTTTTTTTTTTATTGTATTTATTAAAGAGATTTTTTCTTATTATCATAAATAATATTTTTATACAAATAACAAGTACAATATAAAAATTATAAGCAACAGATTATCGGCCTATGTATTTTTATTCAGTAAGGGTTTTAAAAAGGAAGCGACATCGAAGAAAATACAGCAAATGAATACAATACTTACGGCACTCCATTTGGAAGTTTTCCACTTGCGGAGAATATTCGTTTCTACTCGATTCTTTCGGTCTGTAGAAGTATTTACACAAGGTCTCCTTCGGCACGTCTTTGCTATTTCCGGTTTTTCGATGTCATGGCAGTTCTCGTCTGGTAAAATTTCACCACGTGGACTTCGACAACGTACTTGTCGATACTGGTGTCCCAATCCACATTCTACGTCGCACTAGATTGATAAATTAGTAAATTATATTAATATACATAATTTATATAATATTTCTTAAATCGTATTTTATTTACTATACTGTTATATTTTATTATTGTGTTATTATATTTAGATCAACAAATTTATACACAACAATTATTATTTTATATTTTTCTAATCAGAGTAATCAACTTGTACTCACTGTAATCAACTTTCTATAAGTAAACTAAATTTTAATTAAAGATTGTTAATTATTCTAAAGTAATACTTTCTTTATATAATTCAATCATTAATACGTATAATTTCATAATTCCTAAATGAGGTAAATATTACTGAATGTCAGAAATAAAATGATGGAATATTTATTCATATCATTATCGTTTTATGTATTTCTAAACTAACCTGGCCCCAGTCACTATGAATCCACATTGGGCAATGATAACGATTGCAGGGGATCTGAGTCGATGGTTTCTTTTCGTTATCACAATAACTATCAGGTGCAATGGTTCCTGTTTCGATGGAGACACATTTCACCGCTGTATTCATATAACCTTTGATGCACGGTCTGGAGCACTGGGATACGAATAATATATACATATATAATGTTACTATCTTTTTTTCGAAATAATTAATCAGTCATTTACAAGTACGATAATTAAAAAATTGAGTGAAATATTATAATTATGTAAATACTAACCTGCCGTGTTTGAACGTGCCATTTATATCCATAACGGAAAATTATATCGTGAATTTCGTTATCTTGCTGAGAAGGAATCTCATATGGTGGATCAGAAGAATATTTAATTGGCGGTTTGTTTATCTGTAAATAATAAAACATGATTTTACAAGCGAAGTAATGTACACTAAGGAATAATAAGAATGTCGAATTAAAAAAAGATCAATGTACCACTGGACAAGGTTTCAGTACACAGACTGCAGTATCATCAGGTTTGTTGGCAGGAGAACATTTGTTACTTGTCATTCCATCAATAGGTTTGCATATAACTTTTCTTCGCTTTATGCCTTCACCACATGTAACTGAACACTGTGAACAAAGACAAGTTCGCTTAATGCAGAACGTGCTTAATGTATTTTATTTGAGTATATTTCAATTATATCAATAATTATTAGTTACATTAATTATATTATTATACTAACTACAAGCTTCCAATTTTTTGAAATCGCTTTAAACTTAAATATGTGTAACACCATTACTTACTGGGCTCCAATCACCAGAGTGCCATTGCTCGCAAGGTCCAGGGTTGCAAGTTTCAGCAATATTAGGAGGAGTGTCACCGCAGTAACTGTTCGAAACAATACGGTTCTGTATGTGACACACAAAGTGCCTGTTTCTCTTCCCCACGCCACACGTTACTGAGCACTATTATAAAAAGAAATAAATAGATTACAAAAAACAATTTAATTGTGAAATCCCTTAACTGCTTAAGGATCAATGTTGCATTAACGCAACATTTCATTTGCAACTTTTTCAGCTAATTTACATTAGCGATAAAATTAGGAATTAAATAAGTCAAAATAATTGAGACATATAATTACACGACTCCAATTCTTGAACGCCCACTTGGGACATTCTTCGTTTCCACACGCTCTTTCCAAATCTTTCTTTTGTCCCATACAATTTTCTTCGGAAACTGGTCTTCGATTCGAGTCTACGCAGATAGCTGTTCTATATTGAACTCCACCACCACATGTGGTATTGCACGCACTCCATTTTCCGTAACTCCAGTGAGCATCCTCACAGGGACCTATACAAGCTTCAGTATCGTTTGGTTGTTCAAGATGAGCGCACGATTGTGCTGGAATTGCACGAGGTGGATGATTCGAATGCAACAGCCTTTGCATACATCTAGAGGTCACCATGCGAGTTCCTAGGCCACAGTGGTTCGAGCATTCTGATACTTCAGTGATGTTCCATCTGGAATCATTCAACAAAAATGTTATTCGTCTTAGATTGTTATAGCTTGACAGTAACAAATTAATTAAAGCATTCAGAATAAAAATGCACTTAGTCCAATATAATTAATTAACTAATAACTATACATTGTCTATCGATAGCATACTTACTCAAGTATACAATGATTGTTGCACATTTGACTCTCTTCCCGCGGCCTTTCCGACTCGCGACAGTAATCATCAGCGACGACCTCTTTGTACTCGATGCTTATACACTCAGCTTTACGATGCTTCATGCCTTGACAGGTGAGACTGCAATCTGACCACTGACTTAGTTTCCATTCGTAGCTCTGTAGAATATCTCTCGGTACCGTGTATTCATAAGTAATTTGGGGCGGATTTAATTCCCTCACTGATAATATCTGGAAGATTATACGTAATATGATAAATATTATGTAATATTATTATTACATTACTATTATTAGAATTACTAGAAATTAGGATTTCCAGTGACTTCTATTCTATGTGATAAATTTATTGATAGATGGATTTATTTACAGTGGGTTAAACAGGAAACGATGGTTATTTAACGTGAACTTAATGCAGTAACGTGGTATAACTAATAATTATACAACTCATAACAACTCGCAACTCGCTCTCAACTCTCTCAACTCAATTCACGACTCGCAACTAACTAACTCCTTGTAACTAGACTCTCAATTAACGACTGAAGGTTAATCGTCTTTCTCCCTTAAGCATCTCTTTGTTGTTTTCTCATACTTCTACCACGTACGTGTTCCGCAACCGTCCTTTCTCGCACCATTGTTTATATTTCGTCGGATCTTTCTTAGATAATTTTTCCACCATATTACATATACGCCAATATATAATTAATTTTATTCCATGATATTCTATTGTTATATTCTATAAGTATTCTATGATTGATTACTTCAATATCATTGTGAATAATAATATAGTTATTTTGGAAATGTTGAATTACACACACACTTACTTCCAGAATTAAGTCAGTTTCGATTGGCCTGGAAGTGTTCAGACGTTCCACAACTGATTCAGGTCCACTGTACTCGATAGTTACGCCATTATCTACGATCACCCTTTGGGTCATCACCATAAAGTTCCCATTTAGTATGTATTTCCCGTTTTCTCCAAGTCGCAAAGCTAAAACAGATCAATAATTTAACGATGAACACTAAAATTCAGACATTCATCAATTATTTTTTCCCACAAAATGAAGATAATTGTACAATTATTTCTATATTTGTTAAGATACGTTACATGACATATACTGGTACAGCAAGAAAACATTCTTTATCTGCACATACAGTATTTTATTGCGTCATTGAACTGTTAAATTGTAGTATGTATCATACTGACCTGTAATTAACGATTATTTTACACTGTTTTATAATCTCATCTTTCTACCAAAACTGAGGAAACAAAGGTTCTGATAAAAACATATTTTATCATAATCTAGTCTTTCAAATAAAATCGTAAGCAAACTGTACATAAGTTTTAAAAAGATATCTCCTTATCATATAAGGATATCTTAACAAACGTAACGATAAATCACCTAATTATTCTCGACAATTTTCCTAAAAAGAAAAGAAAAAAAAACAGGAAAGAAATTCTCAAGGAAAGTTCAGTTAAAGTTAGCAAGTTTAATAGCTCCCTTGAAACAGGAAGGTTTCACACGATTCTCGCAACGTGTCAGGTATCACGTTCATTGAAAACTGAAAGGAATCAAGTACCGAGGTAATTGCTGTCGCCTTGCATGTCCTTCCAACCGTGTTGCCTGATGTCGATGTTATTGCTACCCGCTGGGATCTTGGCGACTCTGGTATAGCCGTACTGGGTGGAGTTGTAGGAACCAGTGATCCACTGGCAGGTGGAATTGTCGCCTCTGCATACGCCGCAGATATCGAGTTCCGCCGTCGAGTTTAAAACGTGGTCGCATCCCGCTGGTTTACAGAGGCCGTTCACGCATATGTGAAAGGTATCCCGGCTGCACGGTGTTCCGTCGATCACCTTGTCCGCCAGCATGTAATACTGATTGCTTTCCACTTGGCAGTACAATTTACAACGGTCCCCCGGCGATACTGAAACAGGAAGAAAGAAGAGAAATTGTAACGTCGAGGACGATAAGGACGAGCTTTAAATTCTTCGCGGCCCAAGCAGCATTTTACATTTAATCCTGACTAGTTCATAGTCCATAAACTTCTTTTAAAAATTTGAAACCATTGCTATGGTGTGTATATATATTATATATATATATATATTTTATATATATTTTTGTATACATATTTTCGTTGATAGATTTAAGAAAAAATTTGTGTTTTAAAGATTTCAGAATATGAAAGGAAAATGTTACATATGTTCCATTTTTCTAGTTATGTTTGTGAAAATATAAATTCGCACAAACATTCGCGGTCTAGTCATTACACTTACTTCGCGAATACTTGGCATGCCATTTAACGTCCTCCGTCAGGTTTGGTATTCTCATATTGTTGTTGTCGAAATACGAACACTGTTGTTCCCTAGAGAACAGAGTGGAGAACAGGTAGATTAACAGAGGAAGTATTACAAAAGTTGCTAAAGATTAATTTCTTGCAAAATGTATGATTGTGGTAAATGTCCTCTCATTGCAAATGTATACAGTTTCAGATTGGTTTCAACTTTTATCGCCATAGTTTTGCAACGCTAATCACGACGCTAATGAAACTTCAAAAAAGTTTTATACAACACCACATACTATATTCGTAAATGTTTCCTACGATAAACGTTCAGATATTTTTCGTGCGTCGCTATAAGTTGAAATGATCTGAATTCAAAGTAACTTGACTAATCCGAACCGGAATAATAAATACCTGAAATCAGGACTTCCTGGTGGACATTCCTTGGTACCACAGCTGCGATATTTTACTCGTTCACCGATACAGTAATGGCCGTTGTTTTGCGGAGGTGGATTATTGCATTCACGGTATTTTTTCTTGATACCACCGCCGCAGGTCCTCGAACATTTCCCATATCGTCCCCATGCGCCCCATTGGCCATCCACTGGCTCGAGATTTCTGCGGGAGACGCATTCACCTCGAAGACACCATTTGTCTTGGCCGCAGGCGGTTCCATCAGCCCACGGCATATGCTGGGTACGACACTGACCTCCGTGCGGTGTGGTGCACCACAGTCTCCTGCACACTGCCTGGCCAATAACCAACCAACCGCTCAGTTTATCTCAATTCTTAAGCAGTATGTTTGCTGCGTATTGTTTCGAGCAACACGATGCTCGAAACAATTAACCGTGGCTGGGTAATTTTGAGAAAACTCTGACCTTTGTTAGAGATGAGATATACAGCAACTCTTATTGGAGAGTTACTCGCGTTGATTATTCAGGAAATTGATCATGCATGGTATATCTGGTAAAACAATATGCCTACTTATACAGTGACAAAAAAGAAGGGCAGCTTTGGAGGAGCTTTTAAATATTATTTGTATAGATTATTTTGAAGACACAAGGAAACTGAAGCTCGAATCTGGCGGCAAGTCATGTACAAAATGCTAGTATCCAGTAAGGGTTAATAATTTGGTACGTAACATACAGTGTCTACAAAAGGTATTGGTACATCATTGTATTTATTATAGCATTTACATACTAATTAATAATTAGGTCCGAGTATATTTCATTTAGCAGCACTCTCACAGTACTACGAAATATACAGAACTTGATAAATACGCTTCATTAGAAGATAAAGGTGTGTGTCAATGAAGCGGTTTTTTAGTAGTTTCTATATTTCATTTTCACAATAACAATGTTTCCTTTCCATGTCGTATGAAAATACATACTGCTAAATAACACGAAATTGAATGTATTTGAACCTAATCGATATGCTATAGTGGCTCTTTGTAACCACTGTATGTATACGTACAAAAATGTGTGACTTACCATCACCCACCATGTGAGCGCAGACCTCGGATCCCTTGCCGAACACCAGCTCGCACTGTTTGTTCACCGAATAATCTTCGCCAGGGAGTCTTCTCGGGTTCTCTCGCACCATTGTGTTATCCGGCCTGTCCAGCAAACAGTTTCCGTGTCCGGCCCTTGAAATAAATTTCACCAAGTTTGAACAGGTCCATCCGAGGGGAGGCTCTTGAATCATTCGCCGGCCGAATTTTTGTCAGAAACGGACAGGATCCAAGAGATGTGCGGCGGCCGGTCATTCAGAAATGCAGCGGAACCGGATTCCTAAGCGAGGAGTCGTCTTCTTCAGGTTGTTCGCAGAAAAACTCGCGGCACCGGCTCTCGACCCGATCGAATCGAATTTAGAATTGTTCTGAATGGGAGCACCGGCTTCCAATTCGGCTAGCTTTAGTTTCGTACAGGGTGAATATCGCTATTTCAAATACTAGCAAACCGCGATATTTTCTGCCTCGTGTTATGTCAGAGAACAAACTCCTTTTGAGTATTGGACGCGGGTTACATTTAAGCAAAGACACAGTGTTTCATCGAAGATCGATAAGCAAAGTTTTCGACGCGATACAAATGATTTCAACAACGAAAAATATACAGTGACGTGCAAAGATCTTGGGAGGTAGGCTCTTCTTGTTACAGTCTAAATCTTTCGCTGCGGATTAAAGCGATAAGGTGTTGTAATAACTGCGTTTTCATGATTCTGTATACTGTGATATCGATTTGACGATCTTACATCGTCCTACGAAGTTTGGCGATACTTTACAAAATATTATACCGTATTATGTAACTTCTCACGTTCTCGCTGAATTTTACGTGATTTTACACGACCGTGGCACGTGTTTTTACATAAACTTCATCGCAGATTTACATGGCCTTTCTAGGCTGGATGCGCCTTTGCAGGAAAACGTGTGTTATTTTTTAAAACCACGTGCTTTTTTAATGCGATCATCGGTGGTCTGATGAAGAAAAAGGAAATCCTAACGAGGCTAACGAAGTTGCAGATGTATTCAAGGGTCAATCTGTCAGTGTCACACTTTTCAAAATGAAGACGGTTTAGTGGTTCGTCAAGGTAATGACTGACTCACTCGAGGAACTCGGTGACGTAGTGCCGGGAACATTTCGACCATTCCCAGGGGCGAGTGTTGCCGTCCAGCATCCTCGACATTATGTTGTGCGCACCAGACCGATTTCTGAAGGAGGTACATTTCACGTCGTCGTCGTGGGGCATGCTCAGCCTAAAATCCAAATTGGGTATCAATTTTATTCGATGCAGATTTCTAGAATAAATATAACGTGCATAAAAATGAAAACTATAGGTGAGGAAGCAATTTTTAAATTTCATACGCTGTTACCTGGTCCCTAAAAGCTAGTTTTAGATATTATAAAAGTGTTGATTTTCATAATATGAGTTATTCTGCTGGTGTTATACCAAATTTCTTCGACTTATCATAATATTAATTTTTTGCACATTAAAATACCCTCCTTCAGCCACAAGATGATATAAAAAGCAGAATAAACATTTGTTTAGTGGAATTAGTATTAAACGATTAAAGCTGTATATTTAAGTCATTTGTATTATGTGTATACGTAATAAGTTGATAAAAAAATATGTGTTATAATTTTGATGTATTGTACCGAAAGTAGTTTGTATTTTAGTAGAAGAATAGTTAATTCGGTGATTTTAAATAGAAAAATTGATGATAATTCAGAGTCAACGACGACGAGTTAACTCGACAATTGAATGTTTTATTTTCTGAACTGAAATTTTTTATTTTATATTTGTTAGATTTCTAATCCCTAATAATTTTACTCACACGTGGCCAATCTCATGAGCGATTGTAAATGCAGCAGCCAGACCATTGTCTTGAACAATAGCGCAGGAGGATCCGGGCATGCACATTCGTCCAAGCTCAGCCAGGCCCAAAGTGTCGCAGCTCATTTCGTCGGAATTGTGACACAGATTTTCCCTGTAAAAGTTTTGTTTTATTTGAAATTATTACCACTTCTTGGAAATATTATAAGTTCAACGATTTCATAATTCGATAATAGATATAGAAATAAAAGATTGTATATATTTTTAACAAAAATCTATAAATTTACAAGAACGTGTTTTTGGTAAAAGAAAAAGAAACAAAAAATAGAAATAAAATTCTGTTGTTTAAAAAAATTACAGTTTCGATTATCTTGTTGCAAGTAAATCCACTCTATTCGTGGGTCTAATTACTCAAGAATAAAACTCGTACTCTTGTAAATTGTTACTCTTTTTGATGATTACGAAGATACACACCAGAGTATTAGTCCATCCTTAGATCTTGATCAAGTTTGCTAACGAAATGTTAGAAGATTTTTCTTAAATGAGTTTATTATATCATTTATTTGGAAGCCTATATACTACAGTTTTCAGACACATTTAGACAAAGAAATTACAAGTAACAAATATATACCTGGTTAAAAGGAGAGCAGTGTCGTAATGTCCTGGTGACGATGCGCTGGGATTATTGCTTTGCTGCCATCGACAGAACTTGTTCAACATGTCAGTCGCTGCGATTCCTTCACCTTTGGTACGTCTAGCTCCAAATATCTTCTCTATCGGCACGATATTCATCACTGAAATGCTTATGGGGTTTCCAATTGACTGATCTTTGTAGATTAGCGAGACCTGTGAAAAGTAAATGATTTTAGTGCTTAACTTTTTTACTGCATTGAAATCGTCATGTTGCCTTAAGTAATCACTTTGAGAAGGAATGTAAGTAATTGTGAATAACAATCAATTGTTACTTTCTTATATTATATTATATTTAACGATAAAGTATCATATTTTCTGAAAATATTTCAACTTTTTTAAGTTCTCCTGCCTGTTTCTCTTTATTTGATTTATTCGTCGGAAACATTTCATCATCATTGGGACCAGAGAAATCAACAGAAATGATGTGTAGTTGTATCGAATAATTAAGCAGAAAAGAAGGAAAAGCAGTAAGTGTGTTTTAAATACGAGTATTAAAAGATTTCTGATTTATGTTCTCGTTACGATAACGTTCGGTGATTACAGCATATTAAAACCGTATCACGCAAATCCTCGTTCCTCGTCGCTTCCCTTAGCTTTCTAAACGCGATAACAGTTTATAAATTATTAGACCAGAACCGTCGTTTAACTAATAATAAATCAACGTAATCGCGAGCACAGGGAAGCTCGAGAACTACTTTCCAGATATTCGAGTTATCTAAGCGCCTGCAATGGATTTCCCCCTTTTTCAAGTAATTTTTCCAATGCAAGTTGAAGGAAACACTTGTAATCTCTTGTTTTTATTTAATTCCACGCTGTCTTACATTTTTTCTAAACATTCGGCTTTAATATTTTCCGTAATTCTCGTAAGAACGACAAACTTCTCAGCTGAATGATCAAAAATTATTCTTCATTTTCATCAGCTCCAAACATGTATCGACGCTTATGTCAATCATTATAGTAACACGTCCGATAACAGTGAAACAAACTGGACTTTAAATTTCAATTTTTTCAAATAGTGAGATACCTAAGTATCCCATCCAACGAGATAGAGTAGCAACTTTTGACAAAGACGAGTTCGATCGTATTCTCGATGGGGCGTTACGCTAACAAATTTCATAACGAAATAGGTAACATTTTATAAAAGATTAATTTAAAACTATTGAGATATGTATAATTTTGTGTGTTAGACCAGATTATCCGCGTGTAGTGACACACGTATGTAAGTATGAATGTATAGAAGTATGTGTGTGCACAGCGTCTCGAAAAACAGATGAATACAACTGTTCCGTTGGCAGTGTATAGTATAGAAGCTTTTTTTTTTTGGAAGAATTTTACAATAAATTTTCATTGAGAATTATAAATAAATTATTCTGGCGTAGTACTATATCGTGTATAATAAGTGTTTATCGTATGTTTGATTCTAGCTGAATCTAATGGTATAGAAGATGGTGAGATAAAAAGAGTGTTGAGACGCGTGCAAATGTGTATCGACGAAGATTTTGTAAATTATTTTTTAACACTAGAACTATCATACAAGTCAAACTGACTGGTTTTACAATTTTGTTTTAAAATTCCTACTCCATGTTATACCTTTTTTCCGCAATGATGTAATAAATTTCGAAACGATAACTAGAAGAATAATATAATGAATTATATTTTATTTTTTATGTATTCAAACTGAAAATAATTTTGTATCAAAATTGTAGACTGATTCTACAATTTTATAAATGTGTCAACCCTCGTTTAGGGATCCCAGATGAATTAATAATACCAAAAATGTACTACATATCATGGAATTCCTCCTATAAGAAAGTAATAAATCAATAAATATAAAAATATTCTATTATTACGTATTTTTTAAAGACCAGTCATTTTGTGGTAGAAATAGCTTCGTGTCAACTACCGGTAGTTCTAGTGTTAAATAAATCTAAAGCTATTTTAATATAAATTCTAAGTATAATCTCAGTGTTCCTTTACTTTTATTTCAACGATTAGGATCCACAATGCTCAACAACAACCTAACATAAAATTGTAAAACTGCAAAAGATAATTATTACCAAATTATCGCGCTGGACTCGGGTCGGTTTAACATTTTCACTCGTAGAAAAGCGACACGTTTTCGTCGTTTGATAACGATGGAATAATGATTTTTTATAAAGGCGAGGTCGATTGCATCTTTGATGAGGCGTTCGAAAAGGAAAGGGCGAGGCTGATGCAGAAGAACAGTACCGGAGACGAGACGCGAACAAAACGAGGATATAACCGTGCATAAACAATGCGAGACACAGTCGACTCTTAATTAGTAGCGTGTCTCGAATCTCAACCGACATCGCCCAATCTTCATGGAACGAATCCGTGGGACGGATGATAAAACGCGGAGGATGCGTGGCTGCTTTTCGATTACATCGGTCAACCTTACGTCCTCTTCCTTGCTTTTTAATTACACGCTACTTATTCGACGTTCCCCGCTGTCTTTTTCTCTTTTTTCTCTTCTTCGCGTTCCGGTTGACATGCGAGCAAATAACTCGGATACGTCGGTCGATGTCGATCACGATCGCCAGTTGTACTTTGTAACTTCTGTTTGCTACTTTCACCATTGTCACGCGTCTCGTTGTATTGGAATATTTATATAGATCGCAGATTGCAATTCGAGAAGTTTAGTCGAAGAGTTTAACAGTTTGGAAGTTAGAAAATCTGCGAATTCGAAGGATCGACGCGTGGAAATTTGGAGATCGAAGGTTCGAATATCTGAAAATCCGAGCATTCAGATATTTGGAGATGTGAAAATTTGCAAGTTTTGGATTTAAGTAAAAATCAATTAAAAATTTCGTCTTTTTGTGTAAATTGTCAAATATCGTATTTACTGTAGCACAATTGTTTTTTTAGTACTACAAACGTAATACTTTGAATATCATTACTTTTTTATTCTATTATTATTAACATGTATTTCCTGTACAAAGTTGACAAAATATATTTCCTATACTTAATATCATAAAATACGATAAATCTTGAAAAATAATAATTTTCCAAACCATCTATCCTGAATTATTCGAAATTATTCACAAAATTAGTCAAATCAAAGATTTAGCAAACACACCCATTATAGAATTAACGCAAGGAAAATCTATACAAGGAAATTCTACGAATGTCTAAATAAAGAAAAAGTAAAAATATTCAGATTTGAACACCATCGTCCACTCTCGCCCATCCATCAAACAGTCATCATCCGCATTAAACGATTTCTTCCCCGCTTTCCAAATCCATTCACTTAATCGACCAAAGCGACTCGAACTAATCTTCGTCTCCTCTTCCTACATCGTCTGTTATCCGGAATGAACTGACTCGTAACTGCACTATAATGATTCATTACAAGAGACCCGACTGGACAAGCTGGTGGAAAAAAGAAGACAGAGATAATTCCTCGAGTCTTATGGCAATGGACGATGCCAGAAAATCTTCGTTCGGCCGATTAATCGCCAGTTGTCTCGAACTGAAACGAACTTTATTAGATGAAACGAACCACGGGCCTGATGCGTTCAATTGGAATAATTCTTTCGACGTCCGTATGATGTGTTACTCTGGCTACAATTTCTTCTAGGGAATTTACCGAGGAATAGAGCAGAACGATTAAAACAGATTCGTTCACGTCAGAATCGTTTGATAGGTGGTAATTGATTGATTAAACGCGTGCACGCTTTTCTATCACAATATAACGCGATTTGCGTGGTACTCGAGCGACTTTTTGCTTTCATCGTGTTTCGACATGTCTCCCTTTGATAGGCCATGGACGCTGGTGAATGGATCTATGAGAAATTAGAACGACGAGTGTCGAACAGGTGTTGCTGTTCCAGGTGTAAGCAACTCTGTCGATCGTTATCTGTTTGAGAATCACACGGTGAAAGCGAAACGAATTAATACTACGACTACCTGAGCAGTGCAGACGATTAACTTGTCACTTTTTCTCCAGCTATTTTAGAAGATTCTATGATGGAGATTGGGGAATTTGAAGGTTTGGAATTGGGAAAGTTGGGAAATTCGTAGGTCTGCAGATTCGAGGATTTGTAAAGCTGCAGATTCTCAGGTTCGCAAACTTCAAACTTTCGAGAGTTCGGCAGTTCGAAGATTTGAAAATTTAGAGATTTGGCAATTCAGAGATTCTTAGAATTCGAAGGTTCGAGATCGGAAGAAAGTGGATGGTTCGAAAATTCGCAGAGTTGAACATTCGGAGAAGTGGGAATCTGAAACAGTAAAATTTGGAGAATTGGGAAATCGATGGTTTGAAAACTTCAAGAATTGAAGATTTGAAGGTTTGGCGAGTCGAAGAATCGTAAAAATTTGAAGATTTGGAAATTCACAAGTTTGGATATCTGAAGATTTGAATATAAAAAAGAATTTTAAAATAATAGCTCTGATAGAATATCAAGATTTAGGAATTCGAAGGTCTGTCTGAGGTAAAGTAGATAGAGCGGATATTATCGAGATAACGTGGGTAGTTTTGGATTCTTTTTCATGGTCGTTGCGTTAGGTGTGACTGCACAAGTTTGGAATTTGCTGTGGATTGCGTGCACGCGTTTGGATATTTCACTGATTGGTTTAAGTAGCTGGTAATTTAACAGTTGGAAGAAGAAATTACGCGAACTTCAAATAATGTTGAAACTGAAAATAGAAGAGTTATGTTGATTATTGAAAGAATTTTAGAAACTGCAAGTGCAAGTTATACTTAATTTGAAACGGTAGATGTTGATGGAAATCGATTAATATAAAAAAAAAAAAACTAGAATTAAATACAATTTTGATAGAATTGAAGAAATATAGTTAAATAAAATAAGGCAAAAAAAATAAGGTAAATAACATTTCTTTTCATTCGAATGCGTTTTAAAAATTAAGCGATATCCTGATTAAACGTAGATTCTATTAGATAAAAATAGTAAGAATTATGTGATTAAATATGAAACTAGATCTTTTACGTCATTAGCGTGTAGTAGTTTGTACTTTAAAGAGTAAAAAGTTGCATATCTTCGTTGCATATATTCATTGCAATATAATGACATAGCACTATAATCGTATGATTTACGACAGTCGAGTGTTACAACTTTGCGTAAATCGGTTTGAAAGCAGGTAGAAAAAATTGTATTAAAAAAAGAAGTAGTCTGCTGTAGCAAACAAATTACTTCTGCTACATATTCATTGGATTGCATGTCCTGTTCACAGAATAAGTATGCTCGCGTTTAGAAACAGAAGAAATCACGTCGATCTTTATATTTAATCAGTTTCATATAAATTTGCGTACAACTTACTGCAGCGTTCTCTAATAATAAAATTTCAACGTTTCTCAACCTACCAATTTCGTTAACTTAATCATCTCACAAGGGAAACAATATTTCTCTTTCATAACAACAAACTATTCCACTTCTACCATTTTTCCATCGCATGAAAACTTGCATCCGATCAATCCTCTGATTCACCATAGCATTTTATTCATTATTATGTTATGTTTTATTCCAAGTAGGTATTTTCAATCTGCAGATTTAACGAATTCCATCGCATTCTACTTACTATGTTATTGTAGTACCGAACTTCTGCGATACGCCGATACATTGCCGCGACTCTACCGTTGAAACTGGTCACTCGGCCGATCAATCTTCGCATCAAGATCGCAAAGAGACACGCGATAACGCGAGGAAAAAGGTTGGAAAAGAAGCGTCTCTCGTTGGACCGGTTAGAGGAACCGACCGAGAAACGCGGCAATCGAATCGTGTCACCAGGAGATCGCAATGTCAGCCGTGCGCAAAGAGGCAAGTTTTTCATTTCCACATCGGAGGTGGTCAGCCGTGAGCGATGTCGCTTAAAGCACCGTTCACATCTACCACGATCCTGTCCCACACTGTACAGGTATGGTCAAATGGGTTATCGAGGCGACAAAAATTCATATTTATCGAGTAACAGCTGCCGACAGTTCCTCTTCTTGTTCACTTTTCGTTCATTGCGTGTCAGTATCGACTAACTAGTAGTAGACCGTGGATTTTTACGCGAAATTATACTCTGACGAATGTAATCGAAGAAACAGAATAATTATGAACAGAAGATTATTTAGGTCTGTAAATATAACAACGAGCAAACGAAGTATTGTCGAATGAATATGGACAAAGTATTCGTAGACCGTGGATTTTTATGTAAATTTATATTCCAACGAATATACAGAATATATCATTCGAGTATCATCATCAGTATATTCCTTCGAAATTTCATTGGTACTGTAATGAGACCTGGTTTTGACATAATTATACATAAATATTGTCCACAATATACTTTGGTTACTTATAATTGCATATATTACGTTATCATCTTAAATCATATTGTCTTATCACTGTATTAATTTCATTTTACCATCCCTTACCAAGTAAAAATTTCAATCACTTGTTGCTAATTTCCAATGGAAACAAAGGTACCTGATTGTAACGAACAATTCCTGTAACTGCTCTCCCTATAACGGATATACCGAATATATTGAAAGAATAGAGCAATAATAAATAGAAGATTGTATCGATCTCCAAATTTCATAACGAGTAAGTGAAAATATATTTGGATATTAGAAATCTCTTGCGAATGTATCATTCCAGTATCATCATCAGTATATTCCTTCGAAATTTCATTGGTACTGTAATGAGACCTGGTTTTGACATAATTATACATAAATATTGTCCACAATATACTGTGGTTACTTATAATTGCATATATTACGTTATCGTATTATATTGTATTGCTCTATCACTTTATTTATTTCATTTTACCATCCTTTACCAAGTAAAAATTTCAATTACTTGTTGCTAATTTCCAATGGAAACAAAGGTACCTGACTATAACGAACAATTCCTGTAAATACTCTCCCTATAAAGAAACAAAATTTCATTGACAAAGTGTTATAAGCTCAACGAAAAATAGAAACCGACTGTGTATCGTATTTTCCCTGACGCGTCAGACTAAACAATAGACCTATACTACTTAAGTGTCAGACATTAGACGTATGCTGCTCAAGACCAGACCAAAATTCCAAGTATAACGCTAAAACTTACAATGTTCTGTATCATATTTCATATTTTATTGCTGTATCGCTATTTGTATAACCCTGAGCTTTATATTTCAATTAGTCTTTTCTTAATACGTTGGTAACTATCGAATCGTGTAGAATTCTTCCGTCACGAGATAGCTAGACGAGGTCGACGTAGTGTATCGAGCATAAATTTGCCTGAAACTCGGTCAATCGTCGATCGACGTTGTCGAGAGTACACGGTGAATGCTCCTCTACTCGACACGCACGGGGCCTCGTGGATGGTGTTCCGTTGCTCTCGTAATCTTATCGAGCGGTCGTAACGCGGCTTAAAGCCATGAAGTTTTAATGGTTTTCGAGATTGGCTGCTTAAGTGATTCTTACGGCTGAAGAAATAGAGAAAAGGAAGAAGATGGGTGGCGCGTGATTGTTCTGACTGTTAACTAGATCGTTTCTTACAGGCAAACTCGTCTTGTTTTCGCGTACGAGATGTTGCGTTTTTTAAAGAGAAATTGTTTTCTCGTGTTAAGCCGAGACTTAATAGCTTCTTTCTAGCTAATTAGGAGTTTCTTGTCTCTATACTTGTTCCACGGAATCATTGAAATGCATCGAGTCGATAGAATAAATTCAAATTTCTTTCTGCTCTGGTCACGTTTCTAAAAATGACAATCTCGTTAGACACGTTCATAAAATTATGAGGCTGTTACAAATTCTTATATATGGGGAAATTTAGAGACACGTAATGAACAAAATACGCGTAACGCATGGAAATATATAAAATATCCGAGATATGATACCTTATGACGTTCAGCGGATCAAACAAATCCCCGCGTACGTTCTATTAGGTCGTGCGAAAAGTTTCTTTCCTTTTATAAGGAAATAATAGATGCACATTTTCCGTTTTATATTATTTTATCGAATTACACATGATCCATTTTGTTCTATCAAAATAAAGATCACAACGTTCGACAGATTAGGTTTCATGTTTGTGTAAAGATGCATCGTTACAAAAGACGTGTCTGTAAAAGAAAGACACTTTTCGGACAACCTAATACTTTTTCAATTATGTTCATAAAAATATGAAATTCCTATAAATATGTACAATTTAATAATATGTTACAGTTTAATAATACATAACAAACGTCCAAGCATTTGTAAGAAATTTAAGAGTGCAATAACACAAAACATGCGTGACAAATAAAATATCCAAAATACAGTATCTACTTCTTCCGATGTTTAACATTATTTACCCTTATTTTTTGAATTAAATTCACTACAATATGAATTTGCATAAAATTTCTTACTCCACTAATAACCAATAACGGACCACCCTGCACGTAATCCTCTCTCCAAGCGACCAGAGACGATTCGTCGAGGATCAGGACCGGCCGCTCAACTTATCAAACCGGCGCTCGACGCGGTGTCAAATTAGATTTCATCGATTCGGCAGGAGGAAAAAGAAGAAAAAAAAAAAGAAAAAAAGAAGGGAAGGAAAGAGTGAATGAATATCAAAAGACGATCGACAGGCCGGGGACGCCTGATTGAATCGTCGGATGAATGACGGGCGTGGGCACGTGAAAGTGAGCCCCGGACGCTTCGTGGGATGTTGCCCTCTTCTCCGAGGTGTGGTCTGTCTCGCGTGGGATATGCAACCGACCGGATGGTAATGACCTGGTTGACAATCGCGAGGCTAACCGTCAAATTACATGAATCATTCATTTATCGATCAAGTCGATCGAGTTCCCTCCTTCGAGCTGTTTCATCCTCCTCGACATTTCCCTGATCCTCGTCCGGGGATCGATTCATGGGGTTTATCATGGTTCTTCTATGGATTTTTATTTGAACAGGGTATTTACGGGTTACGAGATTCGATCATTTTCTTTTTAGATCGACGGTGTCTTGCGACATGTTCCTTCTTTTAGTGGTGCGTCTGTCCAACGATCGACTAATTTTTGATTATTCCAGTATATTTAATTATTTTTTATTTCAGTATATTTCCTGAAAAATTATTGAAGTATCGCTGGCCACCATGCTCATGGAACACCTGAATAAATTTGCGAACGATATAGTTGGTCGGTGTATTTGATTATGAGATTCGATTTTGTATTTTACGTCGAAGATTGTGAAATATCCTCAAGCTCAATGCGATTCTGTTACATTGTTCGCAATGGTCGGTCAATTGTTTTACGCTTAGCACAGTTCATTGATTGACGAATCTCTAGAATGCTACTTTTATAGACTTTTTATTTAAAGAAATATATAATATGTCGTATTAGCGTTAGACTTAGGGGCGTGTAACGTATCTTCATGACAAGCCATCGTTGTTGTTGATTTTACAAAGTTTGGCGATTAACCGTGGTGATTAGACTCTCGAGATGTTAAAGACAATGTTCTTAGGTTCAATAACGAATCCACAGTCAACGGGGATAACTCTTTGTTCGATAGAATATATTTTGAAACACAAAGTGACGTTAGCTGTGACGCTGACCAGACGATGTGTGTAAACTCAGGTGATCACATAAGACAAGGTGATCACAAGAATAAAAGACTAATACGATCGCATTTGTCAATTGCATATTGACCGGGGATATCAACAAAATTCCAGGCGCCGTTACTAGGCAGACCCATCGCTCCTGTTCGGGGCTTGTTTGTTAATACAACGTGTGTCCCTCGATATTGGTACTTCTTCTGTTAGGTAAAAACGTTCATCCCGTGACCGTGGCCACGTTCGGGGACCAGTTGTGCCACCTCGAGCCGAAGCCCACCGCCACAAATCTCGGGCAAACATAATCAGATCGTATCACAGCAACTACTTCTAAGTTCTATTATTTAAGTACAGCTGTAACAAATAGTTTAGACTAAAGTATCGAGGATCTTCCCAAATTCCAAAAGAAAGGCCCGATGTCCCGTCATATATCGATGATCGGTACGTGCTAGGAAAAGAGGAGCTTTGTTATAAGGAGACGAAGAGAAGGCAGATGGAATTGAAAGAGACGAGCTGGCAGACGCGAAACACGGTTTATTAAATATCGAGAGTTGTTCTTAATGTATCTGTTGATCTTCCTATCTGGCAGTAATCGATCTGTTAAATATTCGATCGAAATAATAAACACATTTGTACGAAAGAAGCTCTTGAAAAATCACATCGAACGAATCCGACAAAAAGGAAAATATCCGAAAATCTTCCCGATTTTACATCGGTGGAAGATCGATTCTAAGCAGCTGGTGGGATGATCGATTATATAATCGGCGATAGTCCAGGAACTTTAAATAGCGTAGCACGAATCGCGTGGGATGCGTCCTACTAAGTTGCTTTCGCGTACCAGCCGCTATACTTTTCTCCGGCAAACGTGAACCGTATACGTATCACCGTTGTAATTTATGCGCGTTGGTCTGGTTTTGCAAGCGGCGCCTAGTGGAGCCGACAAAATAGAGAAAATAAAGGTGATTCGTTTCGCTGAGGTCTGCACGATTAGTAACGTTGGGATCAAGAGTTTCGCGAATACAATGATTCAGTACGCCGTGGAGGAAAAAATGAAAAGAAAAAAACAGACATTATATGATAATGTTGATTATTCGGTTCAACTGTAGGGTATGGGGTTGTGCAGATTGTATTATAATATTATATAATATTATATCGCATAATATTGGATTATATCGTATAATCTACCCCATATATACATATATAAGAAGATTAGTCAAAATCTGCAACGTTCACATGTTATGTTTTTATGCAACGTCTTTTGTTTTCTTTTGTAACGCATGTAATTGAGTTTAACGCTTATGGTTGAACCGAATCATCGACGTTACATAATATTATACCATTATAGTATTATGTATTCAGCAAAGTTACAAGTGAGATAATTCTTAAAAATTATCCTCGAAAGGTTAACAAATCGTCAACGTCGAGTTTTTCCAAAAAGAATTTTTATATTCATTGGTAAAACTTTTAATCGTTTCGCTCAACGAATAATCGTATGGTATAGAAGAGCCTTCGATAAATATCGCACAGTTTTCACGAACTTTCTAAAAGTCTGGAACGGTAAAGAAATTCATCTTGAAGATAAATAATCTAATTTGTTTACAGAGAATTATTTCCACATCACGGGCGTTTCTTTTACAACTTTACACCACGTGTACACACCTTGCAATCGCAACAAGGTTGAATTCTACGGTACTGGACCAAACTACCTGGACGTTTTAATAACGAGTCGAATTCCAGGCTCCGATTGAGGCCGAAATGTCAACGTCGCGTTAAAGCTATAATAGTTAGGTAAGGTAGCCGCCCGCTAGTTGCAGATCGTATCGGTTCACCAGGATTTATAATAGTCAAGGTGCAACTTGTACTTTCTATTCTTTCGACTATGAATTTTACGCCTGAAGCAACAACAGCCGGCTCTGACCATAGCACGAAAATTTATGTCTTTGGAATATACGGCTTTTAAATGTCCAACGTCGCGGTTATCTAGCGATTCAGCTTCGTCGACAGATTGTATCCCCTTCAACAAGGGACGTCCATTATGTCAACCGATTGTACTAATCTTTCGCTACGTTAGGTCATTAACGATCAACCAGCGAATGATGCATAAGTTATATAAACGTGATATTATTACCAAAAAAAGAAAAAAATGTAGATAACTTACATTCAATGTAAGTTTTGTTAATGTAAAAAAAAAAACGTATTAGAATAGCAGATACTTTACAGAGACACGCGTTAACGAAACTGTGAATGCGCATTTCTTGAGAATTTGAAGACTTTGATTTGAAGAATTTGAAGAAGAAAATATTCAAAGCAGAGAACTTATCAAGACATTTTGCGATTAAATAAATCTCTACACAGATTCCATTTCTTTAATTATATTCATAGAAATATACAGTTGCATGAACATCTGCAGTCTGCTGCACATTACAAATAGGAAGAGGCGATGACATCTTTCTTCATTTTCAGAAAATTAAACGAATATTCTGATTATTCACGGTGCCAAATATAATGGACAATTTTTATTTTAGACCATTTTAATATATAATGTTTTAATAAAATTAAATCTCTTAAATATAATAATATATTTCAATATAGCGTGCTTTACAATAAATTTCCTCTGCTTTAATACGACAATTTTAATTAAAATTTCGAAATACATATTTCTATTAAATATCTAGTAATTTCTAAATATATTTTCAGATTGGTTTTAAATTTGACCAACATAATGATGACAGCCGTGTCTCGCTACAGAGCTACTGAAATTTCAAAATACTTTATATAACATACATAAAATATACATAAAAGTTTTCTGAGTCAAATACTTTCGTAATCCACCTTAATATCTCGTTAGAAATTCGACTATATACGTGGTTGAGCTGATTAAAGATGACTAATGACCCTTTGGGGCAACGCTTGCGAAACATCCGACCCACGCGTGTTTCTCGCGCTAAAACGAAACTTTCCTAGCCGTTTTGGATACACTTGGACAGAGGTTGCTCGGGGCAAAGGTAATAAATTGGATAGATGGAGCGATTGGGGGGATACCGAAGGGGAAACTGGTGGGTTTCTCGAAGAGAAAATTGCTAGCGTGCCATTGAATTGGTGTTAAGACTGATGTACACCCCCGTTTATAAGTATTAAGATTAGGGCACTCCCTGACTCGCAGAAGATGTCATAATCGAACCAAACTACCAAAGAAATAAGATTTCATAATCAACAAAATGCTCAAGAAAATTGTCAAGAGAAATTAATTTATCAGAATATGAGATGACAATCTCATTGAATTTGTAAAGACAGTTTGCAAAGGTTACGAGAGGAACCTGATAAGTCAAGAATTATATTTTGTGTTACGAAATCCTATCTTCGTATTAGGTTTTACGTATGTATAGGAAAATTATTATTTTAATACAATTGTTATATTCATATTTATATACGAAATTCGTCGTATCAGAAAACAAGTGATATCGAAAGAAGGAAAAATGCCAATGGTAACGTCTCCAAATTATCAAACAACAAAATGACGCAATGAAAGGAACAAACTTCCGCCGAAAGTTGCTCCACGTTTCTGACAAGCAAATTTACATCAGTTAAAATAACAATTGAAACAAATATAGGTCGATAGAATCTGAATCTTGTGAATACTGCAACACCAATAGCGTCATCGAACATCTACTTTGTTAATGCAGCAAATTCTTCTCGAAAGAAATAAATCTTTTGCACAGTATATACAATAGAATACCTAATTAATAGCTAACTAATTATACACACTGATTAACCGCACTGACTAAAGTAACTATAGTAAATTAAACACGTAGATGCTAATTAAATATTCATACATTTATAAAATACACGTAATTGTAGTTAAAAGGATAAAGAATAAATAAAAAAAGAATCTGTCCTAAAAAAAAAAGTGGAATTAAACGATAATTAAGCATCCGATGTATTTAAGGAATCCTAAATTGTAAATCGTTGATTTTTCCAGCGATAATTGAATTAGTCTCCACAAAGAGTTGCCGAGGCGGATGACTGATGATCGAAAGCAACCACGCTACTACCATTTCGGCATCGAAAATTAAAACTAGGAACACGGCGGTCGCATTAGCATAATATTTAACGCTCGCGACAGATCCTGCTGGCTTACAAGATCGATCATCCGAGGAACACGACCGCCGCGGTTTCGTGTATCATCCAACTTGGTACCTTATGCGCTTTTCTTTTTCGTTTCACCGAAACCATGCTCGAACAAAGTGATACACCCACGCCGGCTGTCGACCTCTGTCCCCCTTTTTCCCTCTATCTCCTCTTCGTTTCCTATTTCTTTTACATTTTTTATTTTCAAACAAATGTCCCACCGATGCTCCGCAATAAATACTTAGTTCTTATACAACGTGACCCATGAGAAAATCTTGTTCGTTTTCGAATGATATGATTCTTGTTTTTGCTCCTTTTATCCTGTACTCTTTAACTAACTAACTAACTGACTGAATGACTTATGTTTTACGACAAGTAAGTGTACTTGTTTGTTTTATATAGGGTGGTATGTGGAACAAATATCTTATTTTTATTTAAGTGAGATAATTCTGTCTGATGGGATAATTTTGACGTTTCTTAGTTATTCCTTTAGACTTTCGTTAATGCAGAAATTACTCAGGAAGAGTATGAGAATGTCGAAGACTACGCGAATCGTGATAAAAAATTGACAAGACTGTAATCTTCTACCAATAATGCGGGTCACTGATTAAATAGAAAGAACAATCAGTAGTTCAAGAAGTCTTTCTACAGATTCGAAACGATTATCTTGGTGATAATTCATATTGTTGTATAATTATTATCTAGTTATACAATTAAGAGTAAGAATATAAAAGAGAAAATAAAAAAAAAAAACGAGAATCAAAGTCTTACCGTGCTCATCAGGACCAAAATGTAGTGGAGCAAACCCTCGCCGTGGTACCTCTTCATCTCCGCGTCTGCCGCCACCATGATCTCGATGAAATATTCACTTGACAAGGCTCTACGTGGTCTCCAAGTCACGGAGGGATCCGATTCCATTTCCGAGTCTTGGCTATACTCTTCGCTCAGATCATTTCGTCTTTGCTCCACGGAGTAGTATCTGTAACATTTTAAACGGCCGCCTTCTTAGCTTTTGACACTGGAGAACTAGGATATTCCGGATATATCAAGCATTCACACGGTCTCAGTGACTCATCCTGACTTATTGTCAACGTGATTTATCGTTAGGTCGAAAGATCATCTTATTTTCCAAGCTAGAAAATCCTTCTTTTAGAAGAGTATATCATTGAAAGCGAATTTATGAATCTTATTAATTTATTCATTTTCTTCTTTCTACTGTCTATTGCACCGAGAAAATGATATTAATAATCACCGTTAGTAACTATTCTAGCAATTACTATCGATCTACGTAATATGCAGAAATATATAGAACATGCAAAACGTAGTACTCGTTACAATACACAACCTGGAATTCATTTTTTTTTAAATTATAAATTACAGAAATTTCGATCTCGTTTCAATCGTCCGAATTATAAAAATAGATTGGTATAAATATCTCAATCATATCGATTTACATTTTAAGATACAAAAGGGACGAAATAAAGGTTTGTACAGCGAGACATCGATGGAACGTTCGTGATGTAACATTAAGGTCTTAATTTCCATTTTCATACATGGAATCGCGATGTGGACTCAATTTAAAATTCTGACTGGCTTGAAAGTTATTATTCCTCCGACTATTTCGCGCCCCATACTTCGCGAGAAAGCCGAGAAAGTTCGTTGAAAAGAAGGTGCAATTTTTTTCTCATTACTGCAACCGATGAACTATATTGCCTACCAAAAAGTACGCGAGACCATGTGATGTATGATTTCTTCTCATGACGCAAACAGGCAGGGATTAATGCGACGATCAGTCTCTGCCTGCGTTGAAAGTACTCATTTAGTAACTGTTTCTTGATGATAACTTACTGTCGTATCAGATATACTTCATTCAAACGTATCCTTAATTGACTATTTGTTATTACGGCCGAGTTGTTACGCCTGACAGGTAATTCTCGATGATATTGAAATACTTGGTGCGTTCTAATTTATTTGTTATTGTCTATAACGATTTATCAACGCGCACCAGCTGTACAAAGTGTCCGCATATATCCCCACGTTCTTCGATCAACTATTCTTTTGGAAAAATTTTGCGTTTCCATTTCCGCAGAGAAATTTCTTTTAATGGGTAGATCTGCAGATATTTGCGTGACTAAGGGAATGAAACTTAAGCGGAGATTTGTCTTATTTACCAATTGTATCCAATTGTGTATTTGTATATTTCGTACGTATATTTCATAATTGTTCTTCGATGGATGGTTAAATATTTCTAGCGGAAACAGGTTCGATAATAAATTATTTAATTTATACTTGAAATTTTAATCCAATTTTATCCAATTATGTATTTGTATATTTCGTACGTATATTTCATAATTGTTCTTCGATGGATGGTTAAATATTTCTAGCGGAAGCAGGTGCGATAATAAATTATTTAATTTATACTTGAAATTTTAATCCAATTTTATCCAATTGTGTATTTGTATATTTCGTACGTATATTTCATAATTGTTCTTCGATGGATGGTTAAATATTTCTAGCGGAAGCAGGTGCGATAATAAATGATTTAATTTACACTTGAAATTTTAATATGCACTACTTTCGTCGTTAAAATAAATTGGAAACTGAAATTAAGTTTCCTTTATAAGATTGGAAAACCGATCCATTTCCTCATCATCAATCACTATTACTGATTCTCTACGAATTTGCAATATCCACAACTTTCAAATTACGGATGCAAACATAGTCTTCCCGTAAAATAACACCACTTACGATTCTTAAATTTCGAGCGACAGTCTCTTTATTCGTCTCTGCATTCGTCGTTGACCATCGTTAATAATAATCGCAGAGAATGCACAGCGTCTATAATTTTTCAATTATAACAACAAATCTGATTTCCAACAGTCATCCATCATCACCGATGTTTCGTAAGGCACCCTTCCATCTGTGTCTTCCTGGAGTTACATCAAATTGCGTTTAAGTCCGCCCGGACATCCTCGAGAGAGCTTACGAGCTAACGACCAATCAAAGAAGCAGCTTAAAAAGAAACGGTTGATCACCTCTCGTACCTGGCGTTGTTTCGTAAAAAATTTCGATGCCCCTCGGCTTGTCCCACGAGTTGCTCGTACACACGGTCGTCCCGAGAATCTTCTACGTTCTTTTCCTCGGTTAAAGACCTGCGCTTGCGGCGTCGACCATCAAAGTAAATTTTACCCCTCGACGACTCTTCCAAAATTGGAGTTGCCGCGTTGTCATCTGCGAACAAAAATCAAACATAAATCTGATCAGTATGGAATATAAAAATATCGAACGAGAGATACAAAGGCAAGAATTTACGATATATTGCTGCTTATATTAGGAATAACTAAGCAATGGTCCGGTAGTTTTTCTTCCACGAAAAATACAACCGTTGAATTATGTCGCGAGGTGTATTCAAGAGACGTTGGTTTTTCTTTGCTCGATCTTTACGATGATTTACGAAGTAAAGTATGTAACAAAAGAGGAGCAAGATAGTCTGCTCTTGGAATAGATAATTTTCGGTAATTTACAAAAACGTGAGGTTCGTTTCGTCAGACCTTGTCACACTGCAAGTAAAGAACATTTCTATTTCGTGGAAACATTTAGATTTTGTATGATTTATAGAAACGTTTTATATATTGTGCAACGTAGGAAGTTAGAAATATTAGA
The DNA here is from genome assembly GCA_014737365.1 of Bombus soroeensis. Classification (NCBI taxonomy): domain Eukaryota; kingdom Metazoa; phylum Arthropoda; class Insecta; order Hymenoptera; family Apidae; genus Bombus; species Bombus soroeensis. The sequence goes on from JACXIL010000196.1 coordinate 66,406, forward strand.
ATTAAGAGAATATACTAAATAAATGTAAATCGCGACTTTCGTTACGAGCTTCGAGATCTCAAATCCTGAAAGGTAGAGTGGAAATTAACGATTTTTGGATAATTTCTCGATTAAATCTATGGTGGGAATTTCGAATATCAGGCGCCTGCAATGAAGTCATCTAGATAAACACACGTTCTACTCCATCTCTTTGAAAAGTGACTTCCGTCTTCTCGCGGACGTAAACTATTAATCATTCGCGAGATGAAGAAATGTAGGTTCAAAGTGATCGAGTAAATCTACGTCGTTAGAACATCTTTCCTTTCCAAATTGAGGCACTTATACATATAGGGAAATGCGTTTATAATGGATCCAATATAGAAATTTTAGCTTCATACTTTTATCGAAATTATAATTTCATATTTTTATAGAAACTTCGATCGAACATTGATTCGTTTTTGCTATTTTTACGTTAGACGATATTCTCGAAGGAATTATAAATTATATGATTACGTGAGGTTTCTCTAAAAATTTGTGAAGCTAATAAAAATTGTTTAAATAATTCTAATATCGTATAATCGAAAACAGAAGAGTATCAAAGATAACATCGTAATCTTACGATCTTGGAAATTATTCGAAGGCATCTTCCACTTTAAAATTCCAACTGCAAGACACGTCTAAGTTGGACATTCCAAAAATTTCAGGAATATTAACTTACGTAATCTTTGAAAGCTTGGAAAGTAATAAAACGCTCGGAAAGCTCGAAGTTCATAAAAATGCTGAAAATAATCTCTAAAACACAATCGTAAATCAATCTTCGAACGTTATTGGAAATACACTAGTCTATGTTTGATCTAATTACGCACGTGACTTCACCGCTCGATTTATTACGATAGCATTTCCTTCGAACTGAAATTTTTAATGCCGCGATTAATCTTCGACGACGAGGAAAACGGAGGAAAGTAAAGCACAAAAATGTCGTTGTTTCGTGGCACATAAGGAGCCAGTTGAATTAATCGAAGACAAAAGGGGAACTGTTCGCCGCGCAGCTGTGAGTATATCGAAGAATCTTCGCAATGATTATACGCGTCTAATTGAATGTGCAGTTGACACTTTGAGAGAAATCGATATTTTCATACCGCTTTGCTCGTTCCTCGATTCATCTTGATGTCCTTTCTGTCTCTTAGTAGATACTTAGCTCTTAAATCACTATACTTTGTACGTAAGTCTAATCTCGCGGCGTCTCGATTTTTCTCTCGTTTTCTTATCGTTTAAATATTCGTATCGTTACGTACTCTGACACGAATTTTCAGATGTCGATGTTAACAGATGTTAACAAAGATTATTTAAATTAATTTAATGTCTTAACACATTTCGTAAGTACGTGATCTACAAAATGAAAAAATTAATCCATTCACATTACAAGGAGAAGATTATTTAAATTAATTTAATCTCTTAACACATTTCGTAGGTATGTGATCTACAAAATGAAAAAATCAATCCATTTACATTACAAGGTATATGTATCGATTTTAGTAGATTTGAAAGAATTATTCTTTACGAAACGGTTAAAATTTAGTATGAAAATATTTTTCTACGAAGCAAATCTCTACGTTAATCTCTATTGTTTTAAATGTTATGCATATAATGGGCATAGTAATTAGTCATTGACAAAGGGGAAAGAATTTTATATCAGTCGTTACATGCGCGTCGATGAATCACGGCCGAACGGTTGCTTAACGATTTCGTTAAATCGATTAAGCCTGGATCGATTAAGCATTCATCTGATCGTGTGTATGCACGCCTCATGGTTCCGCGTATAGAGATTGCTGTATTGATAAACAGCAATGTCTGCAGCTCGTAACCATGAAATGGAAACCATGAAATGCAAACCATTCCAACAGATTTCTACCGTATCACACGCTGTTTGACGTCTGAAGGATCATTCCAAGTTTACGTGATTCACGCTTTATTCGAGTCTTACTAAGTTTAGTTTCTAACTAAGTTAGTTTCAGAAAAAAGACAAATTATATTACATACTCGTACGTCGATTTTTTCATCAATCAAATGTTTTGTAACTTCTATTCATATTTCATACGAATTTGTTGCAAATTTTAGCAACGTCTTTGGCATAACCATAGTTATGTCTCATGGCCTTATCACAGCGCTAATGAAATTTCAAAATGTTTCGTATAACACACACAATGAATTAATAAAAGTTTACTATTGTATTCAAATACTTTCATTAGCTACTGCATATCGATGTGCAGTCATCATTGTTGCTTGTGCGTCGTGATCATCGATGTCCTAGCGGCATTCATTGTTTTTTCTACGATTATTGACATTCTCCTAAGTACTTACATAGTACAGATACTTTCGTTTCAATCTCTGAAACTAAAGTCTAAGTTATATACATAATGTAACACGTGTTCGCGAGAAAAGGTTATTCCTGAACAATTATTTGAACTGTAAAAAGGTGATCGATTTATTTATTCGTACTGATCTCTAGGAAAATGGTGCTAAATGTAAATTCAATGTCTGTAATAATTTTCTGAAAATATTGCAGTGTATGAAATTTGTGAACGCGATCGCGAGCGAATCAGTATTTTTGAGTGTATTCTTCGAGTATGCAGCGAGTATTTTCCGAGTTATCAACGAGCCACTCTGTACAGTATCTGTATACGAATATATTTATTTAATTTATTTAAATACATTCTGACGGATTGCATTAGCACTCCCAAGTTATCGTTATTTGACATCTATCTTCAATCATATCTCCACAGATCAAATTTGATTCACCCGTAGTTAATAATCCAAAAATTGTTTGCTAGTACAAAGTAAGATTAATAAATCGGCTCTGTCGTTACAAAGTTCTTTAACAAATTTTTACATGATAAAACTTCCCAAAGAAAATGTCTCACTAAAAAATTCTACAATCTAATATATCATTGGACACTTTAACGCTAAGCTTACCAGGCCCGGTGAAACGACCGGTTTCGAAATTTAATTTAAAATTGTACATTCGTTCTTATTTTTTTCGTTCATCTAACTTTATGCAAATTCTTATATTATCCGATTAGTCAGTTTCTCAATTCTTGCTGATCGTTTCACCAGGCCTGGTTTGAAAACATCTCTATCGCGTGAACAACGAATAATAAATTTTCTAAATTCTAAAAACGAATCTCCTGTATAAATAACGTACACAAGGCAAAAGACATCGTTCACGTATGCACGATATAATATACCAGTGGACAACCGTGAAATCGAAATTCCCATAAGATACAAACCTACGACGCATTCAAACGTATAATAATAACAATAACCAGCCGGTCATTACGCTAAATGGCGAACAGATCGTCTGTTTAACAGAAGCAGCCCCTTAACGAACCAACAAGTCGACGATATAATTCGCTAACGACATAATAACGCGTCCCATGGACGAGCAACCGAAAGAATCGCGATAGAGGAAGAAATTCTTTCGAAAGCGAGCCTGCGGGCATCGCGGAGCCGCGTCTCGACGCCAGGCATCGCGTCTTCAATCGTCGCAAAAAAACCACCGTACAGTCCTTTACGTTGCGGTAGGTCCACGATGGAATGCGCTTTCATTCCAATCGTAATGACAGCTTTATTGCTCGATGTAATTGCCATTATTATGCCTGGACGAGATTGCTCGTACACATTGTTCCGCGTGACTATCATCGTTCGACGAACGGAAATATCTTTGTAATTCGTGAGAGTTTTTGTTTGGCGAAATGATACTGACACGAGTAATTAGATTGATGATCGTTGCGAGTGTAGCCACGAGAATGGGATTTCATTTTCTAAATGTGGCTGATTACGAGCAGACTGCGGATATTTATGCAAACTCGTGCTTTTATGAAGACACGGCGGCGGATAAAGGAAAGATTAAATGACTTTAATCTTCATTTTAATCAATACGCCATACATTCTGGTAACTTTTACACTGAAAATTCTTCAGGATGTTGATAACAGTTATCTGCTTTGTGATATAAATGGTGTTTCGTAATACGTACGATTCGCGTTTCACAAGAGGACAGGAGACACAGACACGATGATAAAGGTTCGTATCAACACGTGTCTCCTCTATTTGACCATGTTCCAAAGTTATAGTCACTTTTGTGTTGCGATAATTCGCGACAGTTTTATCTTCGGAGAAGGTGCTGGAAATGGCCACCCTGGTCGGTTTGCACGCAAGCTTGCAGTCGTCGTGACAAAGAATTTCGCAATCTTTCAGGAATTCCAGGTGTATGTCGAATAATGCAGACCGATGGTAGCCATTTCGAGTATTTTCTACGAAGGTAAGTAATTGCGTATTATTGAAACACGAAAGTTGCTATAACTTTGAGACATAGTTAAACAGAACACGCGTTTACACGAACCTTTTTCATTGCTTTGTATCTGCTGTCCACTTCAGAAGCGAGTTCCACATGTTACGACACACCTTGTATATTACATTTATTAAATATAAATCCACTTTGTAAAATTACCACCCCTTTTTATGTTTCTTATTTTATAAACTTTCTTCTTCTATTCGCCAGTGCAATTAGAAAAATGGAACTTAAGCAAAGAATTATATCCCGTACTAAGTATTATGTATATCGAGTAGGTGGACATTGTATATCTTGGAAACGTAAGATAATTGGCAGTCTGATTATACTAAAATATCTATACAATATATTTGCGTCATAGATTAAAATCGTAATTGTTGTGCCTACGAACGTGCCAGTACGCGATTCAATAGAATAAGGAACTTTGTAACTTCGCATCGTAAACGTCTCTTGAATCTCGCACGATAGAAGCTTCGATAATTTGATGCAACGTAAATCGTTGCATTTTAGACCCGTCCCAACAAGATGCATTTCGAGTACGTTTCAAGCTGGCAGCTTGTTTCTAGCTCTCATTTCGATGTCGGGAGTCATGTTTCTGCGGCCTGTTAGCGTGTTCCGGCACATCGGGCCTTTTAACAGCCATTAGGGCGCGGCTTTTGTCATTCTAATTTCAAACGTGCATTCCTTCGCCGATGCCAACTGCTTTTTCGTTGGCTTCGGTTGCTACACTTATAACACAGGGTGTGCCCTGACACTGAATAACAAACGAGAATAATGCAAGAAAGCCGATCGTGAAAATATTTCTGTTCGCGGAGAAAGCGTCGACTGTGGAAAGTTGATCGATTTAATTTCTCTGACAGACGAACTTCTGTGCAAGCCTTTCCAAGATCTATGTATGTAAATCTGTAGAAACTAGAAAAGACCTGATAGGAGACACAAAATCAACTAAAAAGATTCGTACGAACGTGTCGCTTATCTGACACCTTTGTTTCAAAGTTAGAGCCATTCTTCTGTTTCCATATGGATATATCGAATATGAATATATACAAATGCTGGAGATGTCTATCATCGATGCGTATTATTCGACATACACCTGGAAATTTTTAGAGAATGCGAGATTCTTTGATACGACGACTGTGAGACTCGCAGACTGTGGCCATTTCGAGCACTTTGTACGAAGGTAAGCGGTTGCGGATTATTGAAATACAAAAATGGCTACAGCTCTGAAACAAAGTCGGATAGGACACTGTTCGTTCTATGAACGTTCTTTCTTATTTTCGTACCTCCAGCAATGAGTCCCACACGTTATGATTCTCTATATACATAAAACCTATTCATCACTCAAACCTGCTAAAGATCTTTCTAGCAGGTATATCCGAGTCTCTAAAGACCCTCAAACTTTCGCATAGCTTGCAGCGTTTCATAAAAATTCTCCTGATGCTCTCAGAAAATTCGAAATATTCCTGAAAGTCTCTGGAGACTTCTAGATCTCGTCGAAAGATTTCCTCTATGACCTGCCTGAAACTCTGAATTCTTCCTAGATAGGAGATATCCCAAATAAATGAAATCCACGAAACAATCTTTAGACCCTGTGAAATGTATATCTACGCATCTCTAAGAATCGTTACGATACAATTTTCAACCTTCCTGAAAGAAAGCCTCTAATCTCTACGAACCTCCTGACGGTTGATCTTCTCGGAACCCGTTGATCCTCAGAGAGCATCGCGTTCTTTCTACCGAAAATGCCTTCGCCTCCTATCTCTGCTCTTACCGAAAATCCAAAGCAAAGGGAAACAAAAATACCCATCCTGAGAGAATTCCACCAAGGTGTTCAAAACACCATGTACAAGCGGTGTCTGTCTGTAGAGACAGCGAACGCCCACGCTTCGAGCGGCATTTGGCCACGGTGCAAGAGAACGGAAGGCGCCTCTCTCGCGAGATAATAGAAGCGGCGGGTGCGTGCAGCCTATTTGTCGTTGGTTTCGTGTCCGTGGCCGCGCTCGCTATGTTTTTCCCAAGCTGGATCTCGATCGAGCCCCGGGACCAGGCCTGGCGTGCACAGCCTTTATCCGCGTTATTGTCACGCGCCGTGCCTCTCTAACGTTAGTCAGCCGGCCAACATTCGCGGAAACCGGAGAATAAATCGCGGTCCACGACGTAATCGCGATCGTCCAATGGTATTCCGGTTCGAGGAACCGACGGGAGGATTTAATTGACGTTGGAATTCCTTCGCTCGACTCTGTTCTCGCTTTAGGTGGAAAATGGTTGACGACCAGCCTTTTTCCGGCTCCAACATGCAGAGTGACTTGTCTAGCGGTAGTTGCTTATTAGATAAATCTGGATTGTCCAACGCGGAGTAGCGGGTTTGTCGGTTGAATCGATTAGCGAGATACGGATCGTTCTTGAAGGAATTTTCTCGGTTAGCCTGTTAAGTGGCCTGTGGTTTGGTCGATCGTGCGAGAGATTGAGCGGAGAATAGAGGCGTGACTGGGGGTGTTTATCAGATTTACAAGTTCCACCGGATAGGTTTCTTCGTTTGGTAATGACGCGGGATTCTGTGCTGTATGTGGGTGGATTCTGTTATGGAAGCATCGGGATAGAGTAAACCAGGGAGCCGAAGGAGAGAATGGCCGTAGGGTTTTGGTGTACGAGCGATTTACATTTTTTCGATTTCTATCTGCTCGTGCATCGATGTATATTCGAACATATTTTACGTCTAATATTGTCCTGTTGAGCTTCTCCAATATTTTCGTCTTCCTATTTTCTGAGATAACTAAACTTTGAATTAATCTTCCAATTACATCGCAGAAGCTAATATTTAATTACAAAACATTACTTTAGAAGAATAAGTTTATTCGAGAGCTTTAACAGTTTTAACTAAAAGTTTTACATACGGAAATGAAAGGACACCGGGGCCTTTCCTTTGGAATGTTTGGGAAGGACCTCGATACCTTAGTCGAGACTTTTCATTATAGCCGCGCTTAAATAATAAAAATTAGAAATAGTTGTTTATGATTATGGGTGCGCGAGAATTGTGGCGGTGGGCTTGGGCTCGAGGCGACATAACGGGTCGCTAAACGTAGCCACGGTCACGGGATGGACGTTTTTACCTAACAGAAGTACGTAGTAATTAAATATCTCTCCTTAAAAACAAAGATTGACCCGAGGGAGGTACAGAGAGGAGGATATAAGGGCAGCTCCACTAGGACTGGGGCTCAATCAGATACATTCTACTCGTACTGTGTATCATTACGTCAAGTGACAACGACATCGTGAATCAGAAAGTTCAGTATTACTTAGCCTATGAAAGAAATCATATTCGTCCTCGCGTTGACCGTGGATTCGTTATCGAAACCTAAGTCCAAGTATCTAATCGCCACGGTTCCTTGTTACCTTTTGTAATATTCAGACTGGTATTATTAAATACCGTTTATATTGCGTAACAACGATGTCCAATTCGAGTGAATATTCATTAAACGCTCCTAATCCTAAAGGTAAAACAAAGAAAGTCCCTCTTTCCGTGAAACAAAGAAAGTCGTGCTGACGGTAAAAAGAGAAAGTCCCTATCACACTCGAACTCTAGGGAGTTTACATATATATACAAACAAAAATATGTACATAATTCAAATTAAAAATTCCCAAAGTTCTAAGAAATTTCTCTCTCTAACATCTCCATTTTCCTAACTGCCAAAGTAAGTAAACTTTACGACTAGTCTCTGGAAAGTCCTAGAAATTAATGTCTAAACCGCCTGGCACATCTTCATAAGTGGAGGTTTGCGACTGATAGGTGCATTCTAACAATAAGCGTCTCGAAACGACGGAAGAATGGTCGAACGAAGGAGGAAGAAAAAGCAGAATGAGTTATGACGATGGAAAAAAGTTTCGACGCGGAACTCTTACTTTTCTTGCGCCTCTTCAAACGACTACCCTTTCCCGTAGAACGTGTTAACACGTGTAAAGGAACGGATGATTAATTAAACGGAGGGCGAAGACATAGCATGGCACGTCAAAGTGAATGATCGTGAGAGTGGTATCTGGTGGTTTCTTGCCCAAAGGACGAGAAAAAGGGCCAACCCTTTCGTCATGGATCGTACATCATCCGTCGAAAAATCCCTAGACCGTTGTTCGTACCGCGATTTCATCGTCACAGGCACTTGCCGTGTGCCGGACGAATAATGGCCTTTAGACGGTCCCGATGAATGCCGGGGCTTATAGACTCGTTCTAACGAAATTGATTCATTCGCCGACCGACCTTTTTATCGAGATTTTACGGAATTTTTGCCGCGTATCTAGTAATATCGTGGAGTTTGAAACGCGGCTTAAATTTGCAAAGATTTATTCTCGAAAGAATGTAAAGATTTTAAGGTGTTTTATATTTGAAAGTCCGAACCATCGAAATTTTGTATTCTAAAATTTTATCGATCGCAACATAGGAAGTTTCGATATCTTCAGATTCAGAAATGAATTTCCGTGCGAATTGAATATTTTGTATATACAAGGCGATTTTCATTTGACAAAGGTGGTCAACGATTTTTACCAATGTCACGAAAAATGATGTCAACCATTGTAACGCAATTAAATTTAAACGTTGTAAATGAAATATATTTATATAGTTTAAACGTTGCAAATTAATTCTTAAATCTTATGAATTATTAGTTAGAGAAATAATATGATAAATGAGAATAAACCAATTAATTAAATTGAAATTCAATGTTACGTAGCTGAGTATTATTTCAATTATATTTTTAATTATAGCATCCATTAATTAAAGAGAAGTGCAATTTTTCCCATTTAGAACAGTGATTTCCTTTTTCTCGTCACGCGTGCAAGACTGAGAAGCGATTGAAAGATGATGGAATTTCATGATGAGGATGAGTTCGGTGGTAAGCGGCCTGCATTCTAAAATTTTATCGATCGCAAAATAGGAAGTTTTGATATCTTCGCATTACGAAGCTTCAGAAATGATTTTCCGTGCGAATTGGATATTTTGTATATACAAGGCGATTTTCATCATTGCAACGCAATTAAATTTAAACGTTGTAAATTAAATACATTTATATAGTTAAAACGTTGCAAATTAATTCTTAAATCTTATGAATTATTAGTTAAAGAGAAATAATATGATAAATGAGAATAAACCAATTAATTAAATTGAAATTCAATGTTACGTAGCTGAGTATTATTTCAATTACATTTTTAATTATAGCATCCATTAATTAAAGAGAAGTGAAAATTTTCCCATTTAGAACAGTGATTTCCTTTTTCTCGTCACGCGTGCAAGACTGAGAAGCGATTGAAAGATGGTGGAATTCCACGGTGAGGATGAGTTCGGTGGTAAGCGGCCGGTTTCATACGGGCGCGGTGATTTATTCGTAGATTTGAACCAATCGCCATAGGGGTTCTGCCGTGTATAAACCTGCCTCCACGTGAAATTTATTAAGCATGCACGGTCGTCCGGTTTCTTCCGTTCGACGCCACAATGCAGAACGTATTCGAAACGACTTCTGTCACGACCGATTCCAACGAGCCGCGTGAAATTATTCAACCTATCGCGCTCAGCTATTTCTACGATAAGTTCGCGTTCCATTGCTTCGATACGGTGTAAAATTAACGAGAATGAGAAATTTCACCTCTGGAAATTTTGTTATTTCCGGAACTTTTCGAATTTTCAAAATTTCTAGAGCTTTCAAAGTATTGGAAATCTTGCAAATTCAGAAAATGTTTAAATCGTTTAGAATTGACGGAATCTTTACATAGTACAATTTTAGTTAATTATTTAGTATAATTTTTGATTCTAACAAATCGTCATTTAATAGAAAATTCAATTAACAATTAATGCTAAATAACTGGTTTCGTAAATACAGAATATGTCTTAAAAATACGCCTGGAAAAATAATTTGCATCGCATTAATAATTTCTTATAATTTATGAAGAAAGAGATCCTAAAGTATAAATTAAGAAAATTTAATAATTAAATTAAATCAACTAACTCCACAATTTTCGTATCGATAATTTCATCGATATCAATACGTTTGGCGCAAAGATTAATACTAACGAGAGAAGGCGAACTTTCTAATTAATCTCCGCCTCGTACGGCGTATACGTTCCTACATTATACTTACCAATTTTTCTCGAAATTAAGCATCAACCATGAACGTTCGATTTTAAGGACGATCAAATTGGCCACGTCCGCGTCGTTGTTCCACGCGAAGCAACGAAACAGCCCGGCGGTTCTCTGCTCGTCGTTTCACGTTTATATTTTCCCGCGTATGTTTCATCGCAAATCTGCCCGCAAAACGCGAAGAGCAGCAGAAAAGTAAATTACGGATGATACGAACTTTCACCCGAAATTACAGCGCGCAACGTAACTTTCCAGCAATTATCGGGCGTTCAGCGAGTAACATAAGTGTCCGTGTATAATTTGTATAATCGAAAGTTGCGCGATTTTCGTCTCGATGGATCGTGGATAAAATAAAAAGTTAAAAGAAAAGGAAAAATATAGGATAAGGAGAAAAATTACGAAAAAAAGGGGAGAAAAGATGGTAGAAAACGGTGAGACTCGTAACCTTTCGCGAATTATTAAGTCATTGGTAGCGAGATCGTGATGGTAGGATGGATCGTAGCGAGAGAAAACATCGATCGATCGTTCATGGATCGTCAATTAATAACACGGAAGCGGCTCTCTAATAACATCCTTCGTTCAAATATTTTCCCGCCATAATTACGTCGTGAATGCATCAACGGATTGCTGAATCGGTCTATTAGCGTCGGTGTGGATGTTCCTAATGCGGGCTGGAAACCGGTAATTATCGCGATAACTCAAGTTTCTAACATCCTTCCAGCGAGGTGTGGTGAGTCAGTTCGTTGGAATGCTTTGGATGTTGCAACTATTATTTCGTTTACGGATATATGTCGAGTGGTTTTAAAAGCAACTGAATTTGTAAGTTACGTTAAATTTAGTTTAAACTAAACGAGACGATTATATCGTTCTATGTGTATTGACAATTTGTTAGAATGTCAGAATATTGGTGTAAAGATTTTATTTGATTTTCCATTTAATTTTATGTTATTATGCATCAAATATTTTAGGAATAATTAGCTGAAACATTGGAAACATTGTATGTATTGTATCTTTTACTTGAATTTTACTTGAATTAAATGCGATTTACGTTTAAAACTAAAACTATAAATCGAATGAAATTTGAATAAGAATAATAATTTTGGATTTGTTCTAGTGCGACTGCAATTAAAATTCTAATCGAGACGACTCCTTATTGATCTGCGTTTAAATCGAAAGTACGCAAGAATATAATTAGAAAATTCTTTTAGACCAAGTTCAATTTGAAGAAACGTTTTAAAAGGAACAGAGATTCCAAAGTCTACGTTAAAAGAAGATGCCAAAAGAAACGAAAAAATAAAGCATAAAGTAAATCGCTTACATCACGAACACTTTCACGTCTCAATATTACATAACAATCGATGCAATGCGATTTCCAGATGATGGTATCCAATCAAGGATCAAAGGATCAAGAGATCAAGATGATCATGCGAACGAAACGTGTCGAGGTGAAGTTAACGCCTTCGATCTTAGAGACGTGATAATTTTTGAAGCTCGTAACTTTTAAATCCTCAAGTTTCGGAATCATTAAAATTGTCAAACATTTGAACGCTTAAGTGTTCAAAGTTTCAAATTTCCAAACTTGAAATTTTTAGATTTCCAAAGTTGATAATTTCTTAGCTTCTGAATTGTACAGCTTCCGAACTTTTAAACCTTTGACTACCTAAATGTCCGAAGCTTCAAACTTGAAATTTTCGAATCTCTGAAGCTTACACAATTCCCTAACTTTCGAATTTTGTAGCTTCTGAACGTTCAAACCTTCAAATACCTAATTACCCAAAGCTTCAAACTTTAAATCTTTGGATCCCGGAAGTCTACAATTCTCTAACTTTCAAAATTTCAAGCTACCGAATTTTCAAACCTTTAGACACTCAGATTTCCAAAGTTTCCACCTTAAAATTCCTCCACGCCTCAAGTTTACGATTCCCTAACTTAAGGGGTGTCCTGAATTAAAATGTTCTAAACAGCGTATTTTTGTAATTTTTTCTAGAAAGGAAAGAAGGAAATGAAGTTATTGAATTTTGAAGTATGGTTTTATATATATTTAACGAATACAAAAAGATTTTTCTAAAGTAAAGAAAAAAAATTATAACAGACTTCTCAGCCTATTTCATGGGCTGCATTTTTCGATCGGCGTGTAAGATCCATCTCGTAATTCTTGACTGAAGCAAAAAACTAAGAAAGGATTAAATTATTATATATTTTTCTTCTCGATGAACTAGAAAAAAAGGCAGAAAATGAGAAATTAAAAATTTTGGCGGGTTTAAAGAAAAGATGTGTTTTATAAAAAGAAAAAAAAACATTAAGATGCTATAACAATTATTTGAATAAACTTTTTGACGAAATGTTTTAGTTCATCGAGAAGAAAAATATATAATAACTTAATCCTTTTTTGGCTTCTTGTTTCAGTAAAAAATTACGAGATGGATCTTGCACGCCGATTGAAAAATGCAGCCCATGAAGTAGGCTTAGAAATCTGTTATAATTTTTTTCTTTACTTTAGAAAATATTTTGTTGTATTCGTTAAATATATATAAAACCATACCTCAAAATTCAATAACTTCATTTCTTTCTTTCCTTTCTAAAAAAAATTACAAAAATACGCTGTTTAGAACATTTTAATTCAGCACACTCCCCTAACAAATTGAAAGCTTCCGAATCTTCTACCTTTCGAACCTTCCAATTTTCAAAGTCTACCCTCTTCTCAAACTCTTCGATTTCCAAACTGTCAAAATCCCAGTCGAACGTTCCGAAGTTCACATCGTCGGTGTTAAAACTTTCTCAAAGAGATAGAAATTGTGATTCGTAGTGGACAAAGTCGATGCATCGTCGATTTCCGTGTATTTCGAACATAATAAAGCTGATAAGCTGCGCGAGAAGGTCCGAACGGTAATCATGGAAGGTTGTACTGTAATGTCTGTCATTTCGTTGCTAACCCGTAATAACACGACTTCTACCTTCGCGATTGTCGGATCGTGTCGCGATCCACGAGATCAAGATCGAGAACGGCGAGAGGGGAAAGAAAGAATGGGCCCTGTGCTTCGAGCGGATGAGGGGAGCCGAAGGGCGCGGCGTGTAGGTTCGATCTTGATCATCGTGTCCGTTATTCCGGGACGATCGCGCCGAGTCAATGACTTTTGCATATCTCTCGATCGATCTCTTCGCTTCGTCGTTCGGTAGAGAGTTGTTGCTTCTTCTTCTTCTTCATCGATATCCACGTGGTCGGCGCCCAGCTGTCTACCGAGAAACGTTTCACCGAATTTGGCAAGCCTGCTTGCGATCAATTTTTTTTGTACTGAGAATTTCATTTTAACACGTTGGTCGCCACGTCACCCGTATGTATGTGACGGCTATACTTCCGTGGGGGCCCCGTCACCAAAGTATGGGTGACGCTCTTCTTGTTCGAGTTAATTAATTGTATATAGAATATACAACATAGAAATATTGAAAACACATTATATCATACTTTTTATTAATTTATATTCTGGATAAAATATTATATTATGCTATATCGCATGGTATTTGTTAAAACGTTCCAAATTCATTTGGCGTGATTTTGGCACTTCGAACAATAGTTGTAGACTTCGTCATCGCTACTCTCCTCACTTTCCAATATATTTTCACGCTGTTTACTGGACATTTTGAGGATGAGACTGATGTACGTCTCACAAGAATGCCTCTCGACTAAATGAAAGATACGAGATATCTGCCGTGAGATCCCTCGGAATACTCTAGCTGGAAAGCTTATCGCTTTCTTCATTTCAGAATTAAATAATCTTTTCTTTACGATGAATCCAAGGCGATAAACAAGGAATTTTCGCTTGTCGCTCTATTTACGTTCTGCGTACCGGTGGTCGGATTTAGGACCTGCAGGAAGCTTAGTCGAATCACGTTGGGCGACCAAGGTGTTAATTGATAAAATTTTTGCTCGTGCAATTTTATTTGATTTCATTTCATTTTAATTTCTTACTATTCAATGGATAATTGAATCGAAGTTGGAAGTCTTCGAGGGATGAATATGCCTATATAGTCGTCTATAATTGAATTTAATTTTATTAAATTTTCTAGTTATGCGTTCTAATTCGTTGTTAACTTCTTTCGACGTACATATGCGTCGTAGGAGTATTTAATCTTCAATTACTAATTGATTCTAATTTGTTGCTGTCAAATGGAGAATTAGACCAAGATTACTTCTATCGTGAAATAGAAGAATCAATAAACTACATATATAGCTACTACTGTTCGTATGTGTTCGAACTTTAGTTGATTCGTAACGACAGTAAGAAATAAAGTTTATAAATCAACGAGCCAAGCGATATTTACGCAAAATATCAAATAAAAATAAAAATATGATTCCAACTGAAAATCATTCCACTTTTCGTACGGTTGCATAACCGATCGTTCGTTGTCGCGTCTCATCCAACGTAGGTTCGGTCATTGGCTTGGTCGTTGCTAATATAGCGTACCTATACGAGGTTAGAAGCTAGCCTAAGCGCGATTATTAGTAATTACCGAGATAGCCTGGGGTCATCGCGCCATCGTACACAGCTGGACACTCTTTCCTCCCGATAGTTTTTCTTCGCTCGTCGTTAACCCTTCGTTTGAAAAGGATTCGATCAGAGATCATTCGGTTTCGAAAGGCCACCCTCGAAGGGCACACGCCCTCTTTGCGCAAAGAAATCTTCGCATCTCACCACGCCTTCCATTTAACCGGGCGCTTCTTGCCCAAGGTGGTTTTTGCAACTCTGATTCCATTCCATCCGCCTTCTTTTCTTCTTTCGTTTCACATCCACTTCGTTTTATTGCAGGCTCCGTACTGTTCCATTGCATGTCGATTCGGTTTTGTCAGATAATTCGGTCGGTCGGTTTCGTTCGTTTTGTTCTGGCTTGTTGAGAAGGCGGTACGAAAAGGGTTGACCGAGAATTCAGCGCGTACTTTTTGCTTGAAGTTCTTGCGGTATGTTTGGTATTTTTCGAGTATTTTATTTTTCTTCAATCTTGTTGATAATCTGTCGATGTATTAACGGCTTGCTTATTCGTTTACACGTAGACTGTAATATGTTTAAATTGAATGGAGTAGATGAAAGGGGTGGTCGAGGTTTGAAAAGAATTCGATCAAAAAGATTTAGAAAGTTATTTGAGTTCTTGCATTTTGTTAACAGTTTGATAGAAATTCTTTGTTGTTCGATCGCGTGTTCTTCTGCTTTCTTCGAATAATTCCATTCACTTCTTTGCGATCTTTTTCTTGTTCGCTCAATGAGCGAAGTAATTGATAACAAATTGGTTTAAATTTGCCACATATTTTCTGACTGAAGTTTCAGAATCCATTCCGCTTTATGTCTATCTAATTTAGTTGTAGATTATTTTCAGTGCTTTTTGTTTATTAAATCAAAGATATTAATCAAGACTTGAAGTAAAGCTGGCGTATATCTTATGTGTAATTGAAGTTTCTCTATACGTTTAATATCGAATTTTTTAATACAATTATTAAACATTACTAAACTTTTGTAAATTTCCTTACATCATGTTCCTCGAATGTTTTACAGGAGCCTAAAAGAAAAATATTATTCGCGAAAGAGAAGAATTTTTTCCATCGTAGCAACTGCTCAATAGAAGCAAACAATATCATTCGAAAAATTGCTTCAATTACATGCACGAACCCCAATCACGACGGTGATTTTTGTTCCTTCGAATGTGAAACAAGCTCCTCTGTCATCGTTTTCATGCGTCACGCAGCTTTACCTGTTTCACCCGCCTTTTTCTTCCCTAAGTTAACCAGGAGATTTCAGTTTATTGCTCGGAGGTGCAGAAGGGCTGGTTTCTCGTTCGAAATTCGCGCGTGATTACAGGTTCATCGGCTTAACAGGTTTACCATGCCTCAGGCCCGATTCCAGCCTGTGCCAAAGGAAGGAACGAGCCATCGACCAGAGTATCGAGCCCACGACCGGTGTGGATCCTCGATCGATCGCGATCTACCGCCCACGTGCCTCTTCTACCCAATGCGTATGCCGCTTCGTATATATCCTTGCTTGTCATGCAACGTTTTGCTTTTGTATTTTTGTAAAGGACTTTTGTTCAAATATCTTGGAAATGTGAGCAATTTTTTTTTTTGAAATTATAATATCGAGTTGCAGTAACGAGTCCATTCGCGCGAGTAATTTTTTAGATTCTCCAAGTATCTTCGAAATATATTTTTAACGCTAGAACTACCGATAGTCAAAATGGCTGGTCTTTAAAAAATACGTAACAATAGAATATTTTTATAATTATTGATTTATTACTCTCTTATAGAAGCAATCCCATTAGGAATTTTAAAATAAAATTGTAAAACCACTCAATTTGACTGGTGTGGTAGTTCTAGTGTTAAATTTTGCACACTTTTTTCAGGTTTATGAAGGAACTTTGTCCAAATATTTTGGAAAAATTTGGATCTTTTTGAAGAAGTATTTTTAAATTAGTTGATGTTGTGTAATAATTATCGTAGTCTATTTGCGAGTAATTTTTTGAAAGAAATAAATTCCCCTGTTAATATCAATATTTGAACTTGGAATTACTTTGACAATGTTGAAGCCAGCCAAATCGTTGATCTGAACGTCGCGTACACTATTCTTGGTATAAACGTTAGAATACTCGAAGGTAAACTTCTATCTATTTAAAGTGATCGATGATTACAACACAACTTCCGGGGTAAGGAAATTCCAACTCGGAAGGTTCCTAATGCTAATATTCGCAAGATTTACTACGCTAATATTATTGATCTTCTACTCTAATAAATTCGTTAACTTCCCAATATTTCTTTTCTACTTTAGCAAACCTAAACCCAGTTTAGGGTCGGTTATATATAAATCGAAGCAAAAAGATATTCTGCTTTTCCTTTCACTTATCTATTTGTTTTCTCCTCATTTGTGTTTTAAAAATTTCTAGGAAAAAAGCTTACGATATTACATTTTCATGCTACAAAAATTTAATTAATATATGTAATTCAACTGTCAAATAGAGAAAAGTTGTACAAAGAAAACGTGGCAATATCAGAGTTAGTAGTAAATCTAATTACTTAATTAATAGTAAATCTAATGTTTTAAAAATGTCTAGAAAAAAGCTTACGATATTACATTTTCATGCTACAAAAATTTAATTAATATATGTAATTCAACTGACAAATAGAGAAAAGTTGTACAAAGAAAACGTGGCAATATCAGAGTTAGTAGTAAATCTAATTACTTAATTAATAGTAAATCTAATGTTTTAAAAATTTCTAGGAAAAAAGCTTACGATATTACATTTTCATGCTACAAAAATTTAATTAATATATGTAATTCAACTGTCAAATAGAGAAAAGTTGTACAAAGAAAACGTGGCAATATCAGAGTTAGTAGTAAATCTAATTACTTAATTAATAGTAAATCTAATGTTTTAAAAATTTCTAGGAAAAAAGCTTACGATATTACATTTTCATGCTACAAAAATTTAATTAATATATGTAATTCAACTGTCAAATAGAGAAAAGTTGTACAAAGAAAACGTAGGAATATCAGAGTTAATAGTAAATCTAATTAATGATAATCAACTAATAGTAAATCGTAAATAAAATCGATAGACGTTCTTATTAAACATTGTATCTTACATGTCGAAAAATAAAATTGCAGCCAGACGATTTTAAGTGTGTATTTTACGTGTTATATTTGTTAAATCGATATCTATATGGATATTAAGTTCAAGTGAAGTACATACGCATAATTAAAAGATGTATTCACCAACTACATTTCTATTCGAGAAACGTAGATCGTTTCTATTCGATGGCCTACTATTTATGCATCGCTATACTCAACCGATTGTTGTGATTTATTATGCTACTCCGTTCTTTTATAGATTTTATCCTAATTATACAAGATCGTAATTGACACTCAGCTGGATAATAAAATATCCCATTACAATCGGAGTACAATCAACCTTACAACGTCACAGGAAGTACGAACGAACGTATGTTACAAGCAACCCAAAACCATAAATCAATTACATCATTCAGCTCTTTGCAAACACACCTACATCGCTATTAAAATCTCATTCACACCGCCATACTCGCAACCCACTTGATTGTCTAGTACTTTCAGCATGCCTATTCTAGTCTTGTTGATTTACTTCACACCTTCTGTTCAGTGTAAGTCACACGAATGACCAAACACAAATAAATAATAAATACTAGAAAAATAAGATATTCCATTGATTAACCAGCAAAATGGACCAAGTATCGTTATATTACCTATTTATCAGTGATTTATCATTAATTTCGCAAGGCTTTTGCACAAGACGAAGAAGACGACGATTTCTCGTTGAATCAAATTACTTAAAATGTTCTTAACATATACTCAAGATCGTAATAATCAGAGCTTAATCAATCGATCACTACATCTTCAAACTTTACTCCAAATAGACACCGCGTAGAAATGTACGTGCAGAGGCTGCATATATCTACAATCCGTGAATTCTAATTTTATAATTCCATGTTTCTACGATCTTCTAAGATTCTCCTGTTCGTCGAATTTTCTAAAGATCCTACTCGAGAGCCTGAAATATTTTTGCATTTTCGCATTTTGCCATTGGGTGGTATTGACAAAAACCGCAATCACTTAGTTGCCAACTCAATATAACTTTCAACATTCTCGCGAAATCTCTACATTTCCTAAGGAACCTTAAAATTTCTTGAAATTTCCCCAGGATTTCTCTGAAACTTTTTAACATGTCCGAATAATCCTTCAACTAAGTATATAAAATTTCAAAAGCTCGCTAGAAGTTGCCCGAAGGTTAACGATATTTCTAAAATCTTCTCACTTTCCCGATTTTCCAATAACCTTCGAACTTGGCGAAACATCCTAAGAACATTGCACTGCGAAGCATTGTCACGAGACCTCTCAGCAACCAACGACGACGATATAATCGAATTCGTGCGGCTCGCTCGGAAAACAAGAAACGAATATGCACCGAAGGTGCGAATAAGCAGCGATAGAGGGGACGAAGTATTTGAATAGAAGGTTAAACGCCTCATAACGCGATAAGGCCGATGCTCACGGGGCAAAAGCAGGGCAACGGCCATCGTGAAAAGTCACGGTCTATCGTGTAGATGGTCGCGACGTGGATCGTGACCTAATCTCGTTTCAAAGCGAAGGGCGTAACCGTGGCGCGGATCCAGCAAAGTCAGAGGGAAGAGGCATTAAAGAAGCTGGTCCCGCGGCGACGACCACCTGTACCGAAACAGGTTCAGCCATTTACGGATCCCCCCAGGCGAATTCTGACGTTCCATCGAGACAGCTTGGCGACGTGCTCGCCTCGTCCGCGAGTAACGCTGTCCAAATCTGCGTCTCTGCACGCGCGTCCGACCACCTCTGATCTCTGCGTGCTCGTGCACCTTGGCGCGATGTGCCCTCGAACAGGTGAATGCGAGGTTCGAACAACGAAAAGTAACGTAACGATGGTCTCGCGAATCTAGAAAATTGCGAGCGTAATTTTTTCTACCATGTTCGAATAATGAAATGCTCGACGAAGATTTTAGGAAGAAATTAAAATTCAATCGAAGCTACCGTGGCAACTTTCCCCTTCCTTTCTCCAGGTCTACTTAATGTTGTTACTTTCTCATTCGTTGCAACCGATAAAGACTTGTAAGAATTTTTACGCGCAATATCGAAATATGTAATTGCCCATGTCGATAACGACTCTTCCATTTCGCCGTGGAAACTTAAAAAGAAGAGAACGAGTCGAAGATTACCCAAGAAACGACGTAGGGTTAAGTACCTTGCTTCTGTATACCTAACATCTCTAAACTTCCGAAACTACTAAATCATCAAAAATTACTCCTACTCTCTCTCTTCTTCTATATATCCTTGTCCATGGGCACGGAATCTCCCTGTTCTTTTATTGCAGCTTGTAAAGGGCCACCACCCTGCAATATCTCTTCGATAAATACACAAACGATTCGGCCAGGATCGCATGTTAATACCAGTGGAACGTGGTGGCGCGCGATAAATTTCGTCAGTAGTCGAACACGTTCCGTTTATTTTTCCTGAAAAATGACGAAAGCCCCAAAGCGCTACTCCAGAGGTGAGCCTCCGGTCTTCGACCGCGTAGGGTTAACGTTCTTTAAATTCGTACACACGCGCTAGGCCCTCGGGCGAAGAAAAAGGGCAGCAACCGATGGGGGAGATGATCAAGGTCTCTGAGATTAAAAAAAATATACCAGCAACCATCAATTAACCACGCTGCTGATTCCATAAGCAGATGGAAGCGTGTGTCAGCGAGAAATCTTCATCATGGCGTCTCTAATGGTAAAGAGCTTACGATATATTTGACGATTACAGATTAAAGTAGTTCGAGTGGAATATAATAGGAAATATAATTGTAAATGTAATAAACCCAAGACCAAATATAATGAAATATAAGTATGACATAAATATGATAAAAGTTTCAAATTTTAGTACATTATGCCTCTCTTTATGTTTCTCAAAAAACAAAACTATCCGGAAAGATGTGTTTCTGTTATCTAACTAACAACTAACCGACGAAATAACTAATATTAGAGAAAAATAATTGTTTCATAGTCCGAAGAAAGATTTAATCCTGATAATAAACTTTAAAGTAAGTTTTAAAGAAGTTAAAATGAAGTTTGAAACGGAATTGATAACTCTTGAGCTTGTTCTAAACGACAAATAAACTTGTTCATCAAAAAGTCACGAAAATAATTCGTAATATTCCCTTTAATTATCAATTCTCTATATATTTAAACGCTTCTAAAGATTTTTACGTATGGCGTTTTCCTCTGTCGTGTCGATTAGGCGTCTTCTTAAGAAGCTTCTCTGTGTCGTCGTTTTGCCGAGTGAAGATGTTACTTCTAAACTATCGTGGTTAGAGATCAATCATTTACGCAGCCATTCTCCTTTGAGATGAAGTCATAAATCACGCGAGACTAAGGATGCAATTTGTAAGCTTAATTGTATTACCGTTGAATCGTTGAAAGTTTCTAGAGTTCGGAGTATGAAAGACCTCGCCAAAATTAATTACTTTGTTCTTGGAATTTGATGTATCCTTTCGTGTCCTTTTATTAATGAGCCAGGCTATTGTTCATAAATCATCGCGGTCTTACATCAATCAGCCGTGAAACAAAAGAAAGCAAATCATAAATATCAGATGTGTAATCAAACGTATGAGTCGTGGATATAATTACATTAATATTCAATGAATGAAAGTTGTCAGGCTTGACAACCTTTTGAAGTGGAAAATTCCCACTCGAGCGAAACAACGATCGAAGGCATATCGAGACCAAAAATCGCGTCCTTTTATGGGCAACATCGAAGATACTTGCTAAAAGAACCGTGAAAGTGGAAATCTGATAGTTACTAACGTAGGCTGTACAGAATCGTCAGCATTCTAGATGATAATAACGTTAATGTCAGAAACCAAAAACGGCGCACGAGCGCGTAAACACGTTAATAAAATAAAAATAGTATACAGCCAGCTGTGGGAACGCGTAATCAGCACCAAATAGCGATGAATCGCATGTGTGTAGACCCACGTATATAATCGTTGTAATCCGGCAGACGACGCAAAGACCCTCTTGAAGGCTTCGCGTCAAGACCATGGAAATAGGACACCTCTTTATGTTCCTCTTTTATAGCGTCTGCATGGGAGCAGAGACGCTAACGAATGCAGAGATATAATATACCGCAGATTGACAAACAATCAGGAATTTATTACGAAAGGATGACATCACTATGACTTCAGGCAGCTGACTCGAAATTATTTGAGTACATGGAAGAGAAAGAATCATCAGATTCACCCAGGGACTAAGAGATATCTCGGAAGAAAATGAACATCCTATGCGTTGGTCGACAGCCTCGCTCAAATGCTCAATACTGTTACTGGACAGTATTACAGATAACACATAAAATGTATACGATAACGCATGGGATTTGATCGACGTCGGTGACTCTCTACAGGATATCGTACGAAATATTTCGATCGGGTACACGATACACCTTCCCTGAACTGTGTTATCACGGAACGCAAAGAAGAAAGTAAGGAATGCGATAACGAAAGAATCAGACATCATAGCAACATCGAAGGTGCAGCACAAGCAGAATCCTCAAAGGAGCTTCTCAGAATTATGAAGTAGTCATTCGGAGATCAACTACCAATGGAGAATCCCATAATTCCACGTGCCAATCTTAAGCAGACCACCCTAATAAATTAGAATCCACGCGGAGAAGAAATTCGTTCGAAAGGGATACGATTAGAACATGGAACAGTGGCCATCTTGCGAGATGTGTCCATCCGGCTAAGAGGAACACATATTCTACATGAGCCACTCCAAGCAAGTAGCTTGGGCATAGCCGGGGCATCTAGTCAGGTGCTTCTGCGCCTAAGACATCCTGGGAAAAGTATACGATACGCACGTCGCATGGTATCTAGACACATACTTAATTAGGGCACCAACACTGCAGGAACAAAGGACGCAGCTTTTGAAGCGTCCGCCGTTAGGAAACATTCTCAGGCAAGAGCCATAGTTGATCGCTGCAAGGACGAAATGCCAACCATCATCGTCCAATACCACATGTTATGCATCCTGATTAACCACAAATCCATGCGGAATCAGCACAGGCAAATTCAGGCGCAGGCAGGAAACCGACAGGAAAATTCAGGCCTAGGTCGATAACATACAGGGAAATGCAAGCGCAAGTTGGAAATGGATAGGGAAATTCAGACGCAGGCCGGAAACAGATAGGGAAATTCAGGCGAAAGCTAGAAAAGGACAGGGAAATTCAGACGTAGGCAGGAAATAGACAGGAAAATTCAGGCGCAGGCTGACAACAGACAGGAAGATTGAGGCGCAGGCCGACAAGAGATAGGAAAATACAGGCGCAGGCCGCAAACATACAGGGAAATGCAGGAGCACGCTGGAAACGGGCAGGAAAATTCAAACGCAGGCCGGAAACAGACAGGGAAATTCAGGCGAAAGCTAGAAAAGGACAGGGAAATTCAGACGCAGGCAGGAAGCCGACAGAGAAATTCAGGCGAAAGCTAGAAAAAGACAGGGAAATTCAGACGAAGGCCGGAAACAGACAGGAAAATTCAGGCAAAAGCTAGAAAAGGACAGGAAAATTGAGGCGCAGGCCGGCAGCAGACAGGGAAATTCAGACGCAGGCCGGAAACAGACAGGGAAATTCAAACGCAGGCCGGAAGCAGACAGGGAAATTCAGGCGAAAGCTAGGAAAGGACAGGAAAATTGAGGCGCAGGCCGGCAGCAGACAGGGAAATTCAGGCGAAAGCTAGGAAAGGACAGGAAAATTGAGGCGCAGGCCGGCAGCAGACAGGGAAATTCAGGCGCAGGCTGACAACAGACAGGAAGATTGAGGTGCAGGTCGGAAGTAAGGGGCAGGCAGCTGCGGGTAAAAGACAAGGCTACGATGATGTGAAGCTTCAAGAGATCCAGTGTCAGGTTCGCCGGCATCCAAACAGAGAACAGCTCCCCTAAACGACTACCATCTAACCAGATAAGGAAATTCGAGAAGATCAATTCTATAGATGCGTCAGTGGATCACCAAGGCCCAATATAAGCGATAATGCCATCGTTGGACCAGGGTGATCAAGGATGAGATTAGACGTAAGATCGAACGTTCGGAGGGATCAAGATTATCGCAACTTACCCTTCTGACCGGCGCAACGAAAGACGACCGTATTATGACTGTGATGTTCTGGTAGCGTGTATGAGCGAATAAACGTATTAACACTTTGACAGCCGCTGTCACGTAGATATAATAATTTCGCTCTTCCATCCGCTGTCGACCATTGTCACGTTTAAGTGACTTCAGTTTCTTTTTTTAATTCAATCGGCACTTACTCTCTACGTTTGACAGTTGTATCATTTTAAATATAAGATATCAGAAACGATGTACAAATGCACTGGGAAACCCGGTAATTTATGAGCCTAATGGTCTAGTGAAAATCAGAATAGTCAGAAGATGATTATAATTTGCGTATAACTGTACGCAATAATCAGGAAACAAATCAATAAATTCGTACAATGCTTAAATGTACAAAATAAATTAACACGATACGATAAAGATTCAATAACGATGATGAACTCGCTGGAATTTTCTCGAAAAGTGTATCGTGATTATACGATAATAGACCAAGCGAAAAGTGCTGGCTATTAGACAGAAAAACCCGACTGTCAAAGTGTTAAGATAGAATGGGTTAAATTAGGATCCGATCCGCTTGGCGTGAAGATCATCACGCGCCAAATTGTCTATTAGAGCGTTACGAGAACTTTAAGCGAGAAATTACGACGTCCCCTCTTTGTACTTTAACGTTAGCCTCGGAACTCGTACGGGATGATCGTAATTACGACCACACCTTTGCGACTTCGGAGGCATAGCAACAGAGTGGCGTGGTAATTTCCGCCCCACATAGATCCGTGTAATTCGATCGCATTATCGCACGTGTGCCTCGAGTGACGTGGTGGATAGCCAGGGTGCATTGAGCGCGCCGTTATCTATCTCATTCTCGATACGTTCGTCCGGGAATGTGCAAATTCGGCGATTCTATGGGCGCTGTAACGCCGTCAGCGTTTCAACAGAATCTTTGAATTGAAGATCTATCAGTCAGTAAAGTGATAACAGTAAACGGTAACGTAACGAAACGGTAACAGTAGTCGAGGACTACTAGTAGTCGTGTGCTGGTTGTTAATCGTTCGTTGAGTCTTGCGACAATCGGTAAGACGAATTCAGACTTACAAGTCTCCTGCAACGAGTTGTTCGCGGTTTGTACGAGTCTCGCGCGTGTATGACAGACATCCGTAGCAATAAGTCGGAGTCTGCAAGGTAGTGTTGAGTTTCGTTCAACGCCAGTAAATCCCTGGTAAGGTAGAAGCGAGTATTCGCGAACCGAGGTCGAGAATGAATATCGTAACCTATTGTAAAGTTTCAATCGTAATTGTATGATATAACAAGTGGTATAAAGCGGAACCGTGAGAGTGTACGTGTGGGTATCGATAATGTGAAACGGTCAGCATCCACCGCGTGTCTTAGATGTACTTAGTTATCTCTCTTCCCTTTTGTCTCCTTTCTTCTTGTTTCTTCATTCTCTGTTTCTCTCTAGAGACGCACGAGCGACGACGTCTGTTCATGTTTGTATAATCTCGGGTCGCTCGTACGTATCGCGAATAAAATTGTATTTCAATTTATTAGATCGAAACATTTGTTTCATTTTCTTTCTATCCTTCCACATAGGTAGTTTCAGGTAATCCAGAACGGGCGGGGACTGTATAGCATCGATACAAGTCGCATCTACGATAAAAATAAATGTGAAGCTCGAGCGAGAAGCGCTCGGTATTCGTTTGTCGCGTGCTGGTTACCGTAATTAAAAAAGTTTTAGAAAGTAAAAAAAAAAAAAAAAAAAAAAATAAAGGATCTAAGAAGAAAAAAGAAGTCTAAAAATAAAATAAAAGATTCTTTCTTAATCTGTCCATAGTTCAACCTGTATAGCAAAATTCCATTTATCGGGCCGAAATTGGACTTATTTCACATTTTATTGGACTTATTTCACATCTTCTGACAAATGCGAACTAATTCCAACACTCAGCAAACTGAGCAATTTGTTGCTTAACACTAGAACTACCACACCAGTCGAATTGACGAATTACAAATTTAATTTCAAATTCCTACTTCGAGTTATATTTTTTCCCGCAATGATATAACGAGTTTTGCAACGATAACTAAAAGAATCATATAATGAATTTTATTTTGTTTTTTATGTATTCAAACTCAAAATAATTTTGTATCAAGGCTACTTATACCAATACCAGTCAAAACGTAAAAGGGTTCTGTAATCTGTTTATCGAACCCCAATTAACCAGTTTCCTCGTTTTCTACAACTTCGCACACGTTTTTAAAATCTTTACCGCGTATCATTCGATATCAGTTATCAGAAAAATTCTGGATCGATCGCTAGATCGCTAGATGCTGACATTAGAAATGCCACAGCAGTCAAATTTACTGGTTTTACAATTTTATAAATGTGTCAACCCTCGTTTAGGGATCCCAGATGGATTAATAATATCAGAAATGTGCTACATAACATAGAATTTCTTCTGTACGAAAGTAATAAATCAATAAATATAAAAATATTCTATTGTTACGTATTTTTTAAAGACCAGTCATTTTCACTGGTTTTGGTAGAAATAGCTTCGTGTTAACTATCGGTAGTTCTAGTGTTAAAACAAATGTGAATATATGATATTTAGCGCACTGATACGACTCATACTGACTGATTTTATCACGTTATCTCGATTTTCTTTTTGCAACTAATTCCTCCACTTTTGTATAATTAATACAGCGTATCGTGTCAAACTAGTCCTATGAACTCATCATTCGTAGATTTACTGTATCCACCTCGTTTTTTATTTTACAAATCTGGAAACGAACGTCATTACACATTCAAAATTAATTTATTCGACGCTCGATCAATACGAAATTCCTGCACCTTTGCATGGTAAAAGAGAAACCAGGATCGCGATGAATTCATAAATAAAAAAGGAGTTTCGCGGATCGATCATCATCTCTCGGAGAAATTCGAAGATCATCCAACGAACATAAGACACCAGTCGACGGCTGACGAAATAATTAATCCGCGCCTTGGTGGACAATGAAATGGCTCGACAACGGAATGTTAATCGAGCTGTCGAAAAAACCGGTCCTGGGCTAAGAAATGAAGAAAAAAAAAAAAAAAGAAAAAAGAACGAACGATCCCATCGTCCAAGCCCCTGTCCATTTATTTATTCGCAGATCTTGGCGGCGCACGCTCCAATGAACTTTCACCGTGCGACACACGCGTGATATGTCGTTCTTTTTAAAAGAAAACCAACCAACCAACCAACGTACGTTGGTCATGAATAAAACGATAGGTATCGAAGTCACCTGAACGTTTTGTAGTACTACAAACAGGCTGTGCCTGTTCGTTGCACACGTGTGCATCGTTGTCCCTCCTAATGCGAGCTGCACCAACTGCATGCATTATTAATACGTTTTCGGCGCGAGACCACTCTCGTTCCTCTCCGAGAACCAACTTGGTTTTAGGGGAGCGATGTTTAGATTGCGGATTTTTATGCAAATTCATGCTTTTATGAGCGCCGTCGTGAAAGTGTGTAGAATGTAAATAAAGCTTTATTGGGCTTAATATACGGCGACTGCGAGATGTATTTGTAGGTGGCTTTATCTTACAACGAATGGTCCACCCTCATCATTTTCACATTTCATTTTTGTAATTAAATATACGTGATCATATGAAAATATTGCGAAGTTCAATATACTTGAATTTATTGATCGGTATATAAGTGCTATAGTAAATGCAATGCACAGATACGCGTTACAGCCACTGTAATCGTGTTCCATAAAGATACGAATTTGCATAAATATACGCAGTCCAAAGATATTTATTAACTCGGAGGAGCTCGAATCCTTTCAATCGGTGTCTACTAAAATATTGTTATTTTTCATGATGTAGCTCGATTAATATTAATCCGTGTAACTGATATTACGAATATTTTCAAGAGAAACACGCGTGAACGATCTGAAAATCAAATGCAAAGATAGTTTTGATACCGAGTTGCTTCACGATGTACTGAATTTATTTAAATTGCTGTCCTAGGAAAAACAAAGTGAACAAATCTACGCTTTAATTATTTCAAATATTTTCAACTCACCCTTCACGCCACAGTTATGCGTCTCAGCACGATCATCGACGTCGTTCATTCGATTATGATCCATGGTGTACGGTCTTATCCTCTGGATGGCGTGCTCCAACGAAAATTCTAGAGAATTCTTGTCACTCTGCCGCCAGGGCTTGGCTGGTTTAATTATGTAGCTTCCCGTCGACGTTCTCACGTGGCCCGTCTGCGGCAAAAAAGTACGCCAAAAATTCGGTGAGTCACTGCAGCATGATTGGCCTTTATCTCCTCAATGAAACTGGCTACCTACTTGCTAACCATTCTTATTTTTTTTTTCTTTCTTTCGTTCGGATTCTCTTTCGTTCTTTCCCCTTCTTTCTTATTTTTTTTTTATTTTCTCAAGCCACCGAACCGTGAAATTTCGTCCAATTGTCCGCGTAATTTCTAGCCAGATGAGCTTTGATAACGTTTCGTTAAATCATATCCGTCGCGGTGAAAGTGATCGATCGAGTCTTTTTTCTTTAACCCTTTTTACTTTTCATCGTTCTTTTTTAATGGTTAAGCAGAGATTGTCGTATGCAAACAAGATTTTTCATTGTACGAGATATTACCAGGTAATTTTACAAAATCGCGATTCATCGTACGGTGAAAGGAGATAATTGATTTACGAACATTTTTATGTGACTTTCGTTCTCCTTAAATTGGCGCAAAAAGACTGGATCGCGTTTGGTTAAGTCCAGCGTTTTTACTCTGCGATGTTAAACTCGTTCTTTATATTACACCGTTTATGATTTTAATTACTAAAGACAACCTTCTTAAATCGTAGTCGACTTTTTGTCGCGTCGCAAACAATTCAGGTGCTGATTTAAGAAGGCGAAGGAAAGTCTCGATTTTTAACTTTTGAATATTGTTAGCAACGGGGTATTTAAAATTATGAAAAGTATCGCTAAATATTCTTCTAAAAATGTGTCTTACAAATTTTAGGTTGTAACATAAATTCGTCCTATTTCTAATTTCATTTACAAATAGAGAAAACAGGATAATTATAGATATGTTGCAAATTAAATATTAAAGTGTAGCATATTATCAGATAATTAGAATTTTTTTATCGAATACAAATATTTAAAGTAAATATCTTTTTCTATTAAAAGTTCGCATAAACTCGTATGTATATGTTATTCTACATTTCGTTAAAAAAGTGAACGTTAAAGAAGAGATACAGTTAAAATTAGATACAATTTCAAATATACATAGTGCGTTTGAAAATCGACGAATTCATTGGGCTATTCTTACGAACCATAGATCAATGTCCAGTAACATGAGTCATCCGTAGCACTCAAAGGTTCAGCTCGTCGAAATTTTGGCATTCGTGCCATTCTTTTCGAGTATGCTACAGGAATTTCCGACCGGCGTTGTCACTTTTTTGTCCATTTGATGCTCGTAAAATATACAACGCTCAAAACGTGTTTTATTACCGAACCCCATAAAACTTTCAACAGAAAAAGCACTTACTGCTTGAAGAATACTTAAAAAGAGAAGAAAAATTCTGCGGTTGAAATTTTTTTACAAACTCCCACTTCTTCGTCGATACCTTCACTAGACCAGAATTACAAATTTACTAAACCAAATTACAAATTGTTGTCGGAAAAATTTCCCATGATAATTTAACCATCGTCAAAATTAAATATTACTCGGCTATTAATAAAATTTCATTAGGCAAACATTGATTCCTACAAATCCTAACAAATATCTCATCTTAACACTAGAACTACCGATAGTTAACCAGTGAAAATGACTGGTCTTTAAAAAATACGTAACAATAGAATATTTTTATATTAATTGATTTATTACTTTCTTACAGAAGCAATTCCATGTTATGTAGCACATTTCTGATATTATTAATCTATCTGGGATCCCTAAACGAGGGTTGACACATTTATAAAATTGTAAAACCAGTAAATTTGACTGCTGTGGCATTTCTAATGTCAGCATCTAGCGATCCGGAATTTTTCTGATAACTGATATCGTCATATCGAATGATACGCGGTAAAAATTTGAAAAACGTGTGGCAAGTTGTACGAAACGAGGAAACTGGTTAATTAGGGTTCGATAAACAGATCGCAGAACCCTTTTACACTTTGACAAGTCATTTGACTGGCGTTGGTATAAGTAGCCTTGATACAAAAATTATTTTCAGTTTGAATACATAAAAAACAAATTAAAATTCATTATATTATTATTTTAGTTATCGTTGCAAAAGTCATTACACCATTGCGGAAGGGAAATATAACATTCAGTGGGAATTTTAAAATAAAATTGTAAAACCAGTCAATTTCACTGGTGTGGTAGTTCTAGTGTTAAATACCATATGTATGCATTATGTAAATTATATTATCGCTAAATATCTTCTGCACATTTTTCTTCAAATTTTAATTTTCTATAAACGAACACCCGCGATCTAACGATTTATTACCTTAGCCAAATATAATGAGAGTTCGCAGAGAAATGACTAACGATCGTAAAACAAATGGAAAAATTGGAAATTTGTCGGAGAACCTGCCGATCGACAAGCTGAGATACGAAAAGTATCGCGGATTAGCCTGGCGCATTCATCGCCATTTATTTATACATGCAGCGCTGCCCTGACATAACTTCCTCGATTTGAATGTGAAACACACCGGCTACATGGGACGCCCCCGCTAAGCATATGCCACCCACGTAAATTCCGTGTGAGGGCAAAGCCGCGGACCGCGGACGAACTCGAGCGGATCAGGTGAAAATAATCGATTAAAACCGAGCGCGTTCAACATGCCGGTCTTCTGTTCTGCCTCGTTGTTGTTTCAACGATAATCGATAGACCGCGGAAAATTTCCAGATGCATAAATACGAAAAATTCACCGTACGAATATACAAAAGTAGATAAAGTAACGAAATTGTTTTGCTTCTTATAATATGTAATAGACGAAACACATACTAACTTCTACTCTTTGAATTACTAATATGCTCATAAAATAATAATAAGAAATATAAATTTGCATAAGAATTCGTGGTCTAGTAATCCTCGATTCTATTACATAACTATTTTTCGTGTCTTATCGTTCATCTTCTTTTTGAAGAATATTCTTCTGATATTCGATGCTGGAACCGATTAAGGGCCAAAAGTAACAAATTTCTTTTGCAAACGTAAAATGCAACAAGGAAGAAAAAGAAAAATACACGGTGTATAACGCAAGATCTGAGAAACAAAATTTTTGTTTCTAGCACTGTTGAAAGAAATTTTTCTAAAAAAAAAAAAAAGAAAAAATTAATAGATATAATACTGTAAGAAGATAGGATGGTAGATACGAAAAAGAATATCGAACGATAGTCTGACAGAAAAATGACAAGCCATATAATACTTCTGATCGTCCACAAAATTACCTGTAGATCGACGACGGGTCTAATTAAGAAGCTCATAATTATTATCGGTCGACCAGTTGCAGAAAAAGGAGTCATACGGGCAACTGGTTGAACCAGAGCCAGAGAAAGTCGCTCTAATTAATTATTGCTCCTAATTACAGGAATCTCTGCTCGTCGTCGAGAACAGAGCAACGAGTAACGATACGATTCGTTGGCTGAAGGGCGACTAACGGCCACACGTCGATTATTATCAACGCCTCCTTAACGCACTTCCGCTTGTAATCTCAGTCTTTCGAGTGTAACCCCTGATATGCAGATGACTTAAACACCATCTGACATAAATAAAATAGGAATTGTTGCGTGTTCACAGGACATTAACACAGGTTTAACAACTTCGCCAGCAATAAAGGAACTGCTATTTGTGTTTAGAACTGTTACATAGCAGATTAAATATTATACACGTGTCTTATAGCCTATGTGCTCTTTATTGAAACTATAAAATCCTAGATGGTCCTTTTATCATTCGATCTACATAGGTGGCATCTGATTGCTTCTTTATTTAATACACGTCTCTTCTCTATTATTTGTTTCGAAATTCTAGGTATTTGCTCGTGAACGTTCGTATGACTCTAGTCATACAACATTTCCATCGATATAAAATTTCTGCGTTCTACAAATTAAAATTATATCCTTCTGTTCGTTATAATAACAGACAAAAGAAAATTTAAGATTGGTACTTCTCGTACGTATGCTACAATATATGATCCACGTAATCTTCTCGTTGACTCAAACGACGACGTTTGAATAGGATTACGTTCTTTTTATTCGTTCTCTCGTATTTTATATTCATTCATGATAATTTCCTATTCTTTCGTAAATCAATTCCATTTTTGATCCACTAATTTTCTTATTGTTATTTTATAAAATATATACAACAGCGTCTCGTTAAAAACTGATACAAACAATATAATTGATTATACCGTGCAAACATAAAAAGAAAAGAGAAAACACCTCACTGACCTCGCTAAAGAAATAAAATAGACAAACTCGAAGATGGTAATCCGCTGGGGGCAGCCATGCACATGTTACTTAGCAACAAAGTTAGAAAAATTTACCTAATATCCAGCTGGACAAATTGTAAAGTACAAATTAAATAAATGAAAAAATCCGTGGAAGCTTAACATTAGAATTACCACACCGGTCGAATTGACTGGTTTTACAAATTTATTTTCAAATTCCTACTTCGTGTTATATCTTTTTCCGCAATGACGTAACGTGTTTCGCAACGATAACTAAAAGAATAATATAATGAATTTTATTTTGTTTTTTGTGTATTCAAACTGAAAATAATCTTGTATCAAGGCTACTTATACCAATAGCAGTCAAAATAACTGGTACTTGTCAAAGTGTAAACCAGTTTCCTCGTTTTCTACAACTTGCCACACGTTTTTGAAATTTTTGCCGCGTATCATTCGATGTGTTGATATCAGTTATCAGGAAAATTCCGGATCGATCGCTAAATCGCTAGATGCTGACACTAGACATGCCACAGCAGTCAAAACGACTGGTTCTACGATTTTATAAATGTGTCGACCCTCGTTTAGGGATCCCAGATGGATTAATAATATCAAAAATGTACTATATAACATTGAATTCCTTCTGTAAGGAAGTAATATATCAATAATTATAAAAATATTCTATTGTTACGTATTTTTTAAAGACCAGTCATTTTCACTGGTTTTGATAGAAACAGCTTCGTGTTAACTGACTCACATTAATTCTATCTTACTCTACGTAGAAAGTGTGCAAAGATAGTTTCCATGCATTGCGCAACACTTGCACATTGCCCGGCAAAATTTTGATCATACGCAGCAAGGTGGAATACGTAAATAGGAAAGCAGCTGCGCAAACCTTTCGGACAAAGGGATGGAAATAAGAAAACCACGTACGTATGGATAGACTTCTGTTGCGAGTGCCTAGCTACGTATACAACGAGAGCCGCGTGGTTCTCTATTGAACGCCGAAAGACAACGTGGCCTTTCAGCTGTCGTGGTCGTCCTATGGATTACGACAGCCGTAAACGGCCATTCTGCACGCGTGTAAACCACCTATAAGGGAAAAAGAAGTTCACCTTTACGAACATGTTGGTTCGCTCATTCAGAATCGAAGATCGTACGCGCGTGCACACGGTGAATTTCTCGGAGAGAAGAGCGAGGAAATTTATTGGCCAGCTGGAAATCCGTCTGATTGTCGATCCTCGTTCCCTTAAACGATCGTTACACACCGTCCATGTTTTCTTCCATTTACGAGTGCTTTTTACGCGAAGCGTCGAGCTCGAGCGTGTTCGAGACACAAGTGAAAAAATGGCAAGCACGAGAAAGCGTCTTCTTTGTCTCTGAGACACGAGGAGGTGGAAAGGGAGAAAAGGGAAAATATCGTGTGCATTTGTTTATTTTTATTTTTAATTACAAGGTGCAGATGTTTCCTTTCTTCTTTCTTTCTTTAAGAACTTTTTAAATTATATCGGTTTATGAAACAATATCTTTATAAACTTTTCACACGAGCGAATTGTAATTGTTGAAAAGACGTTTCGTTCGAAGAGATTCGAGCGGAATTGTCTGGTACTAATAATAGACACGCAAGTTGAGGTTTCGATAGTGATTTCAGGTTGAAGAAAACCGTTTGTATGCCGACAATATTTACGTAATCCGCGCGTAAATAGAATCATTTATCAACGATGTAAAATTAGAAGGAAATCTTTTTATCGTCCTCCCAAAGTTATCATTAAATGAAAGCAGATTTTGGAGAATGTGTGGATTTATGTTATGACGGGTAATTGAATAGTTTCTTTCTTTTTTTCTTTTTAGCCCTTCTTCTAAAATTTTGATTTTTAAAATCCATTTTGTATTTCAAATTCATCGTCGCTCTTCAGCTAACAAATATACTTTACGTGTTAATAAATATCGTATATCTCATATTATTATGTATAAAGAAAGTTACAAATAAAACATTTCGTTATATATGTGTGTGTGTATAATGTGCAAGGATAATTTCGGTGTAATTCATTCGATAGAACGACGACATCTAAACAAATTTGCAGTATGTATATGTTGTAATAATTTACAATATTTCCATTCTATTGAAATAAAATATACTTCTTTCTTAGTAAATATTTCTACGAAATATTTCCTTAACGTTATTTGATCCTTTCTCGAAAGGTAGTTTCGAGGAAATTGATAGTTTAATACCAGAAAACAACAAAGCAAGAATAGGAAATACCCAATGCTATAGATGATTCACTTTTAACATACTCCTTACGTCTATGTGTATGACTTAGCATCTCTTCTCACAATCGATCTCAGTGGAGAACAAATAAATTTCACGAGGTGCTTCTTCGGAAGTTTGTTTAATCATTGAATCAACAAATCGACAAGGGGCAACGTCTCGCCTTCAACTTCCTGATAATTCGCGTTGTACTTCCGTTTTAATACGAAGATGTATTTAGCGACGAAAGCGTGTACGTAGTTGTTATCATTTCATACCATTTATTTCTACTCATTTGCAAAATCTGTTTAACATACCGTGTAGGCAATTAAATTCATTCGGAGCAAACTATAGCGAAAGTGCAATGAAATTAATTTGAAGTGATCGAAATATAACTATATATACATTTTTAATTGCATTTGTTATATGTAAATAATGTTTAACGATTCCTCTTATCTTAATTATTCAAGGACTTTGCAATTTTCTGCTTTGCAGTTTCATTAAAATTATCGCCTGTGAATATGTTAAGAGCCATTTGTATTAATGGCGCCGAGCATTTGCTTATCTTTTATAATAAATTACGAATAATTATATCATATAATACCTCTGTCGTGAAAAGTTGACTTCTCAAAGATTTAACAAAACAGAGGCAAAAGGAAAACTCGAACAAACGAATAAATTAAGGAGAAGAAAAATTGAAGATCACGTTGCTACAAAGAAAATAATTAAAAATTTGATAATATTCATTTATTGACAAAATTCTATATGCTATTATATGGAATTGAAAATAATAGAATTTTTCTATATATATATATCTACATTCTATTAGGATAGAATACAATTTAATATAAACTATAGTTGAGTCATGATATAAAATTAATGTTTCATATATAATATTGGAAGCAATATAATCTATTATTTAAAATACATTTAAAATATAAAATAAATTATGTTACAAGCGTAATAGCAAATTAATTTTATATAATCTATTTTTATGTCAGTTTACGTCCTTCGCTGTGTCCACGATGAAATTCCTTAAACAGCCTTAAACCTACATTGAGAATTAACACTTACGGCGTTGTTGGTTGATCGTTGCTTCACAAATTACTCGATTTCCAGAGAATTAAGCGCTCTTAACCCAGATTTTCTAAATGGAATTCGTCGTGTTCGAGTCTGCGATTAACCGTGCGCTTGTTGAATTTAATGATCGTTTGTAACGTGTCAACATGGTATTCGAGTAAAAGCCAGGATTTTTTCTGAATCGATTAAATTCCTCAAGAAGCATAATTTTATCGAGCCTTCTTTTTTCCACGTTTAATGAAATTTTCATTTTTCTATGGTATGCCGTGTTTACGAGTATACGTGGAATTATTTCTCGTATTTTTCTATAAAAGTTTCGAGAAGGTTGCTTTGATACAGAAAAGGGAAATACGATGACGGCAATGAATTACATTTCACGTTGTTGTGGATGTGGAGACTTCAAGGTTTTCACCGTCTTTCGAAATTTCGTGTACAGTGTGCTTGACGAGTTTTTCAATAACTTTCATATCGTTTATCTCGATTTTAACTTGTATCGATTCTTTAAACTTCGTTCATCAAGGAAATCTCTTTAAAAATATTTCCCCGATTTTTGCAACTTTACAAATATCATATACATTTTACTACGAGCGAAGCATGAAATATTTTTTAATATTTCAAATACCAAGCATTTATTAATGTTTCAGGTGTGAATTATTTTTTAACAGTTTGAATATATTTTTCTGTTTTCTCTATTTATTCCCTGTCTATACGATACACATGTTTGTGAATATATATTAGGTTGTCCGAAAAGTTTTACAGACTCTTCTTTTACAACAACGCATTTTTATATAAACATGAAGCCTAATCTGATGAACGTTGTAATTTTTATCTTGATAGAACAAAATGGATCATACGTAATTCGATAAAATAATATAAAACGAATAATGTTGCGCATCCATTGTTTCCTTATAAAAACGAAAGAAACTTTTCGGATCACCCAATAAATATAAATTTTACTTCTAAAATATAAAACAATACAGGCGATACTTAATATAAATTAACAGTTTGAATGTAAAAGAAATTATTCACTTTGCATCGAAAGACTCTTATATCCACGACATAAAGCGTTTATTTATTACTCGATGTTTTATTTTTAGTTAGGAACGTCTATTACAAAAGATCTTTACAAGTACGACTATGAATGAATCATTAAATATTTTCCACGATAGCTGTTTCTGTCTATTTTTTTTTTTTTTTTTTTTCAAAATAGAATAACGCAATATCGATCAAAATGACAGGCAATAAATGTCAGAGTTTTATTTCAAACAAAGAACGAAATGAAAATTCAGACGTGCAAGCTATCATTGCGAATCGATTCTACCATCCACCTTGGTAATTTCTCCTTGAATCAAATCTCTGGAACCTCTTAAGTCTTTCGAGATGGTTTCAAACGTTATTGCCCATAAAGAATATACGTACAGTAAGAAGCCATTTGGATCTCTTGCATCGTGAAAATTGCTTGATTTGCAATTGCGAAGAGCGCAAATGAGAAAAAAGTAAAGATCGAATGACCGTTTAACCCATTCTATTTCTATCGCAGTTCCAATTTGCATCATATATCGCCATTACATTTGCAATTATCTATGAAGAAACATAGAGCAACGATGTTCCATCAAACTCACGTACGATCTTGCGTTTGCTTCACGAACGTCATTAAAAATTACATTTTTTTATCCGTGATCTCGATTCCTTCTACAGTTGAATAACCCTACAAATTTTCCAGGAGAAACATTTATAACGACTGGCTAACAAATAAGAAAATTATCAAAGACGAATGTTCTCGTGTTCGAGGATACGTGTACAATTTTTGTACATTTAAACGTTACTTCATCGACATAAATTTCTTTTGTACTCGAAGATGCTGGAAAAAATCATATTCTAATTTTTCCCTCGATGATTTCAATTTTCTAATCGTACGTTAACAGTGAAACAACGTGCAAGAGTTGCGTAAACGCAGCCTCCTTACAAACTTGCGAAATCTAAGCGAAAAAAGAAATAGTAACGGGTAAATGTCCTTGAAATTCCTGGTCAAAATTTCAACGCCAATTCAAGTAGAATTGGACGATGGAAACTGACCGAGACAAAGTTACGAACGAAACGGTTCCTAATGGATTAAAACCTACGCTATCTCTGCTTACAAAGAGAACAACGAACGTTCTTTTTTTAATTTTATTTAGATGCACGTTACAATCAATTCTCTCATTGAGAAAAGAGAACAACAAACGTTTCGTTCAATCCACTACTAACGAATATACGCTCAAGTTGTACCCAGTTCAGCCACTACGTAACAAAGATATCGATCGATCAATCTTCGTGCACGACTTTCCATCGATTCTACGCCTTCCAACAATATCATCCTCTTGCATCGTCCATCTTCTTCCAAGTTTGCCATAGAAGCCTGCAACGAGTCGAATCTTTTCTATCGAACCTATCTATCATTCGATTCGCTGGATACGTACACAGACAGCGAGGGCTAGAGCGTGGAAAGAGAAAGAATCGCGTCGTACGCTGGGTGCATTCGCGATTTGCATTCCTGCAGGCGTGCACCTCCACGTCCCGTGGCTATCCGATGGCACAAAGACTGACTTCAGGGTTACCGAGAACTCTTGGCAAGAACGCCGTTTTTCTCTCCTTCCCCTGGCTCTCTTCTCCTCGCCGAAACCCTCCTCCCGTTCTCTGTCAGTCCGTCCCTCTTCTGCCCACGTCTCGCAATCTCTTTTTGCCTTTTCAACCGGCGAACGCTGGCAACGACCTCGAAATCCACCGCTGGAACAACTCATCGACCTTTCGACGAGTACAGCTGATCTCCATCGACGGCCACTGCTTTTCCTTTCGATGACCGCCGCCACCTTTTTCGCCAACCAGCTTTTCTTTCCGATTTTTCCACAAGGTTCATCGACCGCTTTCGTTTCTCTCGTCGAGATTCATCGTGGCTTACGGTTGTTTTCTCATTGTCGACTGGTTTCGTTTCTTTCGGTGAGATTAGGTCGTGTAAGGATTTCTTTCGTCTTTTTTTCTTTTTCTTTTAGTTGATAAACGTTTCCTTTCGGTTTTTCGAAAAGATTCGCCGTTTCTTTTATCGAGATCAGAGTGCACGGAGTTTTCTCTCTTCTTTTTTTCGATTAATGAACATTTTTTCTCGATTTTTCGAGAAGATTCGTCGACCGCTTCCTTTCGTTTTTCTCGTCGAAATTAAGGCGTATTCGAGTGGGATTTGAGTGGGCAGTGGTTTGGCATGAGTTGGCAGAGAAATTTCGGGAGCTGAAGGATCCCGGTTTAGGTTATTCTTTGTCTGCTTCCATGTTTTTTGAGGATACATATTCATCGATGAACATAGATAGACTGTTGTACTCTTATTGTTCTATTTTATTTCCAAACATATGCGGTTTCATTGAATTTCAAATGTGTCTTCTAGCATTTTTTTTCTCACAATTTAGTTAATGGTCCGGAATACGATTAAAAACGACGACGAAATGTTAGAAGTTGAAAGATGTTGATGCGTTTAATAAACGCTTGAATTATCCCCTCTAATTAAATTTCTATGTCTTTCCGTCGATCTAATTTCCATTATAACATCCATCTCCTATATTCTACCTGCAATTTTATTCTTTATATGTTCTACTAGAAAGTCGTTCTTGATTTTTGTCGTTGATTTATTAATCCAGTTGATGCGTGCACGAACATTCACCAACTTAACCAGCTTCCTTCAAGTTGAATAATTTTAAGAAAGTCGAATGGCAAGCTCAAACTCAGCTCTGCCATCTTCGTAATAAATTCGTAACGTTGCAACTGCATTTCAGCAAATTTCGATAATCTCGAACGATCATGCGCGTTTTGAGAAAGTCGAAACAATTTTAATCGGATCGAACGATGTTGCACCACGAACGATTCCGTACTTTCGATCGAACGATTTTGTACTTTCCAACAATTTTATGTCAATTTCGATAAATTCGAGCAAATTCTATCACGATACACCGTAATACGTGTATCGTTTATGTGTAAGTACTTATTATATCGTTTCGATTGACATATATTCCACGCGTCTGATCGTTGAAAGGACTCAATCTCGAAATTGTTAGGTACCCTCGTGCTGTCGGATCAGCTTGTTCGTTTTAAAACACAGTTTCACTTTCTCTACTCGAATTACAGTCTCGCTTTCGCCACCCTCGACACCCATTCGCAAATATCGAGTGCATGGTTGGATGGAAACCGTACAACATTCTTCCGACCCACTTGCTCCAATGCACGAAACTTGATCTCCACTTGACAGCGAAAATTTCACGACGAATTATTTATTATTCGGCTGTTAACGATTTTCAACTCTCCGCTTTTCACATCGTTCGACCGCCTGTCGACGTTCACGCGAATTTTCGTATTTTCGTAAACGCGACTAAAGCAACGGAATCTAAACAGAGATTCGTACGATTTGGTACCATAAAGCTGCGTTTTGCATATTTTATGTATTTTTACGTATCGCATCTTTAAATTTCGTACGAATGCACAGAAATCTACGATCCGGTAGACAACGCGTTATAAATAGTCCGTGGACGTTTATGTATTTAGGGGAAACTTATGGGAAACGTAAAAAATACAGAGAATGCGCATGATAGGTAAAAATATATAAAATCTTCAAATTATGGTATTTGTTGCGATATTTAGCTGGTAAAAAGAATTTTTGCGTAGGCTGCGTTTCTTGATCTGTGTTTAGAAAGATATAAATTAGCAGAAATGTTCCAAGTTTAGTAACGAACTCGTAGAAAGGATACGTAAAAGGACCTGAAATAAAAACTGGCTTCCATCGATAATTTCTTGGAATCATTAGACTGTCTATGGTCGAATTTGATATCCAATAACGTTTTCAAGTGGAGCACGTGCCAAGCCAATACAAATCTAATTTGTCAACATAACGTGGCTACATAACATCCTATCATAAATCTTTTCCACTTCTTCATCTGCAGTTATTTAAAGAGCAATATCGTTCCAGTTGGCGAAACAAAATGCTAACTCTTGATGGCTGACTCATCTTATATTTGTACAGAGGATGTTAAGTCGTGAGAATTGTTAGACGAGGTTGTTCGTTGTTGTAACCGTCGAATATATTTAAAATGAATGAAATAAATTAATCTATGTATAGACAATATTCGCTGAGACGCTTGTACAGTGTATAAGTCGCAAAATAAGATAAATACTCGATGGATGGTCACAAGATGTATGAAAAGGAAACTAATCTTTAAGAATGCTGAAAAATATGTGAAGGAATACAGAATGGAAGAAAGAGACCAAATCAGATTGGCAAGACAAACTAAGACTCATGGCAACTATTACATCTTTGACGAAGCACGTCTCGCATTTGTTATTCGTATTCGGAGTGTAAATCAAGTTTTTCCTAAAGTACGTAAAATACTTCAGTTGTTCAGTTTGAAACAGATCAATAATGGCGTATTTGTAAAACTGAACGAGGCAACAATTAACATGCTTGGCATCATTGAACCTTATATCACATGGGGATATCCAGATCTAAAATGAGTTAAAGAATTGATCCATAAAAGAGGATTTGCTAAAATAAACAGGCCACGTATTCCTATTACAAGCAATTTAATCATTGAAAAGAAACTTGATCGCTCTAGTATTATTTGCATAGAAGATTTAAATTGTTCTTATACTCGTGTGGCGCTACAATTGCAATTAGCTCAACCATTGGCAAACGGTCACGAAAATTCAAGTCATATCGAATTCGATAGCATCTTTACACCTATTAAACAAATTAATAGACAAAGTAACGAAGCGTTCAATAACGCTGAACTAATCTTAGCGAGGGAAGACATATCTTCGAACGTTTAGAAAAAGAAGAAATATAAAACTAAGATGGAAGCATAATATCAGATATATTACGCGAGACGTGTGTTATTCTTAAGCGAAAAATAAATCGAACAACTTAAAACCAACGAGGAGAAATCAATGGAAAATAACGAACGTTCATTTTACTAAATTTTTCTGAGTAAAACGAACGACAGGAACAGCATCCTACGCGAACAAAATATACAAAATTCGAACGAACGAGTTTCACTTTCGATCAAATTCCAGACAACCAG
Source organism: Bombus soroeensis (assembly GCA_014737365.1). Taxonomy (NCBI): domain Eukaryota; kingdom Metazoa; phylum Arthropoda; class Insecta; order Hymenoptera; family Apidae; genus Bombus; species Bombus soroeensis. The sequence continues at coordinate 108,397 of JACXIL010000196.1, forward strand.
ACCTAAAAAGCATAAATCTCAGAAATCGGAGGATAAAATGAAATTTTTACGAATCCTTGCCAAGTACGATCGGACATCGATGTTACTTGCCTGAAGACTCGCCATAAAAGAATACGTTCGTCCTCTTGGTCGGTGTAATGGCAATTAAAAAGAGCAACACGACAGGTCGCAGGATTTTTCATCGAGTCCCTCTTAGAACACGATTTTATGCGATATGTTTTATGTGTTCGATGGGTAACGAGGATACAATGGCGGCTTCTGGGTGGGCTACCGGCCTTAAACTTTTCAATGCGAGCGGCAGCAGGTCTTTGCATCCTGTGCAGCACGCAGGATACTTTGTATGGAATCGATGGCTACGTGTGCGATTGCCGATACACGGCCGATCGCCTCTGTGTAAACCCGTATAAGGCGACTAATCGTCGCGCATCCTACGATAAAAGAGCTTCGTTAACCGGATGATGGCTAAATATAATTTCATTATGGATTTTAAAGAGTTTTAAACGACGTTAAGATGGTTCGAGAGCGACGACGCAGACGATTGACAAGTTCGATTTTACGCTGGTGTTGATTATTAATTTAAAAGCGATCGGAAAGACGATTTTTAATATTTTAATATTAATATTTTATCTGCAGTATATTTCATGTGAATGTAATTTTGATTTCCGTCTACTTGATTCTTAACGAATTACTGGCAAAACCCTCCTTTTTACCTTGTTACCATTATATGGAAATTTTCATTGTTATTTCAGAAGAACTTTAGAATTATTTTATTTATAAGTAATCTTACAATCAATTTTATAATAAACTTTATATTGAGCAATTTTAGAAGATTCATTTTTATATCTCGTTACGGTATTATGGAAATACACGATGGCAATAATTTGTAGATATTCTAACACCTTTCTATCAGAAAATTAGTTAAAGTGACTTGAAAATCGCACACGTTCTTCATAAAAATAGCCGCGACAAATATTTTACAATACATAGACGTACATACTAATAACGAACTGATATACTGTTTGTTATAAGATGTTACAAAGCGACAGTGATATTTATTCTTCAAAGGAATTTGTCGAACTATTAGACGATCAATTAAAAATTCTTCGAGTGTAGAGAAAAGGAAGCATTTTTAACATTGTCTTATCTCATGCTTCCTCGTTTCAATTTCATCAGATCGTTCTATATTTTTAAATAAAGATTCTCATTCTCGAAAGTATGCAGAATAAGTTTTTCTAAACTTCGATGTTGTCAAAAGACACTGTACAACTTGAATGTAAAATTTGCAGCAACTTATTTATGGGAAATTTGTTCCTCTTGCTCACGAGTCAAGTTTTGGTGCACCTTCAAAACCTATGCACCGAAACCGGAAGCGTCCTCCGCGTCGCGACCAACCACGGTCCTCCACCTTTCACTGTCTCAACCGTACGTTCTTGCAATTAAATTCACACTGGTGTTCCAATCAGCCTCGAACAGCACATCCAACCGCAAAAAAAAACCCAAGAAACACAAAAACGGAAAAAAAGAAGTAGATCGAGTCGATTTACGAGTGGTCCGTTGATATATTGCGCTCTTTTCCGGAAAAAAGAGACCGTGTGGTGTCTCGAAATTAAAGGTAAATCGAATTTACTCGATGTGTTCCTGTGTTTTAAACTGTTACTGCAGTTTCTCAAAATCCATTCGATTTTTTCCATGTGATTTGAGTAGAGTTTATATACAGTTAGAAGATTGTTCATTTGCTCCACATTACTGGCGATTCTTTAAGAATTAAATTAATTCTTAGAATTGGCCTCGAAAATTTCGATTAGGAAACATTTGTCCAATTTAAGCTGGGTGAAATTTCAATTATCTAAAGCGCTTCTGTGTTAGCGGATATTTCTTTCAGATTATCTTGAAGATTGATTATATCTCGAAGATTGTGAAAAGTGTCTTTCTTTTACAGATACGTCTTTTACAACAACGCATCTTTGTACAAACATGAAAGCTAGTCTGTCGAAAGTTGCAATCTTTATTTTGATAGAATAAAATTCATCATACGTAATTCGACAAAATAATATAAAACGAAAAATATTGTGCATCTATTATTTCCTTATAAAACGAAAGAAACTATTCGAACGACCTAATATCTTCAAAAATTATTTCTAAATTTCCTGACCCTTTCTCATAGTTTCTGTAGGACTTTATGCGTTAGAAATAATTTTTTTAAATCCTCCTTTTCCTAATTTCGTCACGCGAGTTTGGGATATGTCACGCTCCTTCCCGAAAAAAAAAAAGAAAAAAAAAACGGACGATGACCGTGGATTCGAAATGTCTGGGAATTGGAGGCAGAGCCAGGTCCCGAGGGGCAGACGTTATCTTTATTTAGTCGGCCGACTTAATATGCAGAACGCGATACATCATAATAAAAGGAGGCTGCGGCCGTAGCGTGCGTTTACGCAGCGAAGCATTAAAAGGGACAGTGACGAGGCGCGGTAATTTGTCGTCTCGAACGCGCCTCCGAATACATTAATATTAAGCGAGAAATTGCAAAATCCGGCGATTTCGATGCTGGGAAACCGGCGTCTCTGCTCCGAGGCCCCGCACCCATCTCCGGGTCGGATGAAATTTACAGATTCGGACAGAGAATTTTTATTTCGATACTTGAAAAAGCGACGAGTAGAGCTACTGCGATATTTTACGCATTTATAGAAAATCTGAGTGTGCAAAGTTGCACAGAATGCGCTCCATATGTAAAACATCTATAAAATATTCAAATTACAGTGCTTTTTATAATATTCGGTAGGCAAAACTACATTCTATCCAGATTTTATTTATTTTATTTCATTTTTGTCGAAGTTGACTGATAGAGGAACGAATGGATGGATTTGTAATAGAAAAATATATTGAAATAAGTAAAGGTATAAGAATAAGTATAAGAATAAGAATAAGTATAAGTATAAGTATAAGTATAAGAATAAGTATAAGTATAAGTATAAGTATAAATATAAGTATAAGAATAAGTATAAGTATAAATATAAGTATAAGAATAAGTATAAGTATAAATATAAGTATAAGAATAAGTATAAGTATAAATATAAGTATAAGTATAAATATAAGTATAAGTATAAATATAAGTATAAGTATGAGTATAAGTATAAGTATAAATATAAGTATAAGAATAAGTATAAGTATAAATATAAGTATAAGTATAAATATAAGTATAAATATAAGTATGAGTATAAATATCAGTATAAATATGAGTATAAGTATGAGTATAAGTATGAGTATGAGTATGAGTATGAGTATGAGTATGAGTATGAGTATGAGCATGAGTATAAGTTTAGGTATAGTGTGTGCTGATCCAGATCCTCACTCTTACAGTGTTACAATACAATAGAAGAAGGGCTGATAGGGAGCAAGTTCATATATTTATAGCAAAGGACATTACCAAAAAGTTAACTTTGTAGTTCTAGCTGGAGGCTACAACAAACAGCAATAGAAATCTACTTATAGTTCTTTTGTTTCTAAAGCTTGTAATCTAAAACAAAAATTTATATTCAAGTGTACGATGATATGGACCTCTCTTTATTTCCAATTTTTCGTTTCACTAAATTCTATTCTCTTCCTAACAACAGTCTTCAGGTCAAGGATATGCAAAAGAAAAGATGTAGAGTTTTTCTCGAAGTGTTAGGTCGTCCGAAAAATTTCTTTCGTTCTATAAGGAAATAATGGATGCGCAATATTTTCCGTTTTACGTTATTTCATCGAATTACGTATGATCCATTTTGTTTTATCACGATAAAGATCACAACGTTCGTCAGATTAGGTTTCATGTTTGTATAAAGATGCGTCGTTGTAAAAGACGAGTCTGGAAAAGAATGACAATTTTCGGACAACCTAATAATTACTTCAACGCTTTTAATCGTATCTTGAAAAACATAAATCTGCATAAAAATCTGCAGTCTAGCGACGGGGGTCTTTTGATTGACTAGAAATTGATAATCGTGTAAGAGAAAGTTCAGTTAATATTACAACTTCTAGTTTTGTTTCTTTTCCAATGAATAAAAACAACGAACATTTAACGTCACAATTAACGTTGATTGTTCCATATTAATTTCCCGCTACAATTTTTTCGCCAGAGCTTCTCACAAAATTTGAGGAGATTCGTTCAATCGTCCGAAAGAAGAAGTTTCGACACTTGTTTACGTTAACAAAGTAACGAGAATTAAACTGAAAGAAACACGAATATTTCTATAGGAGTTTTCCATAGTTTTCCATAGGAGTATTCTCCTCGTTCAATATATTTATTTCCTTTCTTATAGACATATCAACTTAGTCATGGACGAATATAAAAAAAAACCTTGTAAATATCAAACTAAACAGACTGCAATAAAATGCTAAAATGATACAACCCATCTCGAACTCCGCCATTTAACTTTCTAAACAATCGCAAGCTACCCTATAAAAAGAACGAACAAATAAATCGAAACGTAAACAGAACTTGACAAAGGTGGCGAAACGACCATAAAACTATCATTAATGCAAAAGCTATATATATCCTCACCTATTACTGTCCTCTCTAATTTTCATTTTTACCGCCAATACGCTTCTCTCTTCTTTCCCAAGTCGTTACGACGCTAGTTCACACGACAGTCGGCACGAGCTTAGGGTTGGCTTTGCATAATCGACGATCTTACGCGGATGCAAAGGTGCCTGTGTTAATCAGCCAGGCACACGCGGCATCGTTGTGTAAGCGCGTAACTGATTAATGACGACTAAACGAAATGCTTCGTGCCCACGTTTGACCCGATTGTCAGCTACGACATTTCTCCCGAGCTTGTTGACTAGCTGGAGACTTTGTGTACCGTACACGACGAAGATCGAGCCTCTTGTAATTAAACCTGTCAGAAAATCCATGTATACATTCGTGTACGCGTCACTAATACGTTTCGTGACAGTAGAAAACAGCGTGGAAAAATTAAACACACCGCCAATCGTTGAAATCATTCAGGATCAGCAAAGATAGTTTCGTCATGGATCGGTTTAGACATTGGCACTCGGTTCTTCTATCTTTCCTTCTTCAAATATTTTACTTCGCTATAACGTTTCGAGAAACCTCTGATATCCGAGCAATCTCAAGTTTTGTAATCGTAAAATTATTTTTCAAATCGTCTTTGATCTTCTTTGGACGGAGTTCGTTGCCAGCGAAACTCGGACAGGTTCTCACGAAGTCGTCAACGAGGTCGATTTATATTTTTAAGTTTGCATCGTGTAATTTCTTCATTTGGAGATAATACGGAAAAGCTCAGGATTCGACGCGAGGTAAGAGTCTTCTCCATGGAAATTCAGCGCCAATCTTCTCTTCTTCTCTTAATTTTTGGATACAACGAGGGCAATGACAAGACTTAAACGATCGAACAAGAGTTTTGCTACGAGGAATCTCCGTGAGATCGGGTATCCCTGTCGAACTTACTTCGATAAGCATACGGTACGTCGTATTATTGCTGGGAATTGTCTTACGTTACTCTTTGGCCCTCGCTTTCTACGTTTACGTGAAAACCGAGAAGGATTAGATTCTCGCCATGCCGGAAAACGTAATAAACTTAGCTTCAATTTAATACTCTTCTGAAATTACTTATTTCCTGACTTCCAGAGTCTATCCACAATTGTACATTCATCCCAATGCAAGGAATATGTACGCTATTCTTAGCTACGTAACGTTTCGTTCGATTATAATATCCAGCGCAGCAAAGCCGCAATGGTATACCGATCGGTTAAGCGTTACGAGACCTACTACTAACATTTTTTGTAGTCATATTACGAAGCTTGAATCGTTACAATCGATAATAAAGTCGCGAATGTTCGTAGTCGGTGCGTCCGAAATGAAAATTTTGCAAGGACACGATATCGGTTTGTGAGAAAATAAAAAGGCTACGTAGTAGCTATTGGATTGGCAACTATGTGATTGCGGATTTTGTCAATACCACCTAATGAGAAAATCCGCAGTCATTTAGTTGTCAATCCAATACAAAACCAGAGTAGATCATCATCGCAATACTACAGCCAAGTGTGATGTTAGCGATAGCGAGACAGAGAGAGAGAAAGGGAGGAGAAACAACAGGAGTTGAAATCGAAAAGAAACTCGGATAATCTGGCAATTAAAATATGTATCTATCATTGGGTGGTATTGACGAAATAGTTGCACCCCAATAAAAAAGCAAAGTAGATCATCATCGCAATACTACAGCCAAGTGTGATGTTAGCGATAGCGAGACAGAGAGAGAGAGAAAGGGAGGAGAAACAACAGGAGTTGAAATTGAAAAGAAACTCGGATAATCTGGCAATTAAAATATGTATCTATCATTGGGTGGTATTGACGAAATAGTTGCCAACCTAATATAAAATCAGAGTAGATCATCCTCGCAATACTACAGCCAAGTGTGATGTTAGCGATAGCGAGACAGAGAGAGAAAGAGAGCAGAAACAACGGAAGCTNGGAATTGGAAAGAAACTCGGATAATCTGGCAAATAAAATATGTATCTATTATTGGGTGGTATTGACGAAATAGTTGCCAACCCAATAAAAAAGCAAAGTAGATCATCGTCGCAATACTACAGCCAAGTGTGATGTTAGCGATAGTGAGACAGAGAGAGAGAGAAAGGGAGGAGAAACAACAGGAGTTGAAATTGAAAAGAAACTCGGATAATCTGGCAATTAAAATATGTATCTATCATTGGGTGGTATTGACGAAATAGTTGCCAACCCAATAAAAAAGCAAAGTAGATCATCGTCGCAATACTACAGCCAAGTGTGATGTTAGCGATAGCGAGACAGAGTGATAGAGAGAAAGGGAGGAGAAACAACAGGAGTTGAAATTGAAAAGAAACTCGGATAATCTGGCAAATAAAATATGTATCTATACAGGGTGTCCCATTTAAATCGACGTCTGCGTAAAGCTTTAAAGGGAATCACGATACCGGAAAACGTTCCGAAGGAAAGTTAAATGGTTTCGAGGAAGTCGTAATTTTATGTAAGTTATTCCCTTCTAGGTAGAAATATAGAGAACGTACAAAAATATTAACCCTTTGCACTCCGAAGCATCCTGGACGTTGGCCATCGGCTACTCGGCGCTGCTTTGTGACAGAAACGTGCATTTACGGGCCCTCGTATTATTTAGTATAGTTTTGTAACCAAGCAACGTATTATAATGATATTGGATTTATATGAACTGGTTGACATCGAGAAATGTATATTTGCAAAAAAATCAATATTTTATTTTTTATAATTTTGTACAGTGTGATAAGCCTTAAAACACTCCTCAATCTGCATCGCAGGCTGATTTGTGCACGTTTGACAATAATAAGTCGTTTGACACCTGCCACCAGGTGTTTTCCTGTCAGAACAAACAATTCAATCTCGTTTTCTTTATCCCACATCGGGAATATGTAGTTTATTATCTAATCTATTGTCTATTATCTATTCTCACGTTCTCTTCTGACGCAAAACCCGCTGACATTTTTTTATATATCTTAGTAATTTTATTACATTTCAATTTGATTTCTTGTGCCATTTCGAGAGAAAACTTGAGGGAAACATGCATGTCTCAAAAAGTTGCGCTGAAATAACTTAATTCCCCATAATCACTAATAAACTTTAATGTCCCATGAGAGGGAACATCCGAGTGATATGCTAGAATTACGATGTCCCATGAGAGGGAACAGCGGAGTACAAAGGGGGGCAAATCTATTTATCGTGATTACTTTTCGAGATATTCGCAGACGTCGATTTGGATCGGACATTTTGTACGTGCACTTTGTATGTTACTCGGTGTTTTATGGATCGGTCTTCGTGCAATGATCGATCGAACGTCATCGACGAACGTATGATATGTACTAGCGTCTGTGTGGAAACAACACTGGGACTTGCACGTGAAACCATGGAAACGTCATACCTCGGATCCAGCCAACAATTCAGTTCTCAATTAATTCCACTCATTATATTACGCATTTCAGCCAAGACCGACAGGTCAGCAGGAAGCTGGTCTGGGCATTCTGCCAGAAACTGTGCATTTTTGTCGGAAATTCAAACGTAAAGGATTCGCAGAATATAAAATAAAAAAGCATCTCAGCGTCTTCCTCGTTGAGAAGTTTGATTCTACCTGACGCGCACCGAAGGAATTTAGAAATTCTGAGTCACAGGAGTCACTGGCTCTCGATCTATTCCTTTCTACCTGTTCCAAGAATCGCACGGATTTTCTTTTAGCCGTTTTTTCTGACTATCTTTGGAAGTTGGTGGTGTAGGGCCAAGTCAAATTCGTGAATTCTGATGGTTCGAAACGACGAAAGTTTGAATATTCCTTTTAAGAACTTCGGTGCGGTGAATGTCGAATAAGTTTTGTAAAAGGAGTATGCTTTCTGGTTTTGGGAAGATCTTTGTTCAACTTGATAATAACATGAGTCACATTTACGTATCATTTCAGAGGGAGAGATTTTATGAAAAGGAAAATTTATATGCGAAGCACATTCATATTTTGTTCAGTATGCGACATCGTGCGCGATTATTGAAATAATATGTTGTCAGTTACTTAGGGCGAGAAAGTATAACTTTACTAGAAATTATTTCCGTGTGCTTCGATTGGAATCAAATCAATAAAACCTCGGGGTTAAGGATAAAATTTTAATTAAAAGCGAAACTAAATTCTTCTTTTCTTGTACGCTTGATATCGGCAAAGCATTAGGTTTCCACGTCAGTAGGTAATTTTTAAATTTCTCGAATCTTTAATTAATTTATTCTACCGTTGCTATTTAAAGGTTTATAGCTTGAAGGACTTCCTCTATTTCTATAGTCTCCGTTACCATAGTGTAAGAATAGTAAAGAATGGTAGTCGATGGCTCGTGTGTGCGTGAGATGTGCATCTGTGAATGTAATTACTTCCTGTGAGAACGTGACAAAACCATGTAAGAGACTCCACCCATGCAGACCATTACACTCCGATCATTATAATATACCTTTCATTCGTCTTTCATTCTTCCCCCATTTATTTTATCATTTCCTTAATAAAATTTATTTCAAATTCCTTGCAAAGGATATGCTACATAAATTATTATCCCGTTCTTCGTATTTCATTGATACAAATTACCCTGAAATACCAATACAGCGCAACACAGAGATCCGCGTCGCACATAAACTTTTCACATCAAAGAAACCAAAAATTCTTGTATCGCTACGGATCTCGCGTACAGAATCCTCGGGCCCTAAAATCCTCTCTAACGAAGCAACTTCTCACCGCGAAATACGTAATTTCCAGATACGAAGTGCGTACCTTTTAAGATCCTTAAAAGCGGACAACATTCGAGTTTACGTTTTTACTCCATCGTCTATTTACTACGATGTTTCGGACACGAGACGCAAACGATTCGATGCTCGATCCTCAAAGTCGAAAGAATCGCATCTTAAAAAGATATTGCACGCCCTCGTTGCCGATTCGTTGCCGCGACTTCGCGCGCTAAAGTCCCGGAATTTATCGTGTCCCGTTGGAAATCGGACGTGGAGCATCGTCCACGCGATGATCCCCAACTCGGCCAGCACAAACGAGGCTATTTTATTACAGGAATATACGCCGTCGAATTTATGGCGCTCGGGGTGGTACGACGAGGCCAAGGAACGAGCTACTTAAAATCACGCTATGTCACCGAGCAACGAGCCCACTAAATTTTCGACGGCCAATTTAGAGGGTCGTCCGCGAACATGCACCTTCTTATTGCACACTTTCGATCCGGTGTCCTTTTCGATTTCATAGATTGCGGATCATCTTTCTACCATTTTCTATCTTTCTCTCGATCCTCTGCAACCATTTCGCTTTTCTACAACCATTCACCAATTTTCGGATCCTCTCGTACGCTTTTGACAAAATCGCAACAAATCTTCCACGAGAGTCTTTGTCTCTCTATGTCGTGTCTTATATTGTACCTCACGTTGGATGCGCCGGTAATTATGAAAATGGTCTGTATTTGTCGTTTTGACAGATATTTACAGTTTGGAAATAAATTCTGTTTAATTAACTCGATCCAACAGTTCGATTTCTGCCACTTCGTAAGGATGGGTTCCGATTATCGCAATGTAGATAGACATAATGCAAAATAAGCGACAAATTTTTCTTTACACTTTGGTCATTTTCGTTTAGATTCTTGGCTTAGGTTACTCTCATAATCACCGGCGCATACATAGTATAGTTGATGATTATTCGAAGGATATATCGTTTATATTAGGTTGTTCCAAAAGCTTCCTTCGTTTTATAGGGAGATAATAGATGCACATTTTTTGTTTTTTATTATTTTATTCAATTACGTACGACCATTTTGTAGTAATAGAACAGGATGGATCGTACATACTTTGCTTCTACCATGAAAGTTGAGTTAATCTTGCTATCGTTAACGTACGTGAATCGTACGATGTTATCTGTCAAAGGTTGCACGTGTTTTAAATTTCAATTATCCAAGCAACGTCTTTTAATAATCTCGAATAATTACGACCTGCAGCATGTGTATCTCTCTAACTGCGAGTCTCGTAAACTTTTCAAGATGCAAAAAATCTTAATAAATACTTCACTCTTCCCAGCAAAAATCACTTCATCCTTCCCCCTTCTTGTTATGCTTCAAAAGCAAACGCAAGAAACACAGAAATGTGAGTTATATTTATATCACACAGGCCTAGATAAATGGAATTCTACTGTACTTCTAAATATGTATATCCGTATGAACTCGGCAAGAACGTAACGAGTAGCTCAAAGCTGTGCCAAAAATTGCTGTCTTCAATTTCACGTAGATTTCCAATTACTGTCACATCCTGTGAAATCGTGCACAGCTCTTCGGGATCTACGATCGCTGTAAAAGCCTCATCGTCCTATATTAATCCCGCGTTCCGCTGAAAAACAGGAAGATCCATACGGTACACGAAGTCTAATAAAACGAAGCTCTCAATTGCTTCCACCTATCATAAAGAAATCTCTCGTCAAAAGGTTCCGCATGCGAGCTGGTGCCTGTGATCGTCCCAAAAATACAATTCGAGGTCCAGCAACCTGAGGACCAGGGAAAACACGAGGAAGAAAAAGGCCAGCGACAAACGCGAAAAATATCTTTGAAATATGACGCGTCTAATTTTAGTTGTCATTCCACTTTGCTTGCTCGCGAGGCTAAGTTCGAAGGATCTCTCTGGTGAAACATCGAACGCGAAAAATTCATATTCAGGACGCCGCTGCACCGCACCGATTGGTTAACAAAGATGCAAAAGCGCAGCAGCGATATAAAAGATAAAAAAGTGCGTTGAAATTGTACGTTGGAGATCGATGCATATTGGAAATCTCGTGGATAATTTTTTCTAAGGAAACAAACATCGTAGTAAATGTACGTGTTGTGAATCACAATTGTACTTGTAACGAAAAGAACAATGAAATTTTATATGTACTTTATCATTTGACAACTACGTACTACATCGTTTGAGTGCGAAGAGCTGTTCTGAGTTGTAATTTCCTTTTCTAACGGTTACATAATCTACGATTTCGTCTATGCGTGAAATATGGCAATTATAATTATTTTTATCTGATATGGAAACGTATTGAAATTTTCAATTAAGGATAGTTAGAGAATTAAATATTCTGGAAACACGGAATATGAAAACTTTTGAGAACCTGAATCATTGACACTAGAACAATAGTTAACACGAAGCTATTTCTACCAAAACCAGTGAAAATGACTGGTCTTTAAAAAATACGTAACAATAGAATATTTTTATATTTATTGATTTATTACTTTCTTACAGAAGGAATTCAATGTAGTGCATTTTTGGTATTATTAATCCATCTGGGATCCCTAAACGAGGATCGGCACATTTATAAAATTGTGGCATTTATTAAAAGTGTGGCAAGTTGTAGAAAACGAGAAAACTGGTTAATTGGGGTTCGATAAACAGATTGCAGCACCCTTTTACACTTTGACAAGTACACTGTGACAAGTCATTTTGACTCCTGTTGGTATAAGTAGCCTCGATACAAAATTGTTTTCAGTTTGAATACATAAAAAACAAAATAAAATTCATTATATTAATCTTTTAGTTATCATTGCAAAAGTCATTACATCATTGCGAAAAAAAATAAAACATTTAGTGGGAATTTTAAAATAAAATTGTAAAACCAGCCAATTTGACTGCTGTGGTAGTTTTAGTGTTAACGATCCGAGGTGCACAGAATTTAGGACCCAAGCCTATTATAGTATTATAGTGTTATATATATATATATATATTGTATATATTAAGAATTTCAAAAACCTAGGAAATTAACAATTTTAGAAACTTTGAATATTAAAACCTTTGAAAATTTCGAATATTAAAACCTAAATCGTGAAAAATTCGACGTGGTCGAAATTGGTCTAAGCGGACTGCGTAAAAGATTAGACAGAGGCGACCGTGGAAAAGGAATGATATACGGCTGACTAATTAAACATAATAACCGTGAAAACGGAGAGCAGTTTGCAAGGAGGTAAAAAAAGAAAAGAAGAAAGAAAAGGAGAAACTAAAAGTAGAGGAGACTACGATCCCACGGATGTCTTGTTGGTTCAAGCTGTTCTGCAGCTTCCGATCACAAAAGAACACCGCGTTTTTTCTGCTCCCTTGACCAGCTAAAGATCAGATTGGAGGATGAAAGGAGGTGAAAAAAAATTGAGTCTAATGGAGGTTGAAGACCGTTCAGATATGTCTGAACGGATTCGGATATTATTGCCGATCAACGGAGTCTTTAATCGTAGAGGACGTTCAGCGATCTAAATGGAGCTTAAGTGTAGCGATATATACATAAAGTTGTGAAGGAAACGTTGTACAAGGTGAATCGGATGTTATTTGATGACCGTTCCTTTTTGCAAAGAAATCGTGAGAAGTGCGTGGGAAGATCAGTGAATTATTCGGAATTATGAAAGATCGTAAAAGATAGACTTGGACCAAGTTCCTCTAATTAAAAATGCTGATCATGTAAAAAAGTATCAATCTATCAGCTGAAATAATTTTTGTTCTGATCATAAAATGTTTGATGCTGACAATAATTTTTCTTAAAAACGAGACCCTGTTTTTTTTTTATTATTTTATTTGGATGCACATTACAATCAATTCTCTCATTGAGAATTTTACGTAAGTTTTTCTGACGTGGTACAATATAATTAAAAGTATAAAGTGTGTTTGATTTTAATTAAATCCAGTGCTTAAATCTAGAGGGTATTGTCTTTTAGATTTGATCCGACGTGTCAAGTAATTGAGTAACTAGAGGGTTTTGGTGGTTGTTCATTCTTATGCTATAATTATTATTAAATTTTGATATTTCTTCTTTGACCGTTAAAAACGAGACGTCGAAGGAATTCAATCTGCGAATTCTACGAATATTATGCGTAGAATCGTAAGGATAATAATATTGTCGAATTTAATAACGCGTGTATGTTTTGTTATTTCCATATTGCTTTATAATATTATATCTGTTTATTTAATGAATCTGTCTTACGTAACGTTAAATATAATATATTTGATATTGACTGTATAATAACTCAATCGTGAAAGTTACATAAAAATATTAAAATGAACATTTTACAAACGTCCACGGTAATCTGATATTTTCAGTCAGCAAACATCGACCAAATTAAAAAGAAGAATTAACGAGAAAAATTTCGGCAGTGAACAGGAAGACAACGTCTAAGGAGCATGTATCAGAGTATTACGAGCAACGCAAGCAACTCGAACTCGTTTCCCTTCCGTATTTAGGATACACACGTTCGAAAATTGTTGTCTCTTTTGAACCAGTACTTTAACGAGCCAATAAGTAAATAAACTGTTGGCTATCCGGTTCCTCGTAACTATCAATCAACCGGTTCGATTATGTAGCTACGGCGTTTTCACTTTCTATTCACAGGCGGGAGAATAAACATTCAGCTGCATAAAGAAGCGAACGACGACGAGGTGAGAGAAACACGAACGAGGGACGCGTAGAAAAAAGCGTCGGGAACCTTGGGCCTTTTAATTAAAACGGATTGATGTGGCTGAAACCTGAACAGAGGAACCTTTCGTTCTTTGTTTGTTCGTATCGTTCTAAGAAAATTAAAAATACGAAGAATATGTATATGTATAGCTAACGAGGTATGGGAAAATTGGCTTGACAGATTTAATTAAAACAACTTTAACATCTGTCGTATAAAGAATGTAAAATAGGATTATGAAAGGAATAACAAATCTCACGGGATTTAATTAAAAAGAAAGAAAAAAAGAAAGAGAAAATAAGTTTATTGAAATTATGTCGCTTCGTTTTTTTTTCTTTTTAATTAATGCTTCGTGAAATTTATACAATTTACACGTGCAAACAGCATACATTCCTAATTGTACATCGCTGTGAGAGTTTGTCAATATTCCAGTCGCTGGATTATCTACATGACATATCGAGAGGAAAATTTTCAAAGAAATAACAGTTGCATAATGCAATTTACGTGGATAATCGGCGAAAAAATAAGAATTTTCATAATTATATATCTCGAGTACTTTACAGAAAAGTAGCATTCGATTCTTATGCGTGACGATCTTTGAATACTTTGAAGAAAATGCAAAGTAAGTTCATCGACACTGAGAGAAGAAAAAGTATCATTCAGCCCCCTTACGTAGCAATTTCCATAATTAAATACCTGAAATATTTCGAGAAGAAAAAAGAAAATGACAGAAAGACGTGCCATTCATCCCTGATACGTAACGATTTCCATAATTAAACGTTGTTGCGTTGACGAATAAATAAAAAGGTCTCGCAATCCATCGATAAACCCTGTTACGATTACAGTGAAAGTTAAACGATCGGAAAAAATCAACACTGAGACGCGAAAATTACAACCATCGATGCCGGCCCACGATATTTAGCGTCGCGTCTTTTTAATATAGCAAATCGATATATCGATAAACAGACACATCGTGTTTACAAGGGAAAAGCGTCGAGTATTCATGAGTCACGATTGTTATTTTAAATATGACAAGACTTGGTGGCTGTTTGAATTTCAGTCACGAGCTGTTAAGTCAAATCGTATTACAATCATCTTTGTCTTCACCTTCGGGGCCGTACACTGTAAATTGTACGTGATTCCGATGACGAGCCGCCGATTACGAGCCGTAAGGAGAGCACGTGCTGTTAAACGTTGATCGATCGATATTCGCGTGAAACGCCTGGGTATACAACGTTTCACGTCATTTCCTTGCCAATTACAAGCTTGATAAAGATAAAAAAGAAACGATAATCTTCGGCACGATTTTTTAATTTCAGGACTATCGAAAGTAATAATAAATGTGTTTTACATAGGCGTGAACTTATCAGAAGCCGAATTAATAAATTCCATTTTTATATTTGAATTTCTTAATTTCATTATTATTATTGATTAGTGGCTAATTTCTAAAAATAAATAAATAAATAAGGTTATTTATCGCAAGAAGATAGTACAATTAAACGTGATCTATTCTGAGATAAATTTCAAAAAATAATATTGCTTCTTTCTTGCTTATTTTCTCCCTTATTTTCGTAAACTTGATCAATGCAATTTTTAAGTGTAGCATACCTTCGTATGTATTAGGTTGTCCTAAAAGTTTCTTTCGTTTTCTAAGGAAATAATAGACGCACAGCGTTTTTTGTTTTATACATAATTATTATTATTAACGTAGTAATAGAAACAGAACGAAATGGATCATACCTAATTCAATAAAATAATATAAAACAGAAATTGTTGAAGTGGCTGGCTGGTGATTCTACTTGCAAAAATAAGTCGCAGAAAAAGAATAACATTTTTCCGTTTGAGACTTTGTTCTCGAGAAAAATGAGTTTGACGATCCGTCAGGTACCCGTGTGCTAATTGTAAGTTTCGACGTATGCGATTTCTTTTACTGTTCGTGTTGATATTTATATACCTGGACAATGTCGTGATTTGCTTCCAGTCATTACTGTTATCGTATTTCCACATTTCATAAATAACAATAACAGTATTGCTTCTTAAAAATCATTTTATTAACGTAACAAGCGTTCAGAATGTTGGCCAATGCTACTGCACACACAGTTCTGGAAATTAGTTGACAATTGACAATTAGTACACAGACACCTGATGGATCTTCCAACTCATTTTTCTCAAAAAACGAAATCTTAAACGAAAAAATGTTATTCTTTTTTTTCCACCTATTTTTGCACGTAGTATCACCACACTATCGCTTGTACTATGATTTCGGAGATACCCTGTATATTATACGCACAGCATCCATGCGAGTTAAAAATGAAATTAAATACAATGGAATAGAAATGATGGGATAAAAGTGTTCAAATCTATACATAATCCCTTAATGACTAAATTATGCACTTAGGCACTTGCTATAGTCTATACTTCTTAGGCAATCTTCATGAGAAATTCAATAACAAACTTGAATGAAACGCACTTTTCTTATCCCATTCATTCATCTTTCCTTGCTTTCTCTTCGTTATAGCATTGCACTCAATCTAAATGATCGGTAACGATCAATAACATCGCAATGAATAGCATATTTTGAACGTGTTCTTGTTGTTAAGCCTCTTATTGTTAGTCCGTATATTACATTTCCATAACGTTCGTAGAATCATAAATTTTGTAGATCTACACAGAGTTTTATAAAAGAAGAAAAAAAATATAATCCATGGGAACGTTCTTATTCATCGCTGAATGTTACAAAATATAATCCATCGCAAAATATCGAACTTTCTCCGTCGCTAATCCAATAAAATGCCACCAAATCCATGCAACGTTCGTATCACGCGATCCACCAGGAAACGTCAGGCTTCCTGCACCACGAGTTTCCAAAGTGACAGAACTGGAACGAAGTTAACGATGATGAAATATAGTTCCATCCATCATTTCACGAGCCATACGAAACGATCCGATTGCATTGCTTAATAATTCTCAAACACACCGTCGCAATGCTAAACGCTATCCTCCTGAACTCTAACTAATTCAAACGCAATGAAACGCGACTTAGAGGCTGAAGACTCGTTAAAAGATCAAACTATTCAATTACCCCATAGATCGGCCGACAACGATCTGAAACGCTGGAAACCAGATTGATCAAGCTAATAGAATGATCGACGATCTCTAGGGGAGTATCTTGAGGAAACGATCGATCCACGCGGCGAAACTAATTTTCAGCCAGGCTATTTGTTACTCGACCCGAGTGGAGCAGAAGCGGGAGATAGAAAATAAAAGAATGCAAACGAGAATCTGTTGGTCGGCTGGCTACCAACAGCTTGGAAATAGTTACGAGACAACGCGAGAACGTTAATCAAGAGGTGACGCAACCGGGTCTCGTAAACTTAATGGAAACGAATCGAAACAACTTGACGTAACCGTGATCGCCATTAATGTTAGAAATTGGAATCGGCCTCCAGCAGGGCGAGAAACCTTCTGTTCTTCTGTTCTGCCCGCGTTCCTTTCGTATAATTGATAGCGAATATGCTTTGAGATGAAATTGACCGAGCGTAACGTCAAATTATATAAATTGATATAAATCGGTGATAATGCACGAGATGTAGCTTGCGATACATCTTCTATGCAGCGACTATAATTCATCTATGGGCTATAAATAAACTGTGGATATTTATACACTTAACTAAACGTCAAACAAAGGTCTGTAACACATTTTGGTCAAATTTGAATCGATCGTAAAGTATAGTTTATTACAGTCGATCGTTTCGTTTTAGTGCATACAGATTGCAGATATTTCGTCGGAATGCGATTTAACGTTGAACATAAAAAGCACGTTAACTGATCGAAATTTATGAAACGGTGTAACTCAAAAATTGCTGTACCCAAAATGTGCTAAGTGTATATTGAAATCTGTGGATTTTCTTTTTTATGTTTTCAATTTATGGAAAGGTTGAGAATCGCTGGTATAGATACGTCAAAGGAGATTCCAGAGAGAAGCGGAACCGTATTTCTGAAGACTTTTTGTCGTGAACTTTCCTTGGAGTTTATGGGATTTTGTGACTTATGTAGGAGGAAGTTCAACTGTTTGTTTTACCTAGGTCCATGTGAATGAGGTTGGATAAGCCGAAGAGATTTGTGGTTAATAAGGAGGACGGGATATTGATGGTAATGTTCGGTTAGTTTAGAGGAGGCAGCAGTGCTTGTTTTTCTATGACACGTTTTTCCGAGCAAATCCCCAAAAACTTATATTCTTACTATCTTATAGCTATAAGAATTTCGAAAGTCGAAAATCCAACTTGAAAAATTCCAGATTACACCAACTAATTTTGGAGTGGGAGGGTTTTCTCTATAAACCAATTTTCTCAATTTTCCACTCTGTAATCGTCAAATTTACACATCCATTCACATTCTAAAATTTCAACGTTCACGTTTTAAGAATTCCAAATACCTGGAATTTTCGCTCACAAGGTTCCAAAATTCCCACTTGATAATCGTAAAATTCCTACATTCAAAATTCAAATAATCAATATTCGCATTTTTGAAAGTTCCATATGGCTGTTAAATATTTTTTCTCGCGTGGTATCTTTATCAGTTCTGATCATCGAATCATTTTATCGGTGAATCGCAGGAATTACGTAAAGTACACGCCAACTAAAGAGAAAAACCAGTTTCAGAGCGAACGAATTCTCGGCTACGACACTTGAATTTTTAGTTGGACATCGATTCCACATCAAATCGACCGTCTTCGCGATCAGCGTATCTGGAATCCTTAATCGTGGATCGTTTATCGATACAATTACGAGAATGCAAGGAGCTCGGTTTTATTCGATCTATGAACTTCATTTCGATAAACTACCAGATAATTCTTGCCGTATCTTTGCTAATTAAATGTCACGTGGTAAACTCGAGCGCGAGTAACCGAGTTAATGAAGAGACCACTATAATTACACTATACTGCGATACCTCCCAGTACGAACAAGAAATATGTTTTATCTTAATTTCCAAGTGAACTTATTAAGGGAATTATAATATTAAAAAAAATATTTCTTTCGTTTATCAACGAAACTATGCAATATGTATACATATAATAACCTCGGTTAAACCAGATTTTGCGTTCCTTCGTCTTCCTTATTACTTTCTATGTGCGGCCGTTCTGGCGCCTCTATTATTCTAAAAGTTTTACGACCTCATAGTCAGACATCGTAAACTTACGCCCGGAAATGCTTCTTTAACATAGTCAATAGCAAGTCACTCACAAATGCCTGGCACGTGTTTTTCTCACGGAACTATGACTAAAGACTAGGGACAGAAATAAGGAGATAGCATGTTTAAGTAGAATGATCCGGCAACTGGACAGATAAAAAAGTTATGTCTCAAACGATATGATCTATGATGAAGCTACGAAATGATATGGTGTTAAAATTTGACCTTTCTATTACGCTTTTTTCTCGTTTAATGAGCCAAAGTAATAAAGACACGTTGAACCGAAATAAAGTTTCTAATCATTTGAATAAAAACATTTAAAAATATAGGGTGTTTGCATCGCAGATGATTCATTCTACCAAAATTAACCCCTTCACAGCGTGATATCACGAGAGGAACACGGCCAAGTCATCGAATATAGTACTGTGGATAAATTTCATATCTCAAATCTCATCGTACGTAATATTACGTTGTCCGGAAAGTGTGTTTCTTTTACATGCACGTATTTTACAACAACGTATATTTATACAAACATGAGACCTAATCCGTCGAACGTTGTATGATCTTTAGTTTGATAGAACAAAATGGATCATACGTAATTCGATAAAATAATATAAAACGGAAAATGTTTCATTATTTCCTTATAAAACGAAAGAAACTTTTCGGACGACTTAATACTTAATTGTTTTATAAAAAATTGAAAATATATATTTTCCGTGAACGACGCCAGAAATACAAAAATTCCTCGGTATAAAGAAACAATCAATTTCTAGATTGTTCATTTAAAATTCGTTGCCACTGTATAGATTGCTAATTAGGACTAAAACTAAGTATATTTCTAATAACTTAACTGTATAATTTAAGGATGGCATGACCATATAATGACTAAAAAATTGCAATATTTCATTTGTAAAAGTATTCCTACTTTGAATATGTCAATCGTATTTATCTTCTCTCTAGCAATTGCAAACGAGGATTCAACTGTACACAGTCGAATGATTCTTTCCTGCCAGAGCAAATCACATTCGAATCTTGTCACTGGCACAGAAATAGATATCTATAAATGGATTTATCAACGAATCGCTGCATCATCGCCAATCAAGAGCATCGTACAAAGCTATATAGGGTGACCCAGAGTGCAGAATTTTTATAAATGATACGAATAAAATGATATATGAAGAGAGAGAGAAAGAGAGTGTGTGTTAGCTTAATGAAAGGACAAGTAAAGATTTTATCTTATCATTGATCACCGTATAAGGAATCATATAATAAAATGTACGGAAGAAGAAGCATTTAGAGTGTTGGGGACTAAGAGGGAGCTAGATGCAACAAAACTAGATGCATTTATTGCTATGCTATATGTCCGCATATCAGGCAAAAAATTTAGATGTCTCATATTTGTGGGATAAAATTTAGAGACGTGCATTTTTTTTCAAAAACAATGAGCTGGAATGACTTTGCTGAAATTATGAGGTTTATAGGATTTGATAAGAAGAGTGAAAGAAGCCAACGTTATGAACCAATAAATTTGCAATGGTATCTACAGTATGGGGTGAATTTACAGAGAATTCACAAAATTATTATAAACCTAGTGCACACATTACTTTTATATAAAGAATCGCGGGGAAAAAACCATGCAATAAAACTATCAACAAGTTCAGATTCATTACTACAGAAAACTTGTCAAGTAGAAAATTGTAAAGGTTACGAAATTAGGAAAATTTGTTTAAGATGTGGGAAATATTTATGCGGCAAATGTACATTTGATAATAAGATAATTTGTAAAAAATGCAGCAAAGTTGAATAAGATATATCTCTATATAAATAAAAGTGTAATTCTATTTAAGTATATAATTGAAATTAAACAAAAGTAAATTTGGACGAAATTTTATTTCATTTACTTATAAATTAACCATTATCTAAGTTAAATTATAAAAACTATCACTTCCTTAATCACCGGTCATTTTGTATACACGAAGTATCGGTAGGTTTAGTGTTAAAGTCTCCAATCCAAAGGATTTTCGTGCTTTGTTCGTGAAAATAGGCCTCGGTAAACCCTCGAACAAGACTTATTACGATATTTCGCGCTTCTATACAGTCTATCCGTCGTTAATAGTAATATTTAACTACCTAACAATGTCATTTTCAGTTAAAACGTCAGGATGGCAATACGATCTCGTTATTGGCGTCTCGTAAAGTAGAGGCACGATTTATGGTCTCGCGTGGGAGACTTTTATAAAGAGGGATTATCGCGTATCCTTGTCCTTGTTCGTTAGTCCGCGAGATTCTTCAACGAGTTTCATTACAGAAGATCGACACGAACGAGAGACAAAGAGATGTGAGGACGCGGCCGCAATTTCAGGCTCGCGAAGCTCGTAAAATTTCACGAACAGAATAATGAACGGCCAAGTGGATCGTAAACCAGATTCGAGTCATATTCCAGGCGACGATTCATGCAACGATTCGTTTCCATTGAAATATTTAACGCGCTCCGTGAAGCTTAATGACGACTAGACGCAAGGATGTGGTCTGGATTGGTTTAAGAGCGAACTTGAAATGGAACTTCCTACGAGTGGATTAGAGAACTGACGACGCGGTTAGAGAATTTGGAAGTTTAAAAGAACTTGAAACTTTGAGAGATTCACCGACACTTAGAGAGGTATCGTAGTTCGAGCGACACTGATAACTAGATTGTCGTTACACTGCATCAAATTTATGAAACAGATTTTGTGTTTCAAACTCGACAGAGCGAAAGACTCTCTCGTTTCGTAGTAGTTTTCACACGTGGTCGATGGAAGAATTTAAAATTGAAACTTGGTTCCAGCAAATTGGACGATCGACTCTTCGCTTTCAAATTTGTCGATATTCATATCGACTAATTTATTGATAATTATTCGCATATCTCGATAGATGATGCGTTTCTATCTTTACATTGGGAACGAGGAAAAGCGTCATGCAGGTTCTATTGAGTCGCAAGCGTGATAAGAAGGTTAATACGACACCAATTGCGAATCCAAGACAAGTCTCGCGATACTCCGCGAATATAGATGCATGTTTCTTTACGACTTAACATTAATTTTAACTCTCATCTAATCGAAACACGTAAAGACTTAATGAAACACGCGTAATTCACTCGTTGGAAATTAAGTTTCCACCTACGCGTACTAGCAATATCCACGGATTTTCTTTCTTTCAGAGTTGCCATTCGGAATCGTCCTCGAGCTTCGTAAATCGAACGAATTTCAAAAGCTCACGAACGAAATCTTCTTCACTTTGAAAGACGCAAACGTTGAAACATCGCAAATTCCAAGTTACAAAAATTGTAAAACTTCGCTATTTAATTTTTATTAATAAAATGCATAGTAAACACCAAAGATCCGATGCACAAACTTTCAAAGCTGCAAGTAGTTAACAAGCATCTGTCATCCACCGGTTTTCACGTGTCGAAATTTTACTAGTCGCGATAGGACACGACGGTACAACGCAAAAGTCTCAACCTCGTAATCCAACTTCTGCATCCTCGTCTGTAACGGAATGTAGCGAGTCCGTGGCGAGTCGTAAAGCGATTCATAAACTCTAATAAAATCGTGTGAAACGATCGGAAAAATGTGGAGCAGATCGGAGACACGAAATAAACCGGGTCTGAATGAGGGAAGACATACGTGGAAATCGTCGATTGCCTGGCCCTTATCATTCGATAAGTCGCTGGAAACGGTTGGCGGGAAGAAAAACGGATTCACGTGGGTGAACACTTTTTCTCTTGTATTCTCGATAAGGATATCCAAAGTCGTGAATATCGAGTGGTTTGCTCGCGAGAAATGTAACGTGACTCGCAAAAATGGTACGTGGGCCGGTAGTAAAAGACGCGTGACATCCGGCCCGTCATTTCCTTGTGAAACGAGCTTCTTCAAAATCCAGCCAATTTATCGCAGATCCATTCGAATTAAACGTAATTTCGATCGTTCGAGCGGCCAGAATCTTCGTGTGGTTTGAGAATTTCTGGGCAATTTTAGAAAGGGACCTGTGTTTGAATTTGTGCGTTTCCGCATTCTCGAAATGGTACGATCTCCCACTGATGGCTTTTCGTACGCTATTTTGTACATTTTGGATTTTGCGAAAATTCCAAGCGTTCAAATTTTATTTTCCTACTTTATCGTTATTTTATCGTAGAAGCTGTAAAAGCAGCTATAGAGCCTTTCTCTCCGTTTAAACTCAATTCGATAGAAATATGAATCGTGCAAAATCTCAATCGGCTGTACTTGTATTTCTTTCTTATTCGTATGCAAAAATAAAAAATCTGTTTTCCTGAAACTGTATAACGAAAGAACTTCGAAAGAACTATTGTTACGAAATTACGAAAACTAATTATTTTTTAAACTATTCGTACTGAATCGATCTTTGTAACAGGGAAATTCCACTGATAAAAATTCGTTCAAATAATAATCGCGGTAGATTAAGATTTGCAATGAACCAGACAATTTTTTTATCGAGAAGCATCTCTTATTTAACGGATGGAGCGGGCAAGTCAATAGCCTGGTACGTTTCATAAAATCTAAAAGAGCCTATTCTATTGGTGTGTTTAGACTTACTTGGCTGAAAGAAGATCTGTTTAATTTTCTAAGATCTCAGATTCTTGGGTAATCTTACGTAGCCAATTTACAAAATCGATCGAAGGGTAACGTACACAAAACTGACCCACAAAATAAGATCTGTGTAACGACAAAACAACGCTGTACGCTCTAAAATTATTCTAAATGCATATTTATCGATATCCAAACATTTGCCAACAGTATAGCCTTCTATTTGTTGGTAATGCAATAAGAACACGTCCAACCTGTTCAGACATCAATTCCAATGCGTCCTCGCGTCAAAATTCGAACGTTCTAAATGATTTCGACTTGGACAAACAGGTGTTAAGCCCCTTGAAACTGGCTCGAGTTTCTCGAAAAACAATTCTTACGTGTTGTCGGGATCATAAATCCTAAGTGCTTTTTTTAGATGGAAACCTTGAACACAAATTTGTGTTGTAGCTACATATAATACTTGTTATACCATCGAAAATCAAAGTGCACTTATTTTTCTAAATGTGGTTCCATTTGAAAAAATGGCAAGGATTTTCTTTTTATTAAAGAAGAGTTTTCTATTCATTTAGTTGACCTTTATATCAACCACCCTTTTTTTCCAAATCATCTAAGAAGCGTCTAAAACAATCCTGACGACCATTCTCATGTAAATTCTCATGTAATTCTCATGCAATGTGAAAAGTAGAATTCTTAAAACGACAAACCAAACAACCGTCTGTGAAAATGAAACGTCAACGCAGCAACATCCTCGATCCAACTATCCACCAAAAGTTTCTAAATTTCCGAGTAAAGCTTGAGTCATCTAATGGCCCAGTAAGCGTCAATCAGTCAGAAATCAGTACAGAACCTAGTGCAACGTGGACGGTTCCGCCGACGTGGAAACGGAGTATTCTTAGCGCACAGAAAACTCATTGTAGTCCCGTTTTCGTCGTAAGCGGCTTTCAGAATATATAAACGGCCTCGAAAGAGAGGATGAGAGAAGAGCTGCAACAGGAACCAGTGATTTTATCGACTCCACTCGAACGCACTAAGAACGAAATGTCTGATTTGTGCTCGAGCCTAACCCAAAAACCTAACCCAACCGCCGAACCTGTCCAATTTAACGAGATAAATGGATCAAATGGACCTTGTGTCCTCTGACATGTTACTTAATAATAAAAATAGATCGGATGTCAGGATATTAGACAGACTAATTGACGTTAGATCGATCTATATCGATCGTTTCGTTTATGGGACCACGTGGACGCCTCGATGCACGTGGCTCACCGTGATCAAAGGATTGATTATCTATCAATCGGGTGATCCACTTTGCCGGGTCCTTTGAGAGGAGAGAGATGGTTCGTTTGCTGTGGAATTTAGGTGGTGCTCTTTGATTAACCGGCTATCTTCAACGTTTGATTGGTGTATTTTTAATGAGGGTGAAGTTATGGAATGGAGGGTGAAGAGGCTTTTTCCAAGAGCTTTTGCTTTTATTGCGATGCTCGAGTTTGAGATGCGAGAAGCTTTGAGAATAACACGTACTGGATTAAAAAATTGTTTTTTGACTTTAAATAAAATTCCACGGAATATTTAATTAGTATATTGTATATAATTAATGTATAATAAATAACGAATTATAAGTAGTTAATTATTTTCATCCGCTATATGAAAACCAACGGCCACATTATTTATTAGGTGACCTGACATTTTTCTTACGAGTTTCGTGTTGTTTGATGTTAGATGTTAGGTGATTTTTTTTTAATCAATGGGAAGAGGTTTTTGAAATTTTACTTTCGTTATGGTTTCTGAGAAATCGATGGTCTTGAGAATGGTAATTTTTTATTTCCTGGATATTCTTTTCTGCAATTCTGCACTGCGAGCTTTTTCATATCTGCGCCAATTTCTACGAGAATTTTCAACAATGTAGGGTCTAACGAGAGCACAAATAAAGATTAGAACGTCAAAATTAGAGTTAAGTGTCTATTATCTTCTACATATATGTATATTTTACTTGAACACGTATTGGCGGATATGAGGCCTACATGTAAGAGAAATAATCTATAATCGATTTAAATAATTCCTACCTATAGCCTAGTTTTTATTGAATATTTATACTTCAATCGAATATCGTAATTTTTTATATATTTTCTAGAATAAAAATGATCTTGAACCAACCAACACCTTCTCGAAGCTTCAATTTTTTCCAAGAATACTATTTAAGAGTGTTCCATTTATTCAAACCAGGCCAACATTTTCCATCCATACAAAGAGCACTATTTAAAGTTTCAGCCCTTCGAAGAATACTATTTAAAGATGTCCTATCCCTTCACAGAAAACTATATAAAGACGTTCCATCCCTTCGAAGAACCTCGTGTGAAAGCTTTCTATATTTTTCAACAACGCGATTTATTTACTAAACATTATGGTAAACGAGATGTAAAACCGAAAGCTCGTCCAAAGCCGAAAGGCACGGACTAAGCAATAATAAATACTACTAAACATTATTAATATTATATATTATATTAATTAATACAAACTTTATAATTTATATTATATTTATAATTTACATTATATTAATACAAACAGATTCTATCGTATCAAACAAATATCAACGCATCTCGCATTAAAAAGATCCCCTTACCCTACAAAAAATACTTGGACAATTTATTAGAAATTAAAAAATAATAATTCCTAGCGTTTCGTAGATCTCATCTTGACAGACCTAATCTTTGACTACAGTTTAAACGTTCCCTCAATTAACGCAACATTGATCATTGATACTATCGCCAGACCCAATCATCAATAAACATAAATAAAAAAAGGGGGCCCTAAATTTTGTTCTGATCTTGCAAAATCTAATTTTTAATTGCTAATTTTTATCGACGAAGAGTCGATAAATTCATCGGACGACGGTATCCAATGATCGATACGCCGTAAACGAAAAATTTCCTGTCGGTGACCAATAATCGTTACAACGGTGAACGCGTTAAACGAGCGATTCGTTCGACACGTGTCTAACCCTCTCGAGGATGACTGGTCTGCACAGCGTTTTCAAAGTTAGACGATCGGCCGCTGTAAGCAACGATCAGCAGGGAGTCCATTGGCTAGATACGTCTTCTGCGTCTCTCCTTACTCTGCACGCGTGCGAAATCTAATTTTGCAAAAGTGGGTTACGCGCTGGCGAACATGATGTAGCCTTGTTCGTCGTCGTCTGGACCGGCTTTATTCTCTTCTTGTTTCTTTGTCACGGATAGATTGTTATTGCGAACGGGTCTTAAACTGGCCTCCTTGTTTCCGGGGACATTGCGCGTTCGACGATAGTCTCGTTGGTGTTGCTTTAATTAATTTTCAAATTAACGACTATCGGGGTATATAGACATTGCAACGGAGAAAATTCAGTCGAAAGTTGTATTAAAAAATTACAAAGAAAAAGGAGAAGAGAAGATTTCATTTATAGAAAGTCCAATAATCGCGTAGATATTTTTAAACATTCCCATTGAGAATCTATGAAATTTCTGTGGAAAATTACCCTAGTGATGGCAACTTCAAATAATTGCAAAATTGAATATTAAATATTTTTGCTACTGCAAGTTTGCGGCTGATAATTGACACGATTATCGAAGGTCTTTGTAATGGAGAAAAATTGCAACTACGAAAATTGTAATTAATTTGAAGTTACCACTAACATGAAGAATCATCGAACAGATGAAATTGTCACTATAAATGTCAATGGATGTAGGAAATTTGGGAAAATTCCAGAGGATTTTAGTAGCTAATAAAATCATACTAATAACAAATATAATGAAACGTAAAATTTCACGTGGTAATGTAATCCTCTACATCTAAAAAAAACCTAACGAAACGTATCTTACTGGATTCCTTATGATCCATAAACGTGAAACTTTCGAGCAGCCGAAAATTTTAAGAGTTCAACGATCTCTGAACGTTTGGAAGACCGGTAGGAAAGCAGATTTTCCTGCTTCATTCCTTTCACATCGTTTTCTTCTTCTTCTTCTTCCTTCGATCAGATCGTCAGCTCTTTTCAACTGTGTACGTTGCCAGAAGTTTGTCACAAATTATTAAGCGAGAAATATGATCTTGAGTCATCGCGAGCATTCGTACTACTTGGAGAGTTCCATTTTCAGACGTGACTCTGTTTGTCTTACATTATTGTTGGCGGGACAAACTACGAAACCTTTCGACCAGCAATTGGTTTATTTATCATACGGTTCTGTTCGATCTTTGACAACGACGAGATATTGTTAGGATAACTAATGACTGGATAGAAGAAAAGAGAAACAGCTGCTAGACGGATTGAAAATACATTTATTCCACTATCTATAGTTTACCTGCAACTATACATAGTTCTAGACTAAACTACCAAGCCTAATCTATATATTTGGTACGTTTGATGAACTAGTGTAAAATTAAATTTCAGTAATTGTTTAATCAAGTAGCTTATATATAATTATTATATTTAACGTTCGAGAAACTGACTACCACGTACTATCTATAACACACCAATTGTCTTAGTGAATTAGTGAAAACACACACGTGTTTATTAGATATATAGTAGATCGTCTGTTACTTGAAAAATTTGGTAGAACAATTTTAACACAGATTCTACATCTTTAATTTATTTAACAATTCTAACAATTAAAGAAATAATTTCTTTCGATCGATCATTGTCGTGCACAAGATCTGCAAACGCGTCCAAATGGCACGAGGATTTCTCTCGAAAGCCAAATCGATCACATTCGTCTTTCACAAATTTCTGAATTTCGTCACACGCCTAACATAATCGACGTGCAACTGTTAGGAAACGACACGAAGGAATACCAAATTTTAGGAAATGGACGATTCGTTATCACGAGGAAACGACACGAACGAATACCGAATTTTCTGTATTTCTTTTAGTTTGTGATCGGTTCGTGTGAGACTCGCACGAGACTCGCGCAGTGTTTAAAAGGACCGAGTAATTAGGTCGAGTGTCTCGATCGAACGTCGAGTGTAACGACGCTGGGAATTTGCCTGTCGGTGTTTATGGCTTCCTATTTCTACGTCTAAAAACAGACGTTCGATTGACTAGCCGAACCTAAATGCAGCTAAATTAAAACACGAGCCAGATGGTCCAGAACGGTTCTAAGTGAACGACGAAGAATCGAATTGAATGGAGCGAATCATGGCGGACAATGCCAATGAATCTCATCCAAACAGTCGAAAATTAGATGAAATGCTCCTTGAATTTAAGGTTTGACGGGTGTACTTGTAATAACTAGGCTGCCAAATACATATTTTCAAGCTAAAATGTCGAGCTTATCGCTTGGACGCTTGCAAACAGCGACTGTCGTTGCACTATAAATACAAATGACGAAACTACCAATCTTAGTTTATACTAATGTCCATCAATTTACTGTTGCAAGCTGATAATTGCCGTAGATGAGAAGTTGCATCGATTAGGTTTGCAGCGGATCTAATTTAGAAAGAATCGAATTGATAAGATACAAAAATGGGTGAGAAAAACGCGTATTCGCTTGACCTGTTTCGTTCAGTCGCTCGTATACGAATCTTGCAGATTCTTAAACAGTTTCAAAAGATCGTGCGTAAAGAGTTCGTAAAGAGTCTCAAAATTTCCAAACGCAAATATTTCTGAGAAATACTTCGAAGTTGCAAAGGTACTTAGAAAATCCTGAAAGTTTTCACAACTCGCTGGAAGCTTTAGAAATCTTAAAATTTCGCAAAGGAGACTCGTGAAACTTGTAAGAAAATTCTACGAAAGCTTTAACTTCTCCTAAAGATCGTTAAAAAGTTTGGAAACCTTAGAAATTCATCGACGAGTTAAACAAAGGACTCGCAAAATTAGTAAACGAATAATCGAAAAATGTTACGAAAGATGCCTAAGATATTTTCAAAATTTCAACAAACACTAAGAACGTTCGAAACTACCAGAAATCGGCAAAAATCGTGCGACTCATTTAAAATGGAAAAAATTCTCAAAGAAATCCCAACGAGTCCGCAAAGACCTTAACAGCAGTTTCAGAAACTTCCGAATAAATCCCGTTATCCTCAGAATTCCGTTTCTTTCGTCAACCTTCCAACATTGCGCGCCATGGCGCTCCTTTTACCTTTTACCTTCGTGTCGTTGTCGCTAAAATAAAATATTCCCACTTTCCACGTCGTTTGGCCACACGTATCTCGGCGAACAACGTGGCTTCCTTGTCGGATCATTGGTCTCGCGTACAAGAAAGACGCATGGTATGACGTACGAACCAGATTGGCAATAAATTCCCAGATGGAACGGTCGCAAATATTTCTGACTATGTTCATCCGTGGCCGCGAGCCTAAGGGCGCGCAGAGCCGCAATTTAAAATCCACCGGCAATCACACCGTTGCTATTTCCACACGGAGGCTCGTGGTCCATCGACCAGTCTTTCAGCTTCCATCGAGAGGTAATCACGGCCCTTCAACGATCTGCCTATTCTCGATTCTATCCGAGTACTCCGACAATCTCGTCGTAATAGAGCGTCGAATCGTGAGAGACTGTCCAGATTTGTGATATGTTCGTGGTGTTTTTCATAGAATCCGAGGCTGAGTAGAATTTTATGGAATCTGACGGTACTGCAAATGTTTCGAAGGTAACAGATTCTTAGGCAGTTTGACAGAGTTTCGAGATATACAGAGAAATAGGTTCAAGAGGTACGTGGAAGTAGGCTTTTCAGATTTCAAGATTTTCAAGTTTAGACGCGATTGAAAATTGCAAGAATTACGAACAAGTCTAGAACCATCGATAGTTAACACGAAGCTATCTCTACCAAACCAGTGAAAATGACTGGTCTTTAAAAAATACCTAATAATAGAATATTTTTATATTTATTGATTTATTACTTTCTTACAGAAACAATTCAATGTAGTGCATTTTTGGTATTATTAATCCATCTGGGATCCCTAAACGAGGGTTGACACATTTATAAAATTGTAGAACCAGTCATTTTCACTGGTGTGGTATTTCTAGTGTTAGCATCTAGCGATCTAGCGATCGATCCGGAATTTTCCTGATAATTGATATCGTCATATTGAATAAAATTTGAAAAACGTGTGGCAAGTTGTACAAAACGAGGAAACTGGTTAATTGCAGGATCCTTTTACACTTTGACAGTCATTTTGACTCCTATTGGTATAAGTAGCCTCGATACGAAATTATTTTCAGTTTGAATGCATAAAAAACAAAATAAAATTTATTGTATTATTCTTTTGTTATCTTTGCGAAAATCAGTGCATCATTGCGGAAAGAATATAACATGAAGTAGGAATTTTAAAACAAAATTATAAAACCAGTCAATTTGACTTGTGTGGTAGTTTTAGCGTTAATGATATTGCGTGATATCTGAGAATCCGTCGTAAATTTCCATTTTTTTCTTTTTCGTACAATCGTTTGGACGAATAAATTGTCCAAGCAAAAGGTCCTTGGAAAGCCGATATTCCAGGAATTTCTGTATCTTGGAACCTATAACCTTTACAAATTCAATTAATCCATCTTTTGATTCAACGAAACCTCACGTAACCGTGTACGAATTATTTCGATCAAATATGCATCGTTTCAGAGAATCCACCTATAAACTTGAATTTCCAAAATCGACGTCCCGTACCAATACCGAAAAAAAAAAGGGAAAAAGAAAGAGAGAAGATCAGATTAAAGAATGTATCAAGACACTGGGATTATTCAGCACTCTCGAGAAGTCGTGACAGATCAATGCTGAACAACGCTTGGAGCGCTTTTGAGGCGGCTTTGTTACGGCTTTCGAGCGACTTGGGGCCACTCGGTAAATCCGGCAGCTTTTGATATACGGCCGAGTCCTCGAGATTTTTTCGGATCCCCGTTGGAAGGAGCTGGCGTAACGCCCAAGGCGCTTCCGGGTAATGTGCAAAGGCATTTGATGACTTCCAGTCAACTACATCAGCAGGTGTGTAAGGTGGAAGGTGTGTAAAAGTCTCGTAAAACTCGCATCACAAGCTTTCTTCGTAATTTTTCCTAGGATGCTACAGTGGCTACAAAAAGACGCTGTATATTTGAAGATACAGTTGCTGACGAAACTATTCCAACGCTTGCAGGAATATTTTATGGATTCATTGCGTGCATCGTAGCGAACATTTTGCACTAGCGTTGTAACGAAACTCGATTATCGTAGTTATGTTTGGTAAATTATATTCATGTAATAATATTATTATAGCTACGTTATATAGTATAATAACATTATTGGTGAAGTATGGAACAAAGGTGAAAATATTTAGCGTAAGGTACAGTAGCTACAAAATTTATTAGCACGCTACTGTATTTATTCTAACACTTATGTCAACTAATTAAGTTCGAGTATATCGAACTTCGTATCATTTAATAGTATCCTCGCACGATTACAAAAATTTGAAACTACGAAAGTGAAGTATAGAATTTGATAGAAAAAGAAAAAAGAAAAATGCTTCGGTGGAAAATAAGGACGCGTGGCAATACTTTTTGTAGCCACTGTATATTTCGCTGAGATCACGAAGCTATTTAAACAACCAATTATTCATTATATTAATAAGCTGTAGGTTATACCATAGCATGGAGGAAACTTTCGTAGGCCACTGTACACGTTATACGATGGAACAAACGGCCGACAAACGTGTGGAAATAAAAAGCCATGCAAGAAAGCTTAATTAAAATTCAAAAAACGAGCAGAGGCAGACTTCAAGGAATCTTTGATGAAAGAAATATTGGTTCTGCTTGCACGGAATATTTATAAGCATCCTGGTTTCGTTGCATT
Source organism: Bombus soroeensis (assembly GCA_014737365.1). NCBI lineage: Eukaryota > Metazoa > Arthropoda > Insecta > Hymenoptera > Apidae > Bombus > Bombus soroeensis. Next base: position 140,933 of record JACXIL010000196.1, read on the forward strand.
CGCAAATCTGCATCCGTGATTTCACTGATTTCCGATCTTCAAGACAAACCAGAACTCCGACTGGCGGAGAAACGTTCCTTTGAAAAAATAAACATCGGTCAAGGTTGGCAAATAAAATCGAAGCGTACAATCATTTTTACCGTAGAATTACTCGAATCTATTACTCGGGAAGCCATGTTAATTATACGTTCGTTACTTAAATTTGCCAATATTTATTGCCTACAGTAACTAGCTAACCAACTAACTTCATGGAAATTCGTATCTCTAAAAACACGGATAAAGAAAGTGGAAGCTACAAAAAATTTATTTTACCCTCCTCTGAATATCATAGAAGTTATACTTTACTCGCATTTACTGTACTTTACATATTTTACATATTGGATGTGCAAATTTTCCATATCTGCCTGCACATCCGCGGTCTAGTTATAACTTGGTTCGTGCAAAACGTTTGATTTGAGCGGGTCAACGCGTTAGCGGTTTACAGTACGAAAATCAGTGAAAGCATAAACGAAACTGCTATTTCACCTCTGTCCATTTCTCTTCTATTTTTACTTGTAGACTCATTGTGCACTTTGGCGAACAAAATGTACGATAGACGTCACGCAACGTAAAAGAGTTAACTAACAACAAACAAAGGTCGATTTCTATTTCTGTCGTTAATTTATCTATTCTACCGATTTATTTATTTCAAATACCCGATGATTATTTATTCTAAACGTTTAAATAACTACGGACGCGCAGAGTGTACCCGTTATATTCGACGATACCGTCATATTCGCGAAGAAAAAAGAAAAAAGAAAGAAAGAAGTTGCTCGACACAAGCAGTTCGGAGAAACGGTTTTCAACGAGCAAAGAATTTTTCAATTAACGAGAAGCAAGCGTGTGCACGCGAAGCTCGCGCGCGCAAGGTGCAAAAGACGGGCAGAACGCCATAAAGAAAAGAAGACGTTTTGTGCTTGAAATAACCATGACTGCCTATGACCTAGTTCCACGTGGCCAGCTTCTTTGACACGGTCATGGTCGCGAACGATACCGATTACACGATGGACGCAGACGTCGAAGCCGTCTGGCTCCTCGTCTGCCCGATTCTTCCACGAAAAGATGATGGTCCAATTCGCACAGACGAGTTAGATTAGTATCTCACATTGAAGTTAATCTCATAGATGGCGAATGTCGGTCTAAAGATTGAAAATTGCCGATATCGTTCGATCTTTTTTTGCAATTTAATTCGATCCGATTAGTGCGATCGAGGCTTTAAGATGTAATTGTTAATTTATTGGGTTGGCAACTAGCACTTAGTTGCCAACTCAATAATTTCAGATACGAATGATCCATTTTACGCTTTATATTTTGCAATTTTAATTTAATTTAAAATATGGAAGATACGCAAGTCTGTTTTACAATTTTTTGTTCACGGCAGGATCGACTTGTTCTTCGAGCTTCTGGAGACTTGGAAAAGTAAAAAATGAAAAACGAGGAACTTTATTAACACTGGAACTACCGATAGTTAACACGAGGCTATTTCTACCAAAACCAGTGAAAATGACTGGTCTGTAAAAAATACCTAATAACAGAATATTTTTATATTTATTGATTTATTACTTTCTTACAGAAGCAATTCCATGTTATGTAGTACATTTTTCGTATTATTAATTATATATAATATAAACGAGGCTTGACAAGTTTATAAAATTGTAGAACCGTTCATTTTGACTGGTCTGCTATTTCTAGTGTTAGCATCTAGCGATCTAGCGATCGATCCAGAATTTTCCTGATAACTGATATTATCATATCGAATGATATACAGTAAAAATTTAAAAAACGCGTGGCAAGTTGTACAAAACGAGGAAACTGGTTAATTGGGGTTCGATAAACAGATTGCAGGACCCTTTTACACTGACAAGTGCCAATCATTTTGACTCCTATTGGTATAAGTAGCCTTAATACAAAATTATTTTCAGTTTGAATACATAAAAAACAAAATAAAATTCATTATATTATTATTTTAGTTATCGTTGCAAAAGTCATTACACCATTGCGGAAAAAATATAACATTCAGTGGGAATTTTAAAATAAAATTGTAAAACAAACCAATTTGACTGGTGTGGTAATTCTAGTGTTAGCATCTAGCGATCTAGCGATCGATCCAGAATTTTCCTGATAACTGATATTATCATATCGAATTATATAAAGTAAAAATTTAAAAAACGCGTGGCAAGTTGTACAAAACGAGGAAACTGGTTAATTGGGGTTCGATAAACAGGTTGCAGGACCCTTTTACACTGACAAGTGCCAATCATTTTGACTCCTATTGGTATAAATAGCCTTAATACAAAATTATTTTCAGTTTGAATATATAAAAAACAAATTAAAATTCATTATATTATTATTTTAGTTATCGTTGCAAAAGTCATTACACCATTGCGGAAAAAAATATGACATTCAGTGGGAATTTTAAAATAAAATTGTAAAACCAGTCAATTTCACTGGTGTGGTAGTTCTAGTGTTAATGATCATCGAATTACCGATGCAGTAGAAACTACTGACAATGCCAAGAATTTACTTTTTTATGTTTAAACAGCATGAAAGTAACAATCGGATAGTAAGGCGTTAAAATGAGTTTGGCGAAAAGAAATCATTTGTACGATTATTGGATTATGAAAGGTTCAAGTGTATGTTGGGTAATAGGTTCGTTGACCTTTGGATGGCGTTTCGAGGAGTTTTATAAAAGTAGGATTCAGTCAGATATTCAGCGGCAGGTAGCAGAGAAATTTTGCTATACTTACGTAAATGTCGAAAAATAAAATATCACGTCGAAAAAAGAGATTGTTTTCCTCGTATAGTAGCGATTTTGCTATTAAAAATGCACGATGGATTGACTAGCAGAATGTAATAGTTAAAAATAGCAAAATGCGATGGCGTTTGGTTTAGAAACGGTGACAGTTTACAGTTTTAAGTGTGGATTTATGAATGTTAAGAGTCTCGAAGTAAAGTGCAAAAGCGGGAGTAATGGCGATACTTCTGATGATCTTGTACTCTTTTACATCGTCAATGACCAACGTGAAAGAATTGTAAATGGATTTTCTGCCTCAGACATATAGTACGATAAAATTCATTGTAAATTTACTGTTTCGCAAAAGAAGAAAAGAGGACAGACACAGCTAAGTAGCGCGTTTCAAAACAGAAACAATCGCTCGCTATATCATTAGAAAACGTTATATCGATAAAAAGATTCTTCAAATAAGAAATATATAGAAAAATAGTTGGATAATTTGTTTTCGAGAAAAAAAAAGAGTCAGATAAGAATAAAAAATACATTGTTGATCCGCTTACAAAGATTCCGCCTAAATTTCCCACCTCGTGCGCATTCCTATCACCCGACATTCACCGATACGACTCTCCGCGACATTAAGAATCCATTTGCCACGGTTTTCACGTTTTCCATCCGCGGATCATCGTTTACAGTTACACAGGTTGCCGCCAACAATGTCCGCTGCAAGTGGCGAACGAAAAAGCAACGTATATGACTTTCACAAAATTCCATTGTCGCTTATTATTTCAAATCGTCGTTCGCCGCTTGTTTCTTACTTAGCATTCAGCGGAACTGACGATAAAAAGAGAGAAAAAGGGAACGTCCTCGGTCGGTTCACGTCGTCAATCTTTCCATTGAAAGCCGACTGCAAACGCGTCTCGTTGACTCACGAGAAAAACTGAAGACTTAACGCAACGCGACTATGATTTACGATTACGTCTTTTTCAAGTCCTTTCGCCGATTGCTTTCCGTGCATTTCCTCCTTCTCGTTTTTGCCGCTTTCGACGATTGAACCGCGTCCAAGTTCCAGAAGAAGAGACTCGTTTGTGGAGGAAAAAGCGAGGTTTTGCGGCGACTACCTGATGTATTCGAGTGGCCGGAAAATTCGTAGCGAAATGTAAGAAGAATTCGAAAGTAACGTACGTTCGTGGAATTAGCATTTTACTTAGGCGTTGCTCTTTCACGGCGTTTTATCGAGTCTTCGTCTTTTCTTCGGCGGTGAATTCTCTCAGGTAATTTCAATTTTCAATGGTAGAGGCATCCCTCGTGTAACAGGATATTTTTACAACACAGGTTCGCTCTAACACGATTTGAGAATCGGGAAAACGGTTGTACAACGCGGTATTCCTGTAACGCGATTTCGCTCTACCACGGCTCGTGAATTTTTAAACGCCTGCAAGTTAAATCGTTGGATGTTTCTTAGCGAAGCAGGCGCGAAGCGTAGTTTTTAATTCGCGTACGTAATTTTTGAATATTGAACTTTTTAACTCATTCGTAATTCGTCGAGTCGTTCTAATCCTTTGAGTTCCGAGTGCATTTTCGGATAAAAAGTCGATGACACTTTTTATAACTCGCACGAGTAATATTAATATACAATACTTGAAATTAATTCGCTATTACTTTAATAAACATATTTCTCTTAGTTACGAACACATAGTACACGTACTTTTGCTAATCGTTCGAACCTAATTACCAATTTTCTATTAATTCTTCGCTTCTAACGAAGCTAGCTTCCAATTACCATGTTACACGCCGGATATCTGTGACCAGTTTCACGCGACTTTGAAAGATTTCGAACACAAATTTATAGGAAATTTACAAACGCAAAAATGTACAAAACTCGCGTGATATTCAACGATATAAGAAACTTTTCACGTGTAAAAATCTGCTAGATTTATTTCCACGATAGATTGGACGAAACGAAACGATTGGAATGTTCGCGGAACGTGGGAACGACGCGCAACGTGCTAATAACGCGATTGAAACCCGAACGATCGCAAATATCACCGTCTGACCGTGTTGAGAGTTTCAATTCTCCGTGAAACATCCTCCGCCACCTTTCTCGTTCCCCGTTTCATCGAGAACATCCTTCCTCGCCTTTGCTCGCCCTTTCCTCTCTGCCAACACGAAGAAAAAGATCGAAGGGAAGAAACGCGCCAAGTGTCGATGCAGTTGGGTGAGACGTGTGTCGTTGAACCTGAACGAGCCACGAGTAAGTTCAAATTTCATTCATTAAATTGGCTGGGTCCCCGGCGTCGCGTCGAAAATAGCCGTGTGAAAGAATACGAGATGCTCGTAAAAACACGCTCGTAAAAACGTTTTTCAGTCTGTACCATGGGAATGTGCACGCGCATGAAATCCGGTGGCGGCAGTCTGTGCAACTTCCACCCAAAAAATCCCCTTCCGCTTCGTCTTTCTTCCCCGTTGCACGGCCGAAGCAACTCGTCGATCTTACGAGCGAAAGAAGGAACCGGCATCGTGACTGGATTTCATTTTATTTTTCGTTAACGAGCCTGTTGACGATCCTCGGCAATTAAATAACAAGGACAATCCTACCAGTTACGTCAGAAGGTAAAAAATGTTACGACTCGAGGCTGATAGACAGCTCAGGTTATCGCACTGGTCATCCGTCTTCGCACACACCTGGAATTTTACTTTCTCCGGTTCATCGGTCGAATGAAAATCTGTTGCTTTCCCAGCGACGGTTACTTGGCGATAGCGTAACGATACAAGTTTTTCGAACGTCTTGCGAATTTTATTTTCTTCGTAGCTTCGATCGTTGGCCGAGGCTTCGTTTCGTTGAGCGAACTCGTAGAACTCGTAGGAACTGCGAGCAATATAATTGCGACGAGTAATCGTCTGATACCGAGGACTTTTCGTATGGAGAAACTTTGTTCAGTTTCCAAGCGATTGTCTATTAATTGCGACGAGTACAGAATCACGACGATTGCGAAGAGAATCGACGTATGGTAATTGAGTAGATATCGAAAAAGCATGGGAGAAAAATTAGCAGAGTGCTCGTAATACAATAATGGATTATGGTAAGTAGCAGTGTTAATTTATCAATTGAGATTCCTGGTAATTTATTTTTCTAAAAGAAACTGTAGGATTGACCGATTGATCGTTAGAGAAGAGCGTAGAGAAGGTCTGAAAGACCATACGCGTGAAGTTTATGTTGCTCTTTGTCTTGGCTTTTCCAGGGAAAGGTCAGACGCTTCTCGAAATGGACATCAACGATCTATGAAGCTAAAAGTTGAGAAAAAAACAAGAAGAATAACCGGAAGCGATTGGAAAAGTTAAACAGCTAACCACGTGCAACTGTTGGCCTTTAAGTTTCTCTTTTCGACCTTCTTCTTTGTTTCGAATAAAGATCATACCGCATGCCGCAATTATTTGTTCTTTATGACTCCCACGGCATGACTTTCACATAGGGGGACAAAGAAAACGCGTTGAAAGCGATAATATTCGATGCAAATATCTTTAGAAGTCACGAAACGCGATTGAAGCAGCGACAAAGATATTTCGTCAAGCTACAGAATACGCAGGAAGAAAGAAAGAATTGTTCAAAGTGGATGAAAATTATAAAGATGACAAAGACGTTGTTAAAAATGCAGATTCGTTTCAAGGGATGGCTACTTCGAAGCTTAAAGAAAGATCATAAGAGATAAGAAATTTTGTTGAAAGAAATTCGCGCCTACAAATATTCGCTTTGTTTAAACGCGTCGTAATTTTAAAACATCGTGAAAGCGTAATATTGAGAATATTTGAAAGCCGTTTGAGTGCTACCTCTAAAACGAGGTAATAAATAAATTGAAAGAAAAAATTGAAATACGAAAATACTAAAAGCAATAAAATTCAGTTGAAAAATATTCCTTTTAAATTATTTATAAGAAGAGAATCGATAATTCTGCGTCATCGATTTAACTGAAATTTTGGATACGTGGTAAATTTCGTCATTCTATTTACATACGTGCACATGTATAGCCAATATTTTTCTAAACCTTTATAATTTAAATTTTATTTCTGCGTTCAATTAAAACGTCGTTTTAAAAATCCAATGCATAAAATATCATTAAGTTGTCCGGAAAGTGTCTTTCTTACGCAAATGTGTTTTTTACAACAATGCACTTTCATAGAAACGTGAAACCGAGTCTGTGAATTGTCACGATGTTTATCTCAACAGAACAAAATCGATCGTACGTAATTCGACAAAATAATATAAAACACAAAAACGTTGCGCGTCTATTATTTCCTCTTAAAACGAAAGAAACAGGTTTTCGGACAAACTAATATTTGTGCGTTAAATTGAAAAAAAGGAAAAAATCACAACCGACGAGATTCGTCGGATAACGCGTGTCTACCTCACACAAGCTAAATCGATCATCGGATGGAAAATACTGCTGAATGAAACATTCACCGGGAAGCCACGGTAGTCCAGGAAACGGCTTAAAAACCAGCAGAAACGCTGGTTCTCGGTAACGCGAACGTTTCTTGTTATGCATGACCTCCGATTCTCGTCTATCAACTTCCACGAGTCGTCCAAGAAACGAAGAAAACGCGGCCAGTAAACACTTGACCGAGAAAAATCAGTGTCCAATGCGTTCACCTTCGTTTATAAATATATCGTTAATTTCTAAATATTTCTTACTGCTTCCTGTACAATATATTTTTTATTCCGAAAATTTTTTATTTCGCATATATTTCGTTCGCTGTTTCATTGAATTCAGAAAATAATATATAATCATCGAGTTTTTCCTTAGATACGACGATAGTAAAAACGTACGAGTCAAGTACACGTTAGAAGGTAGACTTCCATTCGTGACATTTTTCAGAATGACGAACAAGATTTGAGGAATTTTGTTATATCGCAGTGACTCAACTGTAAACGGTTAACGTATCGATGCTCTTAATAACAGTCATCAATCATGACGTGGACATGGTCAAGTCTTGGAAAAAAGCTGCCACGCTATTATCTAAACTCTGTGATCAATTCGATATCATTCAGCAAAATTACAAGTTAGTACAAATAACAGCAGGAATTTACGTCAATTTCAGAGAATCGACAGACATTAAAAATAGTCGCTACCTACAGCGATGCGTATTTGCCTGCGTGTAAAAGAAAAGTGACGCAACGTAAACACCATAAATTTCAAAACAAAAAAGATACTTTGCTTCGCGCACAATAGGTGAAAATTATATGCAACAGCGAAATTGCTGGAAAGCTGATTTTGTTACGTCTACTTAAAAGTATAGAAATGATCAACCAGATGAACACACACTGGATGAGAAAAACTTTCTTATTTAGAATTTATTTGAACCGTATTTGTTGAACAAAGTTTTCTGGTTACTCTTCTTTTTTACCATATAATTCCATACGATATCGTGTAACATATACTAAATGTATTCAACGACTGTACAATTTTATGCAGATGTATAATTTTACTTTGAACAAACGGTTTTATCATCGACTAAACGCGTAAATATTCTTCAAAAAGAGCGTAAAAGTTATCCGAATTTTTATTGCTTACGTTGAAACTACTCCAAAATTGTTAATTCCTGAAGAGAATTCCAAAGAATCAAAATTTGCAACTCTTCTCAAAGTTTCGCAATCTACAAAATCTCCATGTCCCATAACAAATCATCGCTCTGCAAACAAACATTCAGCGATTTTCACACGTGTCGCTAAATATTCCAAACGACTGGTCAAATATTGGCCAAAGCAACTGCGCGACCATGCGAACGCAAAATTTCATGTTTTTTTTTTCTTTTTGTTTCTTTTTTCCTTCGGAAACGTCAACCTGGCGAGACGAGAATTTAAAAAGAACTCGTAAATCTGGAGTCCTAGAACGCAGGAATAAGACACACAAATATCGTCTGCTGTTAGCCAGCCTTCGGTTACTATTTTCCTTCCTCAGAAAATCACTGTTACGAGGCTGTGTTCGTGGAATTGCATCTATCAAACATCGACGTGTAATCAAACATCACGGTTTTCGTGTTTGTCGCGAATCTGCGTTTTACATTTCGCGACTCTGTGCCTGGTCATGCGAAATTCGCCCGTGGACAGTGTCACTTGAGAGAAAAGAATTACGGTCGATCAAGTTTTGCAGACGTCAGAGTAGAATTTCTGCAGTGGTTAGCGTAGAATTTCGAAAATGGATATAATAGGATTTCCATGGTTGTTGGGATAGGATTTAGAAAGCTGATTAGCTGGAAATTGAGATTGATTAAGTAAAAAATACTTACTTCGCCAGGTGAAATAATACATAAAACAGTGTCTCGTAGAAAATTCGAATAATTATATCAAAATGATGTTTCGCTCGAGTCTGAAACTTTTACTTGGCCCAAGTAATCTTCTTCTTGGCAAATATAACTTCGATTGTTCTTGTCCTTTTCTTTTCCAATCCGAAGCATCATCCAATTTCTTAATTTCTTCTCATTAAATTGAAGATTACACAGTGTTTCATAATGTAAATCAAACGATAACATGCAATTCACTAGTCTTGTGCTAGGCGTGTTACAATATTCGTAAGTAGTGTAACCCGCGATATTGTCAGACACGCAAATAACCAGACGATAGAATATTTCTCATATAGAATATAAATGAAATTCAAATTTTTCAGATATTTGTAAGACTTTGCCATTTATTAATTTCCACTCTTCGCTACTTTTGTTTGAAAATCTCCAAATCTGTTGGTTCTTTAAATAAAAAACTGTATGAAATTGAAATCGCTCTCAACTCGGAATTTTCATAAAGAGTTTTTCAAAAATAGTCCGATAATTCTTTAAAAGTATTTTAAATGAAGACTTGGACACTTGTAAAGCAATAAATGGTAATATTCCGCAAGAGTAGCGATCGATGGCTATTATTTTTTATTTTGAAATCAAACCCTTCGATCTGCGATGAATACAAAATGTTTTACAATTAACAAATTATCCACGCTATTCTGACACTTGCAAAATCCCAAATGCCAAACTTTCAAGTAACCTTAAACGAAAATCTAGATATTTGAAAAATTTGTTTAGAAAGAGACTCGGAGCTGTGCAACAACAATTTAATTCTCCGTAATGTATTTACTGGAAATTGATGTCGCTAATAATCATTTTCGTATAATTGATAGAATATTAACAGCTATTTGAAATTATACTTATTATAAGGAGAAGAAGGAAATGTCCCAAAAATTGCTCGATTATGTAGCCAAGAACAGACGAAAAAAAAAAAAAAAAATGATAGATAGATCGACTGGTCTTCCTGTTCGCTAAAAGATCGACTTAAAGTCATCGACTGCGTACAACTGAGATTTATTACTATTTAATTAATCGTGGCCACTTCTATGCGCCGTATTCGTGGAATGAACAGAAAATCCGCGTTGTACGCATAAACTATTCGCGGAAGCCAACTCCTGCTAACTTACAGAAGCAAATGTACGTCGGCTCGTTTAATCCTTTCGCTGTTCGGCAGATCGATACACAGGAATCCTCGATAACTTATATTATTGCGCGTCGTACCACTATCGGCGACGGAAATACAAAGTGGCTCGTTTAAACGCATAAACAACGTTATCGATTACTTCGATGTACGGGAAGCAATTTATTTCCAGACCTTTCACAGCAGAATCTGTAGAATCTAGGATAAAGTGTAATATCATGGATATGGAGATTACTTCGAGACATTTTAAAGAAAATTTTATAGAATGTGGGATAAGCTACGATACTATCAGTATACGACATTATATGGGAATTCATAAATATCGAAATTACTATGTTCAACAAATTCATGATAATCTGCATGACCATTAAATTTTTGCAAGTATGCAAAACAAGAAACGCTTCAACGTTACCGATATATAGAAAGCTTCATTTCTCTAATCTTGTACCTTTTATTTCGTTTGTCTATTAAGAAGTAAGGACAGATTTTATTTCCTGTTAAAAAACAAAATGTTATTTCTGTATTCAGAGGTAGGATCATAACAGCTGTTATTTTATTCTTTGCACAGATCTATCACATCGTTCTGAGCCGAAAAACCTTTATTGCACTTTCTTACGAGGACTAGGGATACAAACAAAGGAACATTGTTACGCCTCAGGCTTACTACAGGCCATGTTCTTAACCGTCTCTCTTGGTACAACAATATCGCCGACAGATCGCCTGACATGAACGACAAAATACATACAATGTATCGACAAACGAAGGTAGCATATGTGATTACAGGTGCGAATGGTGACGTGACCCTAGCGTGGCGTGGGTCGTCTCCAAGAGAAGACAAAGGGAAAAATCGAAGGGTAATCAGTATTATTTGAGGACTCAATCGGAATGCATCGAGAGGTTTAAACGAATAAAATGCACATCGCTTAGTCTGATGAATATATCGAGAAATATCATAAAATCGGGTCGAATTCTAATAACAAATTAATTGTATCATTGTTAAATCAGTTGTAACGTTCTCATTATAATTTTAAATATTGTTGGAAATAGAAATGTTAATTCAGTGTTGAAGTCATTTAAACTACCTCTGTTCTCTTAATAGAAACAGGGGAACGACTCTTTCACGGCGTCGATTATCATAATCTTAGCGAGAATTTTCGCGTTTTCTTCGCGAACGGTCGTAACAAACATCTTAAATCTATCGATTGTATCTAGAATTATCTTCTAGTTACTATTTATTGTAATTAGCGCATCTGCACATGGATGGCGAGCGCCAACTCACGTTGCCATTTTCAATAAAACATTTATATTTATAATACTCGCACGAAAATTGTACCATCGTATCGGAAATAGTCAACAGGTTAAACTTAGCGGACCTAAATCCAATTCTATCAACCGAGCCATTCAATTCTGTCGATGCGGATCCACCAAGCCAGTGTTTCAAACGTCTCGAACAAGGTCCCCCAAATTCCAAGCGGCCAAAAAAATCTGTCCTCGGTCTGTCAGAAGACAATTCGATACCGGAGGAAATCGATTTGCAAGACGTGACAAGATTCACTGCCGAACTCGGCCGACAGATGCACGGCGCCACTTGGCCACGCGTTTGCCAAGATAATCCGGAAACTCGTTCTAGCGTTACCATGGCAAATGTCCAATGTGTACCGTGTACGACAGCGTCAACTATGAAACGCATCCAGAATGCGGTCGTGAAAGCACATAAGAACCTTCGTAAACGTGCGCACACTGTTCCTCTGGATTTTTTAAATGTCTCCTGTTTGTTTCTTTTTGAACGTGTCCATTTGACCCAATTCAGAAGCAAACAGTAAAGTAATTAATAAAAGAACGTTATCACGCAATGGGCGAACTTGGAGCGACTCGAATATTTTTGTCGACAAGCAAGAAATGTTTTAGAATAACAAATACTTCGTAAGAAGTGTAATATACAAATCAAACAGAATTTCTATGATTTGAAAGAAATAGCTTTTATCATACTGCTACGAGTAGTTGAAATTGTCGAAACTATTTGGCAAGAGGAATGGCGGTGAGAAAGATAATTGAACAGAATTTTATGTTTCTTCTTAAACGTTACGATATAGAAAGATTCACGGTGCCAATTGATGGAAAAAGATTGCGAATGAAATGTCAATCCCGAACGAATTAATTTGGTAGTTTGAACACAGTGCAATTATTTTAAGCGACTATTAACACTCGATAATCGTATTTGCGGCGATTACTCTCTGTGATTAAATTTTCCATTGTTCATCGATATTGTAAGAATTAAATTTCACAAAAGAGAATCCACTTCATCCGAACAAAATCGACCAAAAGTCTTTGTCAACTCGATTAATCAAATGCTTTCAACAACCGATCAACATCATCTTCTGGCAATTTATTAATCATCACGAAGACGAAACTTTAGACAGACGAAATAGCCAGATAATCACTCGTCCCACAATCGCAAGCACTGACCATACCTAACGCGATTCAACTTGGCCAGTCAGACAACAATGAGAACTCTGCACGCAGTATACAGAGAGCAGAGAATTAATTGTGTCTGTCTCTTCAGCGATAAACGATCTAACCTTCGGAAATTCGGTCCACTAAATCACCCTCTGTCTGCGTAATTTCTACTACGCTATCAATTACCCAGACAAGTGAACCCGATAAATCGTTAATATCAGTCAGAAACCCTTTCTAACCGCAAGAATAGTACGATTACACGGTTCGATAATAATCGATAGTCAGCGGGACAACGATCAACGTTCGTACGATCAATAGCCCGGATAATCGGTGCTCAGATAACAAACTTCTCACTGTACTTATTTGAATTCGAAACGATTTAGTATTTAATTATGCTATCGTTCAAATGGAGTGGCGCCTGCTATCCAGACGCACTTTGTTTGACGTGGTTGTCTTACGAAATATCATTATCGTAGGTTGAAACGATTGAAATATTTATATAGTTTCTGAATAAGTCCCTTATAACATAAACATATATATAGTTTACTATATATTTTATCTATATAGTTTGTTAGAAGATTGTAAAAAAAGAAAAAGAAAGAAAAGATAGAACAGGAGCCTGGATAAAACAGGTAGAATTTGTCGTATTCTTGATTAGTATACCGATCGACATTTCGCAAAATATCTCATATCTTGTTTGATATTTTATTTATGCAAATTCGTATTTCAATGAACATACATATGTAACTGATATCGTATCTATGATCTCTAAGATCTATTCGATCAATTACCTTCGTCAAACCCTTTCTTCGAGCTACCTAATTTCTATGATTTGCGCAAACCATACTCTAACCCTGTCTGTTGCGATATTTTATGGCACGATAGATCCCGATATCTTTGATATTTAGGTACTTTCAGACCTTCTCTATCTCCGATACTCTCAACGAATTTAACACCAGAACTACCGATAGTTAGCACGAAGCTATTTCTACCAAAACCAGCCAAAATGACTTAGAGAATATTTTTATATTTATTGATTTATTACTTTCTTACAGAAGAAATTCAATGTTATGTAGTACATTTTTCGTATTATTAATCCATCTGGGATTCCTAAATGAGGGTTGACACGTTTATAAAATTGTAGAACCAGTTATTTTGACTGGTATGGTGTTTCTAGTGTTAGCATCTATCGATCTAGCGATCGATCCGAAATTTTCCTGATAACTGATATCGTCATAGCGAATGATACGCAATAAAAATTTGGAAAACGTGTGGCAAGTTGTACAAAAAGAGGAAACTGGTTAATTGGAGTTCGATAAACAGATACGAACTGGATACGAAATTATTTTGAGTTCGAATACATAAGAAACAAAATAAAATTCATTATACTATTCTTTTGCTATCGTTGCAAAAGTCATTACACCATAGCGGAAGAAATATAACTTGTAGTAGGAATTCATCACTGTGGCGCGGTTTTCTTTCGCTCTCTGTTTTATTGGGTTGGCAACTAAGTGTTTGCGGATTTTGTCAATTCCATCTAATAGCAAAATCCGCAATCACTTATTTGCCAACCCAATACATATGTTTCCGGAAGATGGATAGACGTTGATGCTTTTAATATTTACATACGCGGATATTTCATCATTATATCAATGATGTAGCGGCATATGTGTCTTAGGTCGTTGCGATACGCAAATGCTTCACATAGTTGTTTGCAATATTATTATGCAATATTAATAACTGCAAAGTTTCTTACCTACAAATTCTTTATACTCATTTGATCAATATTCTCCCTGAATGCTATGTACAAATATCCAATACATATGCCAACATATCAGCGGAAACGTTTTTTTAAGTTTGCTTCGTATCCAATATCGTTTCAACGTTGTTAACGATAATTAAAATAAAATTATTTGTCATAAGTAGATATAGTAGCAAGAATCGAGTTTGAGCTTTCGTGGCGGTAACACGTATTGATCTTTTAAGGCCACGGTGTATATCTGGCTCAAGTGTTGCGAATGATTAAGCTCTTTTCTCCTTTTGCAAAAAAGGTTCCAACATGGATATTTTTGGTAGCAGGAGCATTCATCCATGATGTCTTAAAAAGCAGCAAACCTAATAAACAAGTAACAAGTTTCATACTGAAGAATCGCACAAGGGCGACAGGACGTTTGCCCGAAAAGAGGGCAAGCTGTCGTTATCGCGATGCGGCAGAAGTCCTTGAGAATATGTTAATCATTTCATGAATATGTAATATAGTAACCTCATAGAGAAACGCATAGATTCCTAAGCGTAAATTAGAATACTCTGGAAGTAAAGCCTCCAGTAACGAAAATTAAATGTATTATTATCGAACAGCGAAGGCAGATAGCGTAATCTAAAGAAAATTAGCGGGATTTGGTATAAATATATAATCTAAAATCTTGACTATAAGAACTGAATAAGATGATGTAGGTTTTTGTTACACTCACAACTTTAGAAGACAAATTACATAATAGCACATAATGTAATAAACAAATTCTGTACAAAGCAATTTCGTTCGTGCAACCTACCACGGGCGACAAGTTCAAACCTTTCGGTACCCCCGTCGACTAGTAGAAATAGACGACCATGTCCCCTAGACACAGTCAGTCGCACAAAACGAACATCAGTATCGAGTCAGTTAGTCAGTCAGTCTCAGCACGATTCAAATGTGGAAAGGAGACCAAAGCAAGGAAATACTGGAAAGAAGAGGGAGAAATGAGATGCAGGCTATGTAAAAGGAAAGAAGAAAACTGGAGAAGGACTAATGGAATTGAAAACAATAATGGAGAAGAGAAGGACAATACAAGACGGGGAGGAACGACAATAAGGAAGCACAGGAAGGAGGCAAAAGCCCAGAAGTTGCCATAGTTTGTAGAGATAGATTATATAACGGAGTGCAATATAACAGAGATAAGAGGGGAGGTAGATATATAAGAAAAGAGTTTAGATAGATACAGACAAGGAAGAGAGTTGAGATAGATATAAGGGAGGAGACAATAAGGTGATAGCGCCATAAAACTGAGAGAATATAAAAAAAAAAACGTGATAGGTAAACGAGATGTAAAACCGAAAACTCGTCCAAAGCCGAAAGGCACGGACTAAGTAAAGATAATAATAATAATAATAATAGTCAGTCAGTCAGTCAGTCAGAGTGAACCAGTATAACGAATCAATCTTATAACGAGTATCATCAAGCGAACGACGTTTGCGACTAATTTTGTATTCTACAGTTTAAAATATCTGTAAATATAATTAATTAAATTAACTCATCTCACTATTGATTAAACCAACAACACGTTACACGGTCCACCACAATGGTTTCGAGAAGTACAGTTTTTCCTCGCTATTTCTATTCCATCCTATGCTAATTTTACAGCAGTCAAAGTGATTCTGACGTTTATTACTTACACATTGACGCGAAATATTTTCAAACGATTGCCAGTGGTGATGTCTATGGCTTTTCTTTCTGTCAGAGAGCATGGCTGGCAATAAAATTTATGAAAGGACTAGAATTCGAAGGCGTACATCGATAGCCTGTCGATAGCACTCGAGGTAGAGGCGAGGCGAAAATACCTGTTTTACGCGAAACGGCTTTAAACAGCCGCCTTTGTGCGAGCTGGCTAATGTGAAACGCGCTAGGCATTTTCGCAACTCCGTTTCTTTCTGCTAACGCGATTTCTAAGAGGAATTTGCGTCCCTACAGAGAGGTCACTTGGACGATGACTTCTAACCGGGATGCAAAAGTATTTTTAGATGGTGGGTGTGTACGGTGTTTGGATACCTTGATGGTGACTAGATTACTGTAAGTTTTTTTATACAAACTTGTAGATTTTTCTTTGTAAAAAATATTTTAAGCAGGGCACAAGTTATTCTTGAAATTTACGATATTATATAGTATCAGAATTCCTTTTACGTTACATCGACTATTAAATAGCTGAGGTAATCAGGAATTTTTTAGAAACTTATATATTGGTTAAAAATTTCCAGAAAAGGAAATTCCTATGGAAAGCGCTAAATTGAAAACAAATATCAGAGCTTTTAATTGTTATTCTTATTACAATTTGTATTTCTGATTGTCTAGCTTTTACGATACTTCTTAATATCGAAATTCTGTTAATCTACGATTGGTTCGATGAAGATTCTAAGACGTACAGTAGAATTTATTCTTATTTTCGATTTATTGTTTACCTTCCTATCTTCTTTTCATTCTAATCTATCTAAAATGCAAATTCTAGAAATTATATTGCATCGTATAGTTTCCTATCCTTAACCATTTGAGTCCCACGAGTAATTGACAAAATAGAGTCGAAAAATTCCAAACAACGCATTAGCGCTTGTCTTAATCGATTTTGTCACACGCTCAAGAAGGCCACAGCTTAGAAACGGCAATAAGATACCACAATAACCAAAGGGACCAAAAACCACAGTATAAGAACCCTTCAAAATAATGTTAAAATATTTTGACCCAGTCTCTTGTAACACTTTGTAACACTTTGAACCGTCACTCTGTTGGATTTGCGTAATAAATTCTGTTATTATGCATAAAGTTCAATTTTTTCACCTCATTCGTGAAACGTTCGAATTGCGACGCGAGATCACCTGCGATCTATCGGTTTCGCGATTTATCGTGTCTCGGACGTGACAATTGCGAAGAGAAACAAGCAGTGCGATAACGCTTTTCATATTCGTTACTTTTTAAAATACATCTATATTATTATACAGGCGTACTATTAGTTCATAAATATTTCAAGTTTTGTTCGATAAAAATTAAGGAGACGATAATAACGAAATGCAAAATATCGTCAGTCGTCCGTAGCGTTCAAATGTACAGGGACTTTACGACGAAAATCTAAACGGCGCGATCGCGCTGCTTGGGACTCAAACGATTAAATTAGATCGCCTAAGTACAAAATATCACATCCTTATGATCCACGATGATCTAATAAATATTTGAAGTGTGTAATTCTTATTGCAACAAGTAAAAAGTAAAGAGAGATTAAGATAATCATTATAAAGATAATAATGCGACTCTGACTCACCATTCCGTGGCAAAGACTGACAGTGACAGCAGAGTATGGGTCACCGTCTACGGTTCCGCTGTAGAAACAGCCAAGTTCAGGACCCGGATATTCCCTTCTGCTAGCGTTTTCAGTCATGTGAGTAATCTACGCAAACAGAAAGAAAAAAACCATAATTACACGTATTTCATTACGAAAGTGATAGAATATTGCGTTGCAGTAACACGGTATTGTAAATGATGTCGAAACAAAAAGGTTGCAACTATGGCTGTGTTTTCGATGAAAATACATAAAAATTGAGAACGAGCAGTAAAATTTGATACACGAGGGAAGGAAAGCGTAAAATTGTTCGAGATTCAGCGGTACAATCTTCTATGGTTGATATACGTTCCACTTGACAATAAACAAACTTGCAAAGGTTTCTCGAAGCAAACAAATTTTCAACTCACGTTTTACTGTTTCTGGAAGATGTATAAACGAGGAGTAATGTAGAAAATGTGTAAAATAACAATCTTTGTTTTCTACAGGTAAGAATAAAAAGTAGAATAGAAGTAAGATTATCGATGCTTTGACGAAAGATCGTGGTTTCAAAACGAATGATTTTAGAAAAATGTGATAAAAGTACCGTAAACTCGGTTTAATGATTTAACGATCGACCATGTAATACGATTAAATAAATAGAATATTTCATCGATGTTGGAAAACATATACATACACGTAAATTTTAATATTGTCAATAGAATTCTTTGATAAATTATTTATAAAATCTACGTGTTTATAAAAACATGTAATAAAAATTTGTCAAATCCTGTACAATTTTATCCCACGAATCTTTGAAAAGTATTAACTTCGTTACGTTTTCTGTCAAGAAAAAAATAGAGCTCGACTCAAATCTTAAAAACCTCTTCAACACCGTATGCAAATTTATTTTCATGAAGAATTCTGGAAATTCAACTGCTCGTTAAATATGTAACAACGTTGAATAATTTCTTCGATGTTTTCGTACGCCGTTTTGTATTTAGGATCGATTAGTTATCTAATGCTGGCGATAAATAATTCATCATCGACGTTACCACTCGAGGCGGCTTTTAACGCCTCGTCCATCACATTTCACGGAAGGAAAATTATGCAAACTTCGGCACGGAAGCATCGACGATGATATCGCCTGCATTAGCATAGTAATAACACGCGCGACGAGATAACTTTTCGGATAATCGTAACAGGATTAGTGGCCAATAAAAGCATATCTGAAGATCGGCACGTTGCGAAGAAATTGAATTGGCTGTCTGCGTGTTGCCGATTCGATAAATTAACCCGTTAAATTGCGTCGTAAATTGATCGAAAAGGATATATGTAGAACGTTATCTTACCATAATATTCGGTGACACGAAACTGGTGTCGTGAGCTAAACGTAAACGGAACCGTCTTCCAAAGGCGGTAAACTCGTACTGAGGGTGAGGATCCCATACTTCGGCTGTAGCATGTCGGAAATGACCGCTGTGGTGTCGTTTCGCTGTTGTGTATTTGTCGGCTGTAAAGACACAAACACACCCTTGATATATATATATATCTATTTTTGTATTTGGTTGAACCGTGTGTTGACACGTTTGAAAACACAACTGTAGCTTTAATCTATGACGTTATTCTTTTTAATTTTATTTCATTTGGGTGCACTTTACAATCAATTCTCCCTTTGAGAATTTTTAAGTAAGTATGACGTTATATAATTCATTTTATAACGCTATATTATGTGTATATATATATTCTGCCATAACTAGATTGTCTTACTTAAAATTCTTAAATACTTAAAATGTAATGTGCATCCAAATAAAATAAAAAGAAAATAACTAGATTGTGAATTCTTATGCATTTATGGGAAATTTAAAGGGCTAAAAATGCACGGAATGTAAGGATTTGTGAATATGGAAAATATAATATTCGTTTAAACGCATAATAAGTCAAATAATTTTCTACCTGGGTTTCGTGTTTTTAATTTTATTCGTGGAGATATGAATTTGTAAAGATATCGATCAACGGTTTCTTTCGTAAAATTTACAAATGAAATTCGTTAAATAAACTGAATTACGAATGATTAATAGTTAATAGCCTTGCAGAAGTTTCTGGACTAAATAACTTTATTGTAACTTGTGAATTATATATCGATTCTTCTTCTTTCTCTAAACAGTTTAATGAGAAAATGATACTTTATAACGCGTTTGTATTTTCAAAGAATTTTTATCTCTCGATTATACGACATAAAACAGTAAAATAAATATGATGAAAAATTTAACGAGAAGAACGATAGTTCTTTTAATTTAAAAAAGAGGATACATTCCTATCTTTAACAAACAATTACAAATTCACTAGAATGCATTGCAAATATACTGTGGATGTTTATACAAAATCGCCAATTCCCCGATTCAAATATACAAGCGTATAAACAAATACGCTAAAATAAGAAAATCTCTAGTTTTATATATTTTTATATATAAATATTCTATAAAAGAAGAAGGTACATATCAACGATAGAAACGATATTAAATTCAAAGATTGCGTGTTGTATCAAAGAGCGAGCTAAAAGGTGGAATAGCATCGATGGTTTATTTTTGTCCTAAGGCGAAAAAATAATCTACGAAAATTAATAGTCACGCGATCGGGAAACAGTTAATGAAACAGTAGCCTTTACCGTAAAACAAGTTTGCAGAGGGTTGAGGAACCAGATAGAAATCCATGCCAACCGTGGTCGATGGAAAACGATAGGTTGTACAGTATAGAGGAACGTTTTCAATGCGACAGGCGCATTTTGTCACGCATTTTGTCACGCACCTTGTCACTTCGCTTTGCCAAGTTCGTGCGACTGTCATCGATTACCAGCAACAAATGAACTAGTTACCAGCTAACACGTACCTTGTATTTCGAGTATGCGAGGCGCACTTAACACGCGTACATTATGGCGTAGATAGCGAATGAAGTTACCATAACCATTGGAATTTATGAAACGACGTGAGAATGACGAAAACAGTTTCATAATTAAAACCAGTTTTATAATTAGACAGTGGGCGATTATACTTTCATCGACACAGATAAAAAGATGGGACTTACAAAAAAAGGAATCTTGTTTCAAAAAACATATTCTGAATAAATATATTGTATATACGTAGATCCTTGATATTTTTATAGAATTGAATTTTTCATAGACGCTGTAACATCCAGAGTGCATTTGTAATGCATTTTAGTGATTTTTCATTCGTTTGTTGAAAATAGAAACATATACTTTCTTTTCAATTAAACATAGTTTTTTTCTCTTCCATAAATGCACAAACGTGTAGGTTCACTATCTATGAATTCTCCTTACGTTATTAAACAACCATCCACATTAATATAACAGTAGATTTCACCAAACATTTAGAAACCAACAAATAGAAACAAATCAAGCACAGTAACTGTGTAATAAATACACGATGAATTAATTCTTCATATTATAACAAAGTCACGCTATCGGATTAGAAATACTCTTTACGATGACAAGTGTTTCTTTTTACAATGCTAATGAAATTTCAAATTTACATCTAACATAACACATATAGCGTACAATACGGGCAAGAAAGAAATTATAAATAACTATGATATTAACATTAATTAATATTAATGTTATAAAATTTCGTTTAAAAGAGATTCTATATTGCATTCGAAATAATCCGAATTTCCACGGGTTCAAAAAAGCTTGGAATCTAATGTTCCTCTTTACAATGCTAATGAAATTTCAAATTTACATCTAACATAACACATATAGCACACAATGTGGGCAAGAAAGAAATTATAAATAGCTATGATATTAACATTAATTAATATTAATGTTATAAAATTTCGTTTAAACGAGATTCTATATTGCATTCTAAATAATGCGAATTTCCACGGGTTCAAAAAAGCTTGGAATCTAATGTTTCCCTTTACAATTCTAACGAAATTTCAAATTTACATCTAACATAACACATATAGCGTACAATGCGGGCAAGAAAGAAATTATAAATAGCTATGATATTAATATTAATTAATATTAATGTTATAAAATTTCGTTTAAACGAGATTCTATATTGCATTCGAAATAATCCGAATTTCCACGGGTTCAAAAAAGCTTGGAATCTAATGTTTCCCTTTACAATGCTAACGAAATTTCAAATTTACATCTAACATAACACATATATAGTACACAATGTGGACAAGAAAGAAATTATAAATAGCTATGATATTAATATTAATTAATATTAATGTTATAAAATTTCATTTAAACGAGATTCTATATTGCATTCGAAATAATCCGAATTTCCACGGGTTCAAAAAAGCTTGGAATCTAATGTTTCCCTTTACAATGCTAATGAAATTTCAAATTTACATCTAACATAACACATATAGCACACAATGTGGGCAAGAAAGAAATTATAAATAGCTATAATGTTAATATTAATTAATATTAATGTTATAAAATTTCATTTAAACGAGATTCTATATTGCATTCGAAATAATTCGAATTTTCACGGTTTCAAAAAAGCTTGGAGTCTCTTGGAGATTGGTGGCCGCCACGGGCAAAACCACCCTCTGCAATGTTATTGCATTCGATTCACATTTCCGAGAATCGCGATCGCAGTTCGATAAGAAACGATCGCGTTCTTTATAAATATCTGGTTCTGTTCGCGTTGTCTGTTTTTTATCGTCGTGTATGCGCCAGCTCGTCTCGCACAATCGAGAGCCTAACGAGGCGAACGTGATCCTGATAAAGGTGGTGTACACGGTTCGCCACGGCCACACGCCGATACGCTTCGAGGATCACGCGTGCACGTTCCATCATCGGAACACGTAGCCAAACGCATCGCGGTCTAATTGCGCTAATTTGAATCGCCCTGCTCTGTCGCGCATCTCGCGTGCCTTCGGTACAGAGAAGATGGGATCGATGATCCAGTCAACGATCTCAATGACCCCGATCTAAACGGCTATATGCCTTACGATCGTTCGACGAGGATGAACGTTTCCTTGTTATTACATGTATCTACGTAGTGCACTACTAAACGAGTAGACCGTGCATTTTTATAAATTTATGGAAAATTTAAACGTACGAGTGTTACGCCCTGAGGCTTACTATAGGCCGTGTTCCTAACCGTTTCTCTTGGTGCTACAGTATCGCCGACAGATCGCCAAATACATACAATGTATCGACAAACGCATAGTTCTAGAAACTTCGATTCGGCTGTTATTTACCCGTACAAAGAAGGTAGCATATGTGATCACAGGTGCGAACGGTGGCGTGACCCTAGCGTGGCGCGGGTCGTCTCTAAGGGAAGACAAAGGAAAAAATCGAAGGGCAATCAGTATTATTTGAGGACTCAATCGGAATGCATCGAGAGGTTTAAACGAATAAAATGCAGATCGCTTAGTCTGATGAATATATCGAGAAATATCATAGAATCGAGTCGAATTCTAATAACAAATTAATTGTATCATTGTTAAATCAGTTGTAACGTTTTCATTATAATTTTAAATATTGTTGGCAATAGAAATGTTAATTCAGTGTTAAAGTCATTTAAACTACCTCTGTTCTCTTAATCGAAACAGCGGAACGACTCTTTCACGGCGTCGATTATCATAATCTTAGCGAGAATTTACGTCTCTCCGCGAACGGTCGTAACAACGAGGGTGTACGAAATGTAGGAAACCAAATATCAGTTACAATATTCAGAAGATGAAATCAATTTTTATTTAAGCTTCGTTTCTAATTTTTAATTGAATTTCTATTTGAATCCTGGTTGTGTTATAAAAATATGAATTTGCGTAATCAACGGTTCGAAAAATATTCCCGAGAACTAACTCCTCGTTAAAAGGAAAATCAGAAGATATTGACGAACTTTGCGTATTTAAAACGCGGAGACTACACCAAGGATCGAATGGAACTCGTTGATCTGTCCATTCCATTAATTATCGTCCAACAAAATTATTAAATATCCCGTAAATACGTAATTATTACGACAAATATTTCAAATTTGCCAGAACTTGAAGATTCGTCCGAGAATCGATTCAAATAGGACACCCTTGTACAATGCCAAAATTTTATAATACCAATTGCCAAAAGTTTCCTGCAATTTTGATACATTAGAGACGACGTATACGTATAATATTTTCAAGCATTGTCAAATTAGTCATATTGTATGATTTATAGAAGAACTAACCTACTTGGCCAGAGAGATCGTTTGTAAGGAAATAAACAATTCAAGTGTCCAAGAATGTTTAGCAGTTTAGCAATTAGACGATACAGGGTTGTTTGGAAACGAGACGATGGATTCGAAGAATTCAAACCCACAAGAATTTCAGGATGCAAAATTATTTGAAGAAGTAAAAGTTCCATTAAAATTCCGATCGTTCGTTCTCTGACGAATGAAATATCAATCGCATATTCTGATACCAACAATTTTCCAAGAATAAAACAAAGTACGTAGTCAGGCAATTACGCAATTAACCATAAGGCAATTAAACGCTATTCTACTATGCGAGTAACAACAGTAAACTCACTTACTTAAATACCCATTACTCCAGATCCCGTATTATATGATTAATGGCCACCTAAAAACACCATTGCACGCGTTAAACGTACCTCCTTACCCATTTCTCAGCGACTGCCATAAATTTGCCAGAAATACGATCCACCGTTTCCAGCAATACGTTTAACGCCATCATCGTGCAAGCTTAAGCGACACTGGACAATTATAATTTTCCTGATTCACCCAGAAATACGATCTGCTAACTGGTTCGAGCAGCGTGTTAAGCATCATCATCGTTAAAGTGACACTTTGCAGTTAGTCCGTGTCAGAGTAATGGCAAAGAATGGTGCGAGCCAATGCCGGAATGGTAAATGCCACTTATTTATTGACAATCATCGTAACGGTGTCCTGCACGCAATCCGTGGAAAGCGTTACATAATTTCGAAGGCCGAAACTTCCGGGTTTAGATCGTATCTCTGTTTAGAAGAAATTTATTCCGACGTTTGACCTGCATTTCAACTGGGCAGGTTTCAAACTACGGCCTCAAACAATGATGACTGATACTATGGAAACCTCCGAGTTGAACTAAGCGTTGTATAATTCTCGAAAATGTCTTCCTCCAGTGTGTGTTTATATTCGAATATTCAAAGAAGTCTTTTACGAATACATTATGCTGTTTTGAAAATGAAATATGGAACATTTCGAAATTTCGTTAACTGTGTAACGAGACCAAACTATCGCGATTATATTGGTAGAGTTTGAAACGAGTCTAAAGATAAATTTATGCCGAATAGTGTGATACTTTGAGACTGATCCTTTTGTTACAAAAATGTGTAAGAAATACACCGTAGAATCTTGTTGAGTTGAATATTACTATTGTTTTGTGGTAGTGGAATGCACGAAATAATTAAATCGCTAGCTTCGATAATAATGAAATACTGGTATTGAAAATTAAATTAATTTCATCGATACTTTGGATAATAAGCGATCTGATCCTATTGCTAGCTTGGATAACAAACACACTCTGCAAATTATTGATCCTAGTCGAATTTGTCCTATTTGCCAGCTTTAGCAATAAACATACTATTCCTGTCCTTCCTGTTTCGACAATGATCGAATTAATCTTATCAATCTTATTACGATCGTTATTAATGTTTCTCATTGTTAGAGAAAAGAATAATAAAAGATTCAAAATAAAAAAAATAAAGATGATTTGAATAAAAAAAAAGGGATTTCTACGATTCCTACATTCGGTAATAATTCAGATGACTATATATATATATATATATATATATATATATATATATATATCACTAACTATATCATTTATTTTTAATAACTGATAATAATGAAAGATACTAGCTAATTATTTAAAGCTAATGTTTAACTAATTGCAAATTTATAATCACGAGTGAAGATGTAATAAACTATTATTTTCCACTTACATCTTCTAAAAACAAAAAAAGTTATCAATCGTTCTTAGGAACTTACGTGGATCCTCGTATTGATTTTCACTGATTTTCATCAATTGAATGTACTCCAAGTCGGGTTTCTGAGAAAACAGTTTGATTTTCTTAGAACCACTCTGCTTCTTTGATGATTTCTCCACTTTCGACATCACTGTAACAAACAAACATAATATTTTAAGCAAAGTACTCGATAATCACGTTAAACGGCTCAGATCTAACGTTTCTAAATTTACAAAGTATTTAAAATATAGTACAATCTAAAAAGCAACTATTATGCCTTTCTAACTATGGATTGATCTTCTAATTATCAAGTTTCTCTCCTCCATCTCAAAATCTATCGTCACAATACCTTTTTATTTAAACATTTGAAGCCTCATCTAGAGCTTTGTTTCAGCTGTACGGCACAGTTCCTAAATTCCAACGTATCTCTTGACTAAATCTTACTCAAACTATCGAAATTATAGTTTTTTACAAGCTATAATATTTGGCTGAGAACTCATCGTATTCGAGACGAACAAACGTATCGAACATTGTGCGTTCTGCATGGCGATAGATCGACGGTTGTCTTATCGAGGCCGATTCAGCATTAAGATATCACGGTACAAATTTAAACGGAAATTCGCGCGATGACCCCGCGCTTCGCTGCTGAAATTAAAATTAATCGCCAGAGTATTTTTCTTTTTTTTTCTTTTTTTCTGTCAGACAGCATGCGTTCGTGCGATAAGCTCGTGAAAAAGAAGGCGTCCGTGCGAACGACGAGCAACGATCATTGCGTAATGCGGCTACTTGGAATCGATTAACTGACCCTCATCTCGCGAGAAGAAAAATCGAAATTATTTTCAGATATCTCATCAGCCTTGACTATCGAGGCGCACGTGCGCGACATTCGAACGATGCACGAGGTTTCTCGATTCTCGGTTCAGCAACTTTTCCGGTTGCGGAATCACGTTTGATTTGATTGCGTCATTTTCATCAGTAGATGAAAATCTGTTATTAATACAATACTACAGTCAAAAATATAGGAATTTTATGTTTTTAAGATATTTGATAATTGTTCCTCGTTTAATATTTTAACAAATATTATAGGGTTTTGTTAACGTTAAAGAAACGGAAATGTTTTGAAGGATACTTGACAGTGTTTCTATTTTTTAATATTTCAATGATCGAAAATTATGGGATCGGCAAACACTGTAAAATTTGTTCGTTATTGCTATTAGAAATAAATTAATACACTATCGTTAGTAATAATTTTATATTTATCGCTAAATCAGTATCGTTATTAATATTTTCCAGTTTGAATTTTGAATTTGCATCTACCTGCGTCATTTTCATACGTCTTTCGGTAAAAGTTTCTCTGATAAAAAGTTTGCGAATATCAACAAACGAACATTATTCAATAGACGTTCCTTACTTTTTGAGATCGTGAAAATTTATATCTTTTGGAGATGTGAACGATTCTTTGCTAAATAAAAACGTGACGCTTCGGAATATTATTTAAACAATAACGCGAGTCTGATCAAATTTCTCGTATACTTATTGCTAAGTACATAATCGAAGTATAAATACTCGGTTTCTGACTTCATTTTGTCTACACTCGAAAGACTCGAGTGGTCATGCGTATGTATAAACGAAATACTATAAATAAACATTTGATATATCGAACCGATTGGTTCACTCCACTGTCCCTTGTAACGCAACACATTGCTGAATCGCCGAATTTATCCTGATCGTGGTATCTTTTTTGCACAGCAAGTTTAGAAAACCGCAATCGAGCGTTTTGGAATCGATCCGAGTACTCGCTTCTTTGCTGCAAATTCTCAATACTCTTTTCTTTGCCTTTCGAATAGTCGATATCATTCAGAAACGATGCATTACTTTTATATCATTCAAAAGATACGTAGAAATATTTGTTCAAATTTTACAAATCCTTTTTGTGTTACATATTTTCTAAATTTTGAAGCGAAAGATCTCTTGCAACTATAAATATCAAACAAAAATGTAGACGATACAAAGGATTTGTAAAAGTCACATTAAGACGAAATCAGAAAAAATTTACTGTGCTACCTCAACGCCTCAGAATTTCTTCGATGAAAGAATTAATAATTACAACATTATAGATCGATAGAAGAATGCAAGATTACAGGAATAAAAGAGAAAGAATTAAGAAGAACAGCAAGCTATGAAGGGAAAGCCATAGAATCAAAAAAGGAATTAGTAAAGGAGTGCATTAAGGAAAGAGAGAGAAACTGGGGAGATGAAGGGAAAAGAGCAAGAAAGAGAAAGAAGGTTCTAGAAGAAGTGAGAAATGGAGGGACACAGATGGAAGCAAGAGAAGAGCAAGAAAGGATAACAGTACTAAAATTATAGAAGAAAGAAGAAAGAGAGAAACAGAAGAGAGGAGAAAAAGGATAAGGGAATCCAAATATAACACACACTACAGAAAAATCGCCAAAGAAGAGTTACCAAAGTATCTAGAAGGGGGGATGAAGTGGAAGGACAAAAAAATATTAGCAAGATTTAGATGTGGAAACGAGACGAAAGCAAGGGAATACTGGAAAGAAGAGGAAGAAAAGAGATGCAGGCTATGTAAAAGGGAAGAAGAAGACCTGAGACGTGTAATAGAAGAATGCGAAATAACGGGAGGACCAAAGGACATAAAAAGAATTCTAAACGAGACTGGAGAAGGACTAGCAGAACTAAAAACAATAATAGAGAAGAGAAGGGCAACACAAGAGGGGGAGGAACGACAATAAGGAAGAACAGCAAGGAGGCAAAAGTCAAAAAATGGCCATAGTTTTAGAAACAGAACAATTAAGGGAGTGTAATACAATAATGTGGATAAGAAATGTAAAACCGAAAGCTCTAACTAAATAATAATAATAATAATAATAATAATAATAATACAACATTATAGGAATAATAATTGGAGACGTTGAAAATTAGGAAATAAACGTCACTGTCACTATATTAACATTTTATTCAAATATCCGATACTTGAAAAATTTTTTACTTCAACCTAATAACATTGATTGTGCGTCAATGATTGATTCTCGATCTACCACCAAGAAGAACAAATGACTCAGATGAACGTACAAGTACAAGGGACCACAGATAAATAGACGAGAAGATACGTTTTATAATCTTCCTACAAACCTCCTCATTTTTGCCATAAGTTTAGAAAATTAAATAGCGTGTGAAATTATTAATTAGAAAAAATGTTCTCATTCAAAATCGTACGATTCAACGTCACTGTTCTGATAAACTTCTGTTCTGCGTCATTCGTCTGCTCGATGCGCGCATTCCCAAGAAGAATCCAACAATTACATTAAAAATATCGTTATGAAGGCTTCTCAATATCCATCGCCACGTCAATTGTGCACTTTTGCTCTCGATTAAAGCACTCGTCACGCTGCATCAACAGAAACTGATCTCAGTATCCAAACACTTCGCTCCTGTTAAGTTAAAATAGCAGCAACGAAATCGCAAGAAACAAAGCTGAATCTTCCATTAATACGTCCGAGGCCAACAACGACTCGTATGAATCTTGTATATGCTGTCCATTTAATTCTACCGATGATTCACTATGTCCGAAACGATATCATCAATTTTCTATCCTCGACAATTTCCCTAAATCTGGAGTTACGAAATTAGTTGAAATCGTCGAGGATTGTGTGTAGAATCAGGTATTGTAAAAATTACTATGCTCAAAGTTCTGATTGTGACAATTATTAAATTAAATTATTAAATTATTAAATTATTTCTCGGATGAAAAAATGCTATTTTGAAATATATCTGCTGACTGTTAAGGGGGTGTCCTGAATTAGAATGTTCTAATGTAGCGTCTTTTTGTGATTTTTTTTAGAAGAGGAAGAAAGAAATGAAGTTATTGAATTTTGAGGTATGGTTTTATATATATTTAACGAATACACAACATTTTTTTTTAAACTAAAAGGAAAAATTATAACATATTTCTAAGCCTATTTCATGGGCTGTAGTTTTCAATCGGTGTGAAAGATCCACCTCGAAATTCCTGACTGAACCAAAAAATCAAGAAAGGATTAAATTATTATATATTTTTCTTCTGGATAAACTAACAAATTTCGTCAAAAAGTTTATTTAAATAATTGTTATAGCACCTTAAAGTATATTTCTTCTTTTTATGGAACATATTTTTTCTTTAAACCCGCCAAAATTTTTAATTTCTCAATATTTTCTGTCCCTTTTTTATAGTTCATCGAGAAGAAAAATATATAATAATTTAATCCTCTTTTAGATTTTTGTTTCAGTCAAGAATCGCGAGGTGGATTTTGCACACCGATCGAAAACTGCAGCCCGTGAAATAGGCTTAGAAATCTGTTATAATTCTTTTTTTAATTTAAAAAAAATTTTTTATATTCTTTAAATAAATATAAAATCATACCCCCAAATTCAATAACTTCATTTCTTTCTTTCCTTCTAAAAAAAATCACAAAAAGACGCTGTTTTAGAACATTCTAATTCAGGACACCCCCTTAAAGAACCAAGTGGTAACTAAAATCATCAGTGTTATAAAATGTTTAAATGTCTGAGAATCACACAGTAGATAATAAAATCCCAACCTGAAATGACTAACCCAACGACTGATCCCATAGGCAACCGTAAAAGGGCGAGGTTCATCCGTTCGACGAATTTCTCGAACGTCAACCTTCGACGTTCATTAAACACGAAGAGGAGGAACAAACGATCGTAAAAAATTCTGTCATTCGATCTATCAGCGATTCATCCGTTCCGCGAACCAGTCAGATCCACGTACAAGCGATCTGTGTTACGCAAGCTCATTAAGCTGATTTCCAACGACAAGCGATTTCCTGGCTTTCAGATAACCACGTCGATTGAGCGGAAGGGAAGACGAAATTTCATGACGTTGATTAGACGTCAGGTTGATTAGTCGGCTGGTAATTGGAAAAATAGCGCGGAAATCACGTACAGTAAAAGACAAAAGTATTCGTACTTTTGTTGCCTATATATACAAAATCTCACACATATTTCTTATTATTCGAAATACTTCGAAAAATATTCGAATACTTTTACACACCTTTATTAAGACATGAAATTACGTGTACACAGATTTTGAAATTTCATTAGCGTTATTACGATGTTCAAGTATCGTGATTATGTGGGTGAAGTTTGAAACAGAACCGAAAATTATAAACATTTGATATATGCAATGAGCCATCTAAAATACAATAAATTACACTTGAAACATTTGTTTATAAAATCAGTGGATACTGAACTTCGTCGTTTTCATTGACTCACCGTCTATCCAATAACGTCAGAAATATTTCTCTAATTATTTGTACATTCCAATTACAATACTTTTGTCTCGTAATGTAAATTTTTCGTAGAACTGTCGCATGGAGAACGTTCAAAGTATTGTCGTGCGATCTAATTGCGCAAAAATGGATGACTGAACACGATGCAAGTAACCGATTAGCGATGGCATTCGAAGTTGGAAAAATACCGATGCAGATTTTCCCTGCACTTTTGTTCGAAGAGGAAGTGTATCGTGGAATATTTCACTCATGTTGAAAGATTAATGGAGATCGGCTTGTGAGATTTCCTTGAAAGCTCTAGATCGATAAATCGGTTTGCAATGGTAATCGTCGGTGGCTTTTTATATGCAAATTGGAGATTCCATTGGTCGAGCAATTTTTGGAATTTTATTAACTAATTAGGTGTGGCTGTGATTTAAGAATTTACCGAGGTATTCGATTACCAAGAATTGATTAATTTGAAATGATCGAGATTCTTTGGTCTTTGTCTCATTGGAAATAATTACCATTTGTTTGTGTTTGAATTGGATTGTCGAGCATCGAGTGAAGTGAAATAATCGAGATTCTTTCGTGTTTATCTGATGTGAAATAAAATTCGCTTGTGTTCGTGGCAGTTTAACAAAACCAATTGAACAATTGATCGATTGACAGAGCTGAAGTAATTGAAATTCTTTGAAAATTATCTGATCTGAAATAAAATTTGTTTCTGCTAGTTTCTGCTGAGTTTCTACTTAGTTTAAGTTGCTAAGAATTAATCGAAATATTGAATTATTGTAGATTAAATTGTTTGAAAGTAATTTAAATATTTTGATATCTATATCGTTTGAAATGATGACAAATTATTTATATTTGTGTCGTTTTGGGAACTGATCGACTAGATGGAGAATTAAATAATCTGAAACATTTGAAAATTTTCTATCACCAGTCCCAAAAAGTTTCTTTCGTTTTGTAAGGAAATAAAAGATGCACGATATTTCTTGCCTGATATTATTTTATGAAATTATTTATTATGATATAAAAGAAAAAACCTTGTGCATCTATTATTTCCTTATAAAACGAAAGGAACCTTTGGGACAACTTGATATATTCGTATAGAAATTCTATAGATTGGAAGATCAATTACAAATAGAAAATCAATGGAAGATTGAATGTCTGAATGAGGTAGAAGTGCAGTAGCAACGACCTAGCTTTCTAATATCAAGTACCTCTGTGTTCAATGTAATCCTCGTTAATGACCTGAGTGGCTTAAAGACACTTGTACACACGTATGTATCTGATTATACAATAGTTACGGATAACTCCATAGCATGATTTTCGTAATCTTAGTAGGTAGCTTAGAGTAATACTTCATTCATGAAATGCAAATTAAAACAGGTTTTTAGTAGAGTACTTTTTCCATTATCTCCATCATAAATCAAATCCTTCTTACCTACTTAAATAAATTACATATAACGAGTGAATATTACTATCAAATATCCAGTTAATTATAAACATAATCAAATATTAAGTAATTCCTATAGTTCGTTATTTCACGTCGATTACATGTTGTTTTCACAGGCTATTGCATTAGCATTTTATTAATATTACATTAATATCGAATCTGTTATTTAAAAATAATTTAATTCGACTAGAGAAGTTTGTTTTTACAGAAAAAAGAAAAAGGATCCAAAAGTTAATTAACACTTAAGTTAATTAAAAATCACGTCCTAGAAACTTTTTATATTTTTTCTTATAAATACTTCAGCAAACGGACCTGTCACATTCCGTAAGATAATTTTATTTTACTTATAAAAAATAAACAAAAATACAATTTTCCCACTCCGCTATAAAAATTTATTATATTCGTAAATTTAATAAAATGTAATATTTAGATAGAACGTATTTTTACCTACATATTAAATACGAACTTTATCGTATCCTATTTCCTATTAATTCTTATATTCTAATTTCACAAAAATTCAATAAGATCCCACAAAACATAAATCTTCGATTTCACGGTCCCTCATGCCTCATAAACTGTAGTGACCTAACGTAACTCATCCTCGAAACAATATTTGGACAAACTTGGAGATAATCCTCGTAAATGTTTGTGATACGCGACCCAATCGACGAATACGTCGCAACTGGAGATACTCGATCGTTTAACTCGTGTAATTAATTAACGCGGTTCGCGGCCAGAATAAGAATCGCGGGTCAACCGATAACCTGGTCGATTTTTTTCGACATCTCCACGTACAGACTATACACGACTGTCTGGTACATTGTTTCGTGCATTGTTCGCGACAAGATGAAACGTAGTTGGTGTACTTGCGAGTAGATAGAGAAGACTCGTTTGCACGAACTAAAAATGGCAACGACGATCATATGATTTACTTATTACCAATTACAATATTTGTTACGATTTTCAAGACTCAGCTACAATAAGAAAAAAATGAAATTTTGACTTTCACGACGCTCTATATGCAAACTGACTCGTCGAAGACTCGCGCGAAATACCACCGTTCTATTTTTATCGAAAGATTAAAATTGTACGAGTTTCAGATATATTAAAGATACCGATAAATATCTGAGAAATTTTCACACCTTTCTGGAAATTTAAAGCTACCATAGAGTTATCTAAGTTCCTTGCACGTAAACGATTCGATTCATCCATTTACATAGAACAAGAATTTCCTCCTCTATTAGAGAAACCTATACATTTCCACGATCAATTTCCTCTTTCTCAGAAATCTGCATCTAGAAAACCAAGCTTTTCTGCGATTTATTCGTCGCGATTCCAAGCTGTTTTACCTTTCCTCGAGACTCGTCTACTCGGAAAGTTATTGATTTTTATACCTAATTTGCACGTCTCAAAGATGTCCAGGCATCGTAAGTATCTTGTCTCTGTGAAGCAAACCTTGGCCAAGTAAACTCGATTCCAAGGAACTTATAGAGAAGAAATTATACACAACATAGATGCCTGGTTCTATCCCAAAAATTTCATCGTAGATAATGATCAAACGTTTCGCTACCGCGGCTCGTTAAGCGTGCAGCCTAAAGCCGGCTACAGCCGAACAATGAGAGGAGAAATTTTGACGTCCCACTCGTTTAGTATCATGGACCGTGTCGCGGAACAAAGGGACTTTACGTCACGTCCGAGGAGATTAAACGCGCTTACTAAATGTCGACGCGTGGGCGACACAGACACTGTGCGCATTGTACAATTGCATAACGACGCACGGCTACGATCCAACCGAGAAAAAGGGATTCGGCGAGCCTAGGACAGCGTCCATAGCGATTATGCTGTTCGCCTACCGGGTACAGAGATACGCGAACAGTGGATCTCCGCTTAATAGAGGATGGGAGCTCTGCTTCCGTTTCAAGCGCAGCGATTATGATTATTAGACGACACTCGTGCATTGTGCGAGTGTTTGGTTTAGTGAATTTCTTGGAAAGCGAAGCGATGCTTTGACGCTTCAATGTGAGTTATGCGTTTGTGAGAAACCTGAAGATGCAAAAATGTACAGAACGTATGATAGATACAAAACATGTAATAGGTATAATAAAATATACGAAATATCCAAAGTATAGTAGGATTTAGTAGGATGTTTATTAGATGAAATAAATTTCTCTCTAAGTTCCGTTCTTTTTTTTTAAATTATATTCGTAAAAATACGAACTTGCATAAATATCTGCGCTCTAGTCATTGCAAGTTATAACTCGGAGCAAATTATATCAAATCCTTGCGATCCATAATTTAGAACTCAGATCGATTCAAATTTAACTCAAAATTCAATACGAACATTAATATTATTTTATTGTTTTATATTATATTACATATATAATATTAATAACATAATTCAATATAACAATACGAATGATTTTCAATTTCATGTTGATTGAATTTATAAGTTCTTCTATCTTCTCTTCCTCCGACTTCATCACTTAACACTAGAACTACAGCACAAGTCAAATTGACTGATTTTGTAATTTTATTTTAAAATTTCTACTTCATGTTACATTTTCTTCCCGCAATGGTGTAATGACTTTCGCAACGATAACTTAAAGGATAATATAATGAATTTTATTTTGTTTTTTATGTATGCAACCTGAAAATAATTTTGTATTAAGGCTACTTATATCAATACCAGTCAAATGACTTGTCAAAGTGTAAAAGGGTCCTGCTATCTGTTCATCGAACTTCAATTAACCAATTTCCTCGTTTTGTACAACTTGTCACACGTTTTTCAAATTTTTACCGCGTATCATTCGATATGACGATATCAGTTATCAGGAAAATTATGGATCGATCGCTAGATCGATAGATGCTGACAGTAGAAATACCACACCAGTGAAAATGACTAGTTCAATAATTTTATAAATTTGTCAACTCTTGTTTAAGGATCATAGTCCCAGATGGATTAATAATACGAAAAATGTACTACATAACATTGAATTTCTTNCTGTAAGAAAGCAATAAATCAATAAATATAAAAATATTCTCTAAGTCATTTTGACTGGTTTTGGTAGAAATAGCTTCGTATTAACTATCGATAGTTCTAGTGTTAAAATAGAAACGTAAAGCGTTGTGAAACGTTGCATCGGGCAAAATTCAGGTGAAGCAGAAAAATAAAATTGTAACATGTTGTGGACAATCGAACACGCTGCAATTCCAGAAGACACCGATATATATATATTTCTATATATATATATATATAGAAATTATACAAGGTGCATTATCGTCGTTGACTTAATCGTATTATTCGTATTCTATCGTATCGTAAAACGGCTAAACTGGCCGACGTGATTGGCTCTGATCCATACAATGTCTCTATTATTCGTTGCTCGAGCCAAATCAATAAAGCTGTATGTAGGCAATTTAATAGGGCTGGAAATGCTAATCTCGTTTAAAGAGAGTGGGTCATGCGAAGCGTTACCATAGATTATCAGTGAATAGTTTACGAATACAATTCTGACATAACATGCCTCTCAGAATCTTGCAACGTCTTTAGAATTTGAAAAGCCACTTACATTTAAGAGAATTTATTATTAATCCGCCCTCCCAATTTTCACTTGCAGAAAATTCGCTCTATCTTAGCGCTTCTTATCTCTCCTCGCGTTTCGCTATATCGTTGATATTCTTTCCGGTATATTTATACCTTGAAATGGCTCTTAGTATTTCGTTTTACACCTTTTATTAAGCTTCCTTTCGTTGTCAAAAATTTTCTTTTCTAATGTACGTCTATAAACAACGAATTTTACGTACTTCGTGGTAACGTCAAGTTTCTTGTAATTGTAAACCAAATATCTTTCCTGCGCTGTACAATTGTTCGTTAAATTATGTGCTTGAACTTATTAAGTTGCGGAACAAAAATAAAAATTCACCATGAGGATTAAACTAAAATTTCGATGATACACATACATAAATAATATAGTTGATCGTTATAGAGTATTTATTATGTAATTATTATTAGAATCTAGAGAATAACTAATTGAATTTCGAAGAATCATTGGAGAATGGCTTTCGTCGAAGTGCAAGTCTTTCCGGAAGCAGGCCACTTCATCGAGAAACTTATCGCGTGAAAGAACGAAGGGTCTGTGTTACGGCCGCGAGAAATATGCGGTCAACCAAGAAATCAAATACTTTTCTTTAAAGACATTCGACCTTTCTTTCACACGACCTTGACGACCATCCGTGAAACCACGTTTCACTTAAACGACTCGTAAAAATTAACCCTTTTTATTGCTGCCTTCATTTCAGAAGCCTCTTTCAACACTGCATGATCCTTGACTCACGAACGGGAGTGACAGGGATTTATGGGATATCAGTGTCCAGCAAAAAAAGAAAAAGAGACTTGAGGTATGTTTCTGAGAATTACTCATTTTAATATTACCGGAATATCATTGGTAACTTAGAATTCTTGCAATTCTTTGATAAAAGTGGATTTGTGTTTTACCGTGTTTATCGTTTTCCCAGATCTTTTTAAAAACTTGATCAACTTTTAGTAAATGTAAGATTTACAATTATCTGTTTCAATGCGGCTGAGAAATTTTGATATGTAGATTCTGCTACGATTTTTCTAATTTCATATCTCTTTCGCAATACATTTCATCGTTCTATTGTTTTCACGATTCCTCCTTCTTAGTTATTCGAGATACAAAAGTAACTTTTATTTAACAAATTCTATAGAGTTACTATAAATAGTGAAAATACTATAAATATAGTAAATACTATAAATACTATAACTTTCCAAACCAAATTAAATCAAATCCAAACGAAACAACAATAAAATATCGGTAAAGCGAAAATGCGTGACAATCTTGTTGAAAGTAAATGTGAAATTTTTCATATGAAGTCTGCTTCGTAAATTAATTTATAATTCATTTTCTTATTTCAACGAAGAGAACACTGAAAGTCGTGGCAATCCAGTTGCAGCAATGGAAGGATTAAAATCTTACAAGTTGCAGTAGCAAAAGCTTCTCATAGATAAAGCAAAGAAACTACATTAACTTCATGAGAAACGAGATACGGAGTAGTTGGCAGGCGACGAAGTCGAAGCGGGACACACGATGAGAAAACGATTCTAAAAGGACTAGGCGGCGGCAACGCAGAACCGCAGAAGAAAAAGCGCTTACCGCGTGATAATCCGATATCCCGACACAGGATACAGGATATGGGGTGAGCGACAGACGATACATAGTTGTATCATACGAGCCAGTCGACACGCGTTGTCGATCACGTGAATATGGGGAAGATCAAGCAATTCTCATCACTGAACACTGATAGATGCTTTGTATGACAAACTGGCGATAAAAGGAAGACGAACTTCTCAGAACGTAACCAATCGTGAGTTCGTTCCATCGTCTACGTGACTACATTTTTGCTGATCTCAAGGACAATGAAAACTTTGACCTAACACCACGGGTAACCAAATGTGGTGACAATTGATCGATACTTCGTATATCTTCTTTTCAAAATTCCTTCGTTAACGCTAGAACTACCACACCGGTGAAATTGACTGGTTTTACAATTTTATTTTAAAATTCCTACTACAAGTTATATTTTTTCCGCAATGGTGTAACGACTTTTGCAACGATAACAAAAGAATAATATAATGAATTTTATTTTGTTTTTTATGTATGCAAACTTAAAATAATTTTGTATCAAGGTAAAAGGATCCTGCAATCTGTTTATCGAACCCCAATTAACCAAATTCCTCGTTTTGTACAACTTGCCACACGTTTTTCAAATTTTTACTGTATATCATTCGATATGACGATATCAGTTATCAGGAAAATTATGGATCGATCGCTAGATCGATAGATGCTGACAGTAGAAATACCACACCAGTGAAAATGACTAGTTCAATAATTTTATAAATTTGTCAACTCTTGTTTAAGGATCATAGTCCCAGATGGATTAATAATACGAAAAATGTACTACATAACATTGAATTTCTTNCTGTAAGAAAGCAATAAATCAATAAATATAAAAATATTCTCTAAGTCATTTTGGCTGGTTTTGGTAGAAATAGCTTCGTGTTAACTATCGGTAGTTCTAGTGTTAATAAAGTTCCTCGTTTTTCATTTTTTACTTTTCCAAATCTCCAGGAACTCGAAGAACAAGTCGATCCTGTCGTGAGCAAAAAGTTGTAAAACAGACTTGCGTATCCTCCATATTTTAAATTAAATAAAAATTGCAAAATATAAAGCGTAAAATAGACCATTCATATCTGGAATTATTTACAATATCATCTATTGACAAAATCCGCAATCACTTATTTGCCAACCCAATAAATTAACAGTTACATCTTAAAGTCTCGATCGCACTAATCGGATCGGATTAAATTGCAAAGAAGATCGAACGATATCGGCAATTTTCAATCTTTAGACCGATATTCGCCACCTATGAGATTAACTTCAATGTGAGATACGGATGTTATTACGTATTTCGTATAGCTTCGTGTTAACTATCGGTAGTTCTAGTGTTAAATGTCTTCAGTTGTCTGTAACATTTCGCGCGAGCAAAAGAATCTTCAGTGTTCGTAGGAATTTAAGGAACTTCAAAGGATTCGATCTTATGTAAATTAATTTAACGCCGTTCTAATAACTAAGATCGGCTTGTAATAATCGCAATTTCATTGATTGTAAGTTTGAACGGCGAGTTGCAGGTTTATTATACCACGGAGACGAATTAAATGCTACTTTGAAGACAATACAATGTCTCTAGGAAATATTTAACATAATTCGAAATTTCAAATAATTTCAAACAAATAACAAGGCTACAAGAAGCTATCTATCTATATCTTCTTATCTAAACTGAATATACTTTCGTACTGTAACAAGATTTGCTAGAAAATATTCTTGCTTCGTATACTGATAAATACACAAACGTTATAAATATCGCGTGAAGAAATAACACGCTTTGATAAAAATACGAGCCCTTTTACGAACAGATCTTCCCGATCTATCGTCGAACCTAAAATTTCATATTCTGCGTGCACGCTTCTTCTCCATAATAATTCTCACTTTGTTAGCTTTGTTAGCCCCTGAGTCTATCATTAACATTCTACGTCTGACCTAAGAAAATATCCCATTCAGGAGAATATGCGAACCTATTCCAGAAACCGATGCCATAAGCCACGAAAGATGCAAAGAGTCCCGTGGCCACGTTGCAGCAAATAGTTGCTTCCTGCTTCGCACAAAATTCAAATAAACCTTAGCGTCTCGCGAGACGCTTGCTAATCACCAAGCGTGGTTCAACGTCGACGACTCGCAAAAGAAAATGAAGAACGTCGAGCTAGAAGCGGTTTTGCAAACTGTGTGTCGTCTGTTTCGCCAGACTAGCGGCGCCAATACACCACGTGTCGTTGAACTGGACGACATTGTTCAAAGTGTAAGAGGCTGCACCCTCGCACGCACCCGACTCTCTTCTCTCGCCAACTCTTGCATAAACATTTTG
This sequence comes from Bombus soroeensis, assembly GCA_014737365.1. Lineage (NCBI taxonomy): Eukaryota > Metazoa > Arthropoda > Insecta > Hymenoptera > Apidae > Bombus > Bombus soroeensis. The sequence continues at coordinate 180,919 of JACXIL010000196.1, forward strand.
GTCTTTTGCGATCAGGCGAGCTTTCGGCCGTTTTCCCCGACGCGTCGACCAAGCGGATGTTATTCGGGGAATAAAAGTCAGGGACTGGTCGTTCGTAACGATCGGACAAAGAGCCGGGGTGATCGTACGGAGATCGAACGCGAAAATGAAATATAGCGCAAGATGTTGCGAATCCGCGCTGTGGATGCGAGACGACGCGTGGTTTTACGACGCGACTGTGATATCGAGTCGTTGTCAGATCTGTCTGACGCGTGTCTGTTGGGATGCAAATTAAAAATGCGGATGCGTCGAGAAACAAATTTTCATTAATAATAATCGTGATCTGCATTGATTACGTTATGTAAAATAATACACGAAGTTTCTCGTGTACATTGCTCAAAATAATTAGAGAATCCATTGGCTTAAAGTCTGTTATTCGGAACGGAATATTTGTAGGAATTAATAGACAGAAAAATTATGGACGAGCTGCTTGTGACTATTTACTTATTAAAATACGTATATGTATTTAGGGAAAATCTTTTTCTGTCTGGCCATCTAATTAATCGAATTAATCCATTCAACTTTTACGCATTCTACGTACGTATCATACGTGAAAGCCCACGCGCAGTTAAACCTTCTCTTTAATAAAAAGTGATTTACAATCTCGATTATTAATTTTGAAGAAACTGATACACTGCAAAATAGTCTTGTGAAAATTCAAATTGTCTCGACAAACAGAGAAAGGCATATATAAGTTCAAGCAACAGTTGCTTTCGCTGTAGAATCCTAACTTTATAAACAGTTACATTTTGCAACAGTTTTTCTCATAGAAAACTGTTCGTCGTGGCATTCGTTTGCTATAACATCGTTTGTTATAGTATTATCTCATAGTACGCAATTTGGGAATGGCAGAGTCTGAAAGTGTCTTTTATTCACTCGTTTTGTCGAGTACTCCAAATTCTTAAAGCCATAGCTGTTTTTACTTTTATCATTCTGTAAACAGAGTTCACTAGAATTCCATTTAGTAGTACGGTTGGTTATACCGAAAACTCTCTTATTATATCACCGAAAAGCGTGAACGCAGACCAGAGAGACGAGCGATTCAGCCAGTTTTCTACGGACCCAGGCTTCCGGCACACCGATGTCACCTAGTGCTTTTATCCCAGGTCAGGATAATACGAGCAGACAGCCAACCAAATTACCCAGAGGACAAAATAGACCGAGCAGACGAGTTGGTCGTTTTGGAATATCAGGCAGCTGGTCGTGTAGTTGTCCAGCCTTTCTGTTCCGCTTTTAATTCCGGATCACGGTGGAATTTTCATGCGACTAAATAGCGGCAACCTACTTGCGCGTGACTGAAATACGTTTCTCGGGTAAAACAAAATTTCAACAGCACGAGGAAATTGGCATTGGAAGTCTGTTCTAACGAGCGTCAATCTTTTTGTTACTCGCGATGGGTTTAAATCTGCAGGGCGTAAATCTTCTCGGCGGATTCTCTGGATTCTTGCAACCGATGGGATTGCAGTTTGGCTACTCGAGTTCTCCGATGAAACGTCTGGATATCAAATAGTATCTTCTCTTTCGTGTGTTCTCGTTCGACGAAAGTTAGTAAAGACACGTTCGTCGTGCTATTCGGATTCTATAAATTGTAAATATAAAATTGCACGGTATAAATGAAACACGGTTTGTCGTATGATTGAAGCAAATTTTTATGGTGGATGGAGTCGTTAAAAATATGAAGAGATAGTCCAAGGAAGATGGAAAATCTAAGGAGCAAAAGATTTACAAACTTTAAGAAGATAAAGCAAAAATTGGGAAACTGGAAGATAATAGAAAACTAAGAAGCTCCAAAGATCTTAGAAACATCGAAATGCCAAGTAAGATAGAAAATATTGAAAAATAAAGAAACATTGCGAGCCTGAAAATATTTCCAAGAATTCGTTTATCATTGGAAACATATTTTTCGTTGGTATTCCTTCCATTTAAATTCTACGATCGTATGAAATTCGAAGAAATTGAAGTACTTACAACGTAATAATAAATTATATATTGCTTGGCCCTTTATTGGTTGAACCATCCTTAACAAACGTAAAAACTCTGGCTTTTGCAGGTGTGAAATACACGGAACTGCAACCATAAACAGTCCTATATTCGAGCTCAGCGAGTTACAACTATCTTAACAGGTACCTACTACTCAACAGTTAATTCTACCTTCTTTCGTTTCCACTGGCGTTCTCAATCGATTCGTTCTCATCTTCGTGAAATATAGTAACAGGCGAGTTACGAGGAACGCATTAGCGTAAACTTCAAGAGCATCGAACGATATCTCGCGATTCCGATAGACGGTGGACCGAGTGCGCGTACAGCTTCAGCTATTTTCGCCGTAGCCACCTTAGAAATAAATTACAAGCGAACGACGGATATATCCCGCTGCGAGGTGGCGATCCGCGGCCTGACAAAAATGTTTACGCACCAGAAGTTAAACGTCTGCCAGCAATATCTCTCGCACGAGCTGCCAGCATTTTACAACTTCGACATCTTTCGTCCAAACTCCAAGGTCAAACGAAAATCCTTTTTGCGTGTCCACTTATCGCTCTTTAACGACTGTTAGGGAGTTGGCGAATAAGCTGATCGTGTACGACGTTTCAGACGAAGGGTTACAAGTTTTACAGTTCATTTTTACTTAGACAAATATCGATATTATGTATTAATTTTTTAATAATAGTTAACAGTAGCGTGTAGATCGTGTCAGCTTGATAAGAACAGTAACGGGTTTCGTGTCTTTTTCTTTTTTTTTTTATTTCAAGGTACTATTTCTCGGAATAAACTGATAATTACTGTGATTCGTAGAATTAATGCTGATTAAAAATGATTTAAAGATGATTTACGCTCTTCCCTGAGAATTTTGTTGATCCAGAAAGTGAATTTTTTCTCGAGAACAGAGGTCTTTTGTTGCTTTTCTAAGTGCCAAAAACGTATTGTTAGAACGTATAGTTAAATAAGAATTGAATATTCAGAAGTAGTTACGCAAAGAATTATTCAGTTTAGATTTCAGATTTCAAAGGTAAGAACAAAATGTAGTCTGTGCGTACAGTAGTTCTGATGATGGTCTTATACTACTGTGGATTATCCTATCTTCTTCTATCACTGTGTCTTTCCTTTCTTACAAATCTTTTTCTATTTTATCCTAGCAAATACAATTGTTAACGCGTCTGATAGTTACAACTAGTTACAAATTCCCAGATGTAAAAATAATTTTTATTGCACTGACTATTTGCTCATTGTAGCAAACTACTCTTCTAACAGTGAATATAGAATTTATATCTTTTCCTGCAAAAAATATCGTTTTTTGCATTTTTAATTGTTACGTCGTTTACACTATCAATTCTTCAAACAGAAATCGATTTCATTTTTCATTTTTATTTGTAATTAACTTCCTCCACAGTATTCTGCATAGAGTTTACATTCTTCCCTACCACAAGATTCTTCGTTTCCTTCATAATCGCATCGTTTGCCATTTTAACTCCTCAATTACCAAACTTCTTTCTATCACCATCCATAAAGCGTTTCATATAGCATTGAATTATTAAATAAGAAATTATATAAATAGTACAAATTTATATCTCTATGAAAATAATTATAAAAACGAAATCTAGGTGGAGAATTATTGGGTTGGCAACGAAGTGATNTATGGCTTTTGTCATTATCATCTAATAACAAAATCCATATTTTACATTTTGCCCTACCACAAGACTCCCTGTTTCCTTCATAATCGCATCGTTTGCCATTCTAACTCCTCAAATACCAAGTTTCTTTCTATCACCGTCCATAAAGCGTTTCATATAGCATTGAATTATTAAATAAGAAATTATATAAATAGTACAAATTTATATCTCTATGAAGATAATTATAAAAACGAAATCTAGGTGGAGAATTATTGGGTTGGCAACTAAGTGATTATGGCTTTTGTCATTACCACCTAAGATAATTGCCAACTCAATATTTCGCGCACAAAGTATTATTACGAGCATCGTACTCCATACGTTCTATATATTCTTGCGTATTACGTACATATTACGCGCCTAATTGCATCTAACACACGAACGCATAAAAATCCACAGTCGATATATCACATTCTCTGCCGGCTAATTCTCCATCAGCTACATTCCACGGTACAAAGATCGCACGTGTCGTGGATTCTATGTTTATGATCACTCGTATACTTGGGCTATCGAAACTCTCTCGTGGTCCTAACTGGAATGTCTCCAGCTGGGTAGCTCGACTTTATTGGTTTCATGGACCAGCGAAGATGAGTTCTCAAGGTATTAGAATACGACGGTATATTTGGAAGAAGGTTTATGGACTCGGAGCTTCGAACGTGAAATTTATCTTTGATTAAAAGAACCGTTTGGCCGTAGTTCGTGTAGGGTACCTTTTTGGACATGGAAATAGGCTCAGGGATAAGGTTGCTCGTTTTTAAAAAATCGAGGGAGGCTGCAGGATGGTGTATGGATTTGTTTTCTTTAGCTATAGGTGGGGGAGTATTTGTGGAGTTTGATTTACGTGCTAGACGCTTATACAAGTATTTTTGTTCCGAACGCCGGCGTTGAGTAATTTATATACTACGATGGTATTGTTGAGAAAAGATTCCACTGTGTGTTACGTCTCATTAAGAACCGTATACACTTTATGCCAGCAGATATTGACATCTATTATGACATTCGATGCCTATCGCTTTAAAATGTTTAAAATTGTAGAGCTGTAAAATCTCAGAGTTGCAGGATTTTCAAACCTTGAAGCTTCGAAATTATATAACACACTAGAGTTCTACATTCTGGAACAGCAAAACCCAACAGATTCGTTGCAACATAACGGTAAATATTTAGAATCTATACGATACTAAAAAATATAAAATATTTTCGACAAGAGCCATTTTTCCATCTGGAATAAACTGCCGAACAAATATATAAGACACGTAAATAGATCAGATTCGAGAGAATAATTTAAAAAGCAAAATGAACATATTTTAATCGATTTTTTTCTTCTTTTTTTAATATTATCGGTCGCGCAAGCTTTTAATAACTTCGAATCTCCTCGTTTCTCACCACGTGTCTTTAATCACGCCGTTTCATGCCTCGGATACACTCGTTCACCCACGACAATTAAAAAAAGCGAATCTTTTCATAGCTATTGAACGTATCTAATCGTTTCAAGGCTGAACGCGTGCAGAAATTCACGAACGCAAAGGAGACCGCCAATCATGTATCCACAGGATCTTTCAACCGCGACGAAATGAATCGATCAACAGGCTTGTGACCAATCGATTGTCGTTTAATCAGTATAATTTACGAGACTGAAAGACCTGACGACTGATTTATCGACAGCCTGGTCGCCGTGTCCTCGCGGCTAATAATCGCAAACCGAGTTTACGTATCGTTTAATTGCGATTAATGACAGAATCTGTCTAATTAGCCGAGAAGAATGGCCCGTGCACCGGTAATTGGAATAATAATTACAATGCACGGTTATAAGTTAAGAGGCAGAGAAAAACGTAAATTGAATAATTTATATCGCATTTAATTTTGATTTAGATTAAGATCGAATCTAATAGACCACCATTTGCTTCTTGCCTGATCATTGGTATTCATTTTTTACGATTTTACGATAACGTTGCGAGGGCGAAGAATTTTAACGCAGAATAAATTTTTATGAATTCCATGCATTCCTGTGTCAGAGGAATTTAGGTGTACGATATCGTATAACAGTCTTAGATTATCTGTTAAATGGAGGAATTCTGATCAATGCACGAGTAGAAAAGATACTTATAATTTTCTTTCCCTTCATTTTCCTGCTTCGCTTTGTCCACCCACGTTCCTCTTTCCAACGAAATCCTTTTAACACGTTGGTCGCCACGTCACCCATATCTATGTGACGGGTATACTTCCGTGGAGAGCCCGTCACCCAAGTATGGATGACGCTCTTCTTGTTCGATTTAATTAAATATATGATTTTATATATAGAATATACAACATAAAAATATTAATAACACATTATACCATACTTTTTATTAATTTATATTCTGGATAAAATTCATTCCGAATAAAAACATTCCGAATTCATTTGGGGTGATTTTGGGCACTTCGAACAAAATTGTAGACTTCGTCATCGCTACTCTTCTCACTTTCAAATATATTTTCACGCTGTTTACTGGACATTTTGAGGATGAAACTGATGTACGTCTCACAAGAATGCCTCTCGACTAAATGAAAGATCCGAGATATCTGCCGTGAGATCCCTCGGAATACTCTAGCTGGAAAGCTTATCGCTTTTTCCATTTCAGAACTAAATAATCTTTTCTTTACGATGAATCCAAGACGATAAACAATGAATTTCCGCTTGTCGCTCTATTTACGTTCTGCGTACCGGCAGTCGGATTTGGGCCCCGCAGGAAACTTAGCCGAATCACGCTGGGCGACCAACGTGTTAAACCAAAACGAGGAAGAATTTTACCTGAAAATCCTTTAATCGTGACTCAATTAATTTGATCAAAACACCAATGTCAACCGAAACTACTTTCCAGATCGCAGTTCTCCGTCTCAAGTGCAACGTTAATCCACAATCGTATCTGTCCTACCTACAATCCTGATCTTCCATCAGAAGATCTGATTTAATCCATCAAAGCCCTCCCACGAAAACGAGACTATACGTACAGTTACTAATTACTAATTCAATCATCCGTGCCATAAATCATCGAAAGACTTCCAAATGTTGGAGAAACGACGCCACGTGCAAATATTTCTCCTAACGTTCTCTAATCTCTCCAGCGGAGTCTAATTAGAAAACAAGGATCCACTGGTCGTTAAGAGGCCGTGTCTCTTATTCTCTTTGTCCACCAAGGATCCGACATTGACGAATGATCTTGAGAACGCCGATGCTCCACTTAACATATCTCCCTAATCGTTGCTTTACCTTCGTCCGTGCATCGTTGGTCGCCGGTTTCGCGATAAACTCCGGTATACGCATAATTGTTTTGACATACTTAGCTGGAGAAATGACAAACCGAATGGCGGTACAGAGGAGATAGCGAAGAGGGATCGACAGCTATTTCCACGCGTCCGAGCATCTTGTATCGATAAATCATTCGCGGCATTAACAGAGTTTCTTCGTCGCGGACCGAGTCTTCGTTTGTCGGAAGCTGGAAATCACGTTTCGTATTAAAAAGTCGTCATTAAGCGAGATGTTTGTTTTCTTTAGAACGTCGCTATTTTGTTAATTTATTTGTTATTATGTGCGGGCTGGTTCATTATTTGTATCATTATTTGTTATATTATTTTATCGATAATTATGGAAGTAGCTACCGACATCGCGGTATCTTAGAATTTGTCTGAGACGATATAAGACGTATTCTAGAAAATATTATTTATAGAAAATATTATTGGTTTTTGTTCTATTTGCAAACGAATTTTTCGATAAAAATTTATTCGCGATTACAAAATTTATGAGATTTATATATTACGATAAGCATTTGGTATTTTTTGTTCTCGATTTATAACAGCTTTTCGAGATACGATAAAAAGTATAATTTTCATGCATCTTTCACTCGTTTCCGTGTGTTAGCTTGGGAAAAACAACGATATACTGATTAATTTTGTTGAATATAACAAGATATTTTAAATAACGTTATTTTAACGATTATTAAGAGAAATATCAAGAGAAATTCTTCGTGCTAATATCATATCGGTATATCCGTCAAAATTTCAATTAATTTCCTTGAAATAATTGCGCTGGTACTAAACTGCATTCGCATAAACAACAGTCGATACGTAATAACGTAGAACGTTCTTGTTCGAGCTCTAAACCCAAGGAATACAGTGGTATTTTAGTTCAAATGTTTATCGATATAAATGAAAAATACGCTTCAAGTCAGAAAGTGAACGAAAATAAATCTATTTCGCAAGAAATTTGTTATTACGTGGAAGATGAAAGATTAATGGAAATTTATGTAAGAATTTATTTAATAATCTCATGAGATAATGATAAAGGCACTAGAAGACCGAATGTATCAGAAATCTGCAACCATTATCTGTGAGATTTTTTCTTATCGACTTACAAAGACAGAAAGAGAATCGTTTGTTTGCCTTGTTTTGCAATTTATTTGCATTCTTTATATCGAGTTTTCTTTCGTATCAGATCAAAATCGAAGATCATTTTGCAAACAATATTTCATTGCTTAAGCAAAGTATTAACCTCGATTCACGCAAGATACTCAAGTTTGAAATATTGAACGCTGATAGGAATATATTGCTGAAAACAGCGTCGATAGAAAAGCTGTTGACGAAACAGCGCCGATAGAAAAGCTGTTGACGAAACAGCGTCGATAGAAAAGTTGTTGACGAAACGACGTTGACGAAAATTTTGCAATGTGACCGAAATTATCCACAAGCAATAAGATGATCGCGGCAATTACTGCATTTTGATAATTTTATCCCCAATAATTGAATTTCATCATGGCGATAAATAAATCAAATTTCGAAATAGATCTCGAAATTCTCAAATAAAAATCTATTCATCTCGATGAATTAATAGCTTCATGTTTCGAAATTATTCTCCAAGCACGAGTCAGTGTAGATTACTAGGGAACTCTTTGTTTCTTTGTAAATCAAGAGACTTTCTTTATTAAACAATGTCTTTCTTCGACGTGAAGAAAAACTTCGCAGTCAGTGGCCTGAAATTAGCGATTCATTTGTTGGGTTAATCACGTTTGATAAGACAGGCCAGTTGTTCTCGTTGGTCGATTAGCCTTGGCATTTAAGAATTTGAAACAAAATAAATTCGTAACAAACATTCAATTGAAGCTGATAGTGCACTGAAGGAAAAAGCAAAACGAAAAAAGATGAAAGTTCGTTTAAACCTTTAACCAGACTTCCCCTTGCTGCTGCTTAATCACCCAATTAAGACTCGTGCATCGTTCAACATCATGTTTGCTTAATAAAGTTAAAATCTTTTTTTATTTATTTCCTTTTTTACGTCTGTTAATACAATAAGTACTCCCTCGTCAATTAAAATGTAGACAGAATAGAAGCGTACAAATGTCACTGAAAACAGGACTTCCTTTCAAAGAAAGTAACTTTTTTATCATGATGTTACTTAAATTTTAATTAACGTTAAAATGTTTCAAGTAAAGTTTGCATTAGAACACGAATTAATCTAAACAATTCCTTCGTGAAATTAAAAAATGATTATTTTCCTGAAACTACATATATAAATGTAAATCTTAGCTGTGATCACGTTTGTTCGATGTAAATGAATATTTCTACAGTTTTATTTTTTTACATATCTTTCTTCTTCGAAAGTAAATTATCCTCGGAGATGGAAGACGAATGACCCCGTCAAATGTTTCATGAATTCGAGTCCTCGACTCAATCCTCGTCTTATTATCACTTAATTAACCAATTAGGAATGAAAAATGCAATTACAGAAATAACTAATCGTTGCTTAAGAAAAATAGATATTTATATGCTCCTTGCATCATTCGCAATACAGAAAATGAATAAAAGAGTTAAACCTCTGGAAAATAGTATCTTCTTCGAGCCTTCAATCAGATTTCATCTTATTACCATTTAATTATCCAATTACTCGATCGTTACTCGCTAACAATAAAAGTAAGTACACAGTATTTTTCTCCAACTTTTTCCTTCTTATTATTCCTCCATTAATACGAGTATAAAAGATGAATGACAGAGTTGAAGCTTTCACGAAGACCAAAGTGCGAGTTCGATCGTCGATCGCCTTAGGGTTCCTAACGCCTTCGTGTAATCCACGTATTACGTAAAGGTAAAATCGAGAGTTAATGTAATTCATTCGGACACGCCGGGTTATAAATTATAATCGTGGTTGATTTGATGTTGCGATATCTAAAAAACGATACGCGGCCGATTATGTAATTACTTGGCTGTGTTGAGGGTTATTTCGTGTACGAGCGTATCGTGTACAGTGTACACGCACTGTGGTTGATTATCGTGCTCGTTCTCGCGTGTGTCCTGTGGAATGTAGGAAATGCAAAACGACGGTAAAATATCGGCAAATATTTGTCTCTGTCAACGGCAACGTATTTACGAACAAATTAGTAACGAAATGAGAAAACAAGTTTAAACGAAAAACGATGCCGATTACGCCGATGCGATTTATCATTGGAAAGCGAATAGACGCTTATTTTTAGATTTCAGAATAAATCGTTAAGTAGTGACAATTGGTATGCTTGTTAGAGGAAATTTCTTAGTCTTGCGGTAGCATTGGTCAAGTCGCTATTATAGAAAGTCAGTGATATGTATTGTAGTATTTTTGAAACCAAAGAATGGCGATACTTTTGAATCTACCAGGAAACGTATTTAGAGCGTAATGAAAGAGATTACTCCATTGATATTTTATAATAAATGTTCCGAGATGGATCAAATTTTAACGAGCAAAATAAATTCACTTTTACGATTTTTATCTGAGTTATTCAATTTTAAGATCGATATCGAAATATCTCGCGATTAATTTACTAAAATTCGACCGAAAGGTGTTTTATCGATCGATTCTATGACGAGGTAATTGTTTTTAATAATAAATTGTAATCGATGAAATGGACACGATGAAAATAAATTCTCACATAGGAAACTAATTACACACGAGTACAAACACGATATTAATTACCCAACACTCAGGCGATTTTACGTTAATTCCAGTGGAACTCGACGAAATTATCTTTTATTTTGACAAGTTTTGCGAATATCATTGAAAGTGTCGAAACGAATCGCGCAAATTGATTGTCCTCGCGGGAAGTTCACCGATTTGGCTACCATAAAGCGTTATCTTTTCTGTTTAAAAGAGTATCGTACGATTTTATATTATTTCATTGCACAAGTTGTTTTTTTTCTCTCTTTCTCTGTTAATTTATTCAATCCGCATTCGTTCGATTCACCCGATAATTTGTTATGATAAAATTATATTTCGATAAATCGCTACTGATCCCTAAAATTAGCCTATGGACACTTAAGGAACAGTACTTGGCTACTAGAGAATAATATTTGGTAAGCATCATTTTAATGTAGCTGATTAAACATCGAAACTTGTTTGTCTTCGCCAGCTGTGCAAATAAAGGAAGAATAAAATTGGACATTCACGAGTCAAAACTATAAAACTCCATCAAAATGAGATTCTACCACAGATATCGTAAGTAGTTCGATATACTTGGCTGTTATTGAATATGCAAGAAACATGCAAATATCGTATTTTATAGATTGTGTTTTATTCTGAATACGTATCAACGCGTTACATTACATTCCAGAGTAAAATATAGCCAATAGAGTGGACTTTTTTATGCATTTTATATATCTTACACATGTACATTGTAACAAAACAAATTGCTTTCGTTTCAAATAAAAATGAAATATTAACATAATGTGTAATATTATAGTAAACTAATGTTCTAATTTAAACTTTCTAATTCGTCGATAAAGAATAATAATACGAAAAATGGAATTTCTGATTTAGCGCAGCTATATTACTCTACTAATCTATATTATTATATCTATGCAGCGATCTAGTAAAAAGAAAAGAAAATATGTCGTATACTACGTACGTTATGACAAACAAAATCTCTGTGTCCGTGTTAAATGGACCGTGGATTTATATGCGTTTATGAGAAACTTAAAAAAATATACAGAATGCATATAATATATAAAATTATACAAAATATCCAAAGCATAGTTACAAGCTTTACAATACTTAGCAAAATGAATGAAGTCTCTGCTTATTTACATATTTAATAGATTCGTAAAAATTTAACTCGCGATAAAAATTAGCAATCTAGTAATAAAAAAAAAAAAGAACGACAGAAATAAAACGAGGAACGATAAGTTTATAAATTTCTCGTATCTATGATAATTCGAAAAAGTTACAAAATCTGAAACATAGTGTCCTGCACCGATTTCGCAACAGAGATTCAACCGGTTCCAGCTGGCAGTGATTCACAAGAGCAATCGGAGCCGTGTGGCAGATTTCTATTCGAAAAGCGACACGAGACGTCGATGTAGAAACGCGCGCTAATCCGAAGAGGCATGAGAACGTGCATGTAATTTCACCGCAGTCGCACGTGCGTGCATGTCATTCCCTTGGCCGTTCGAACGCATAAAGAGATCCTATTAATAGGTCGCATGCTCGATTGACGGAGCTCCCGTGTAATTTATACGCTGCACCGTGACAGTTATTAGGAACCGGCCTGGTGCAATAAGGAAACCGATCGAGCCGATAGCTACCGCTCGAAATTCCTCTATATCGAACGCAACCCCTTGTGAACCCGTGCTTATGTAGTTACATACTTTAATTTTATTCTTCTGAAATTTGAGATTCTTTTGGGGAAGATTGAATATGTAACGAGATTGGAAGAAACGCGATTCTTTTATGAACTTTATACTCTGTCTTCCTTTTTTGAAAATCTGCGATTCTTTAAAAAAGAAAAAAAAAGATAGAATGCTCAATGGAATTAAGAAACGCAACTTCCTGTTCTCTATACTCTGCCTTCCTTCTATGAAAATCTATGATTCTTTAAAAAAGAAAAAAGAAAGATAGAATGCTCAATGGAATTAAGAAACGCAACTTCCTGTTCTCTATACTCTGTCTTCCTTCTTTGAGAATCTGCGATTCTTTAAAAAAGAAAAAAAAGATAGAATGCTCAATGGAATTAGAAAACACAACTGCATATTCTATGTAAACCGTATATTAAAAAATTCGCGATTCTTTTGGAGAGACGATATTTGATTGCATTTATTGAAAACCCAATCCCATCCAATCTGTAGTTTTCATATGCAGTTCTCTTGCGAAAATTGCAATTTTCTTAGAGAAGATGGCACATTCTGTAGTACTGAAAGCACAAAACCTGTGTCGACTTTATAGTATTTCTTTCTCATCGAAAATTCCTGACATTTTGGACAAGGCAGGTAGATCCGCATTTTGAGAGAAATAGAAATTAAGGATTTCGATATCTTAGTATCATTAAATAGAGAAGAGCAGAATATGAGATGAATTTATTAAAAGATCGTTACAATTAAATATTGTTCAAAATATTCTACTATCGAATTGAAAAAAGAGGAACCCTTTGCAAGTGATGCAATAAGTAATTTAGAGGAAGAAGAACAAAAGGAAAATGGACATTTTCACACGAATCTCATTTTGTTTCCGATAGGATTTGCTTTTGTGCTTTCACGTTTCGTTTACACTCGATTTTCACTTTATTGTGAGTTTAAGTCTCGTACGTGACGAAAATCGAGCAACTTTGTTAAACCTGATCGCGTTGTTGCCAGTAACTACATACTTTGAAAATATAGCACTAGGATCAGAAAATAGCAAAATTGAGAGAGATAAATTTAGGAACCTGATCGTAAATAATTTTGTCTGTAAAATGTAGATTTAATGCTGAAAAAAATGTTCAGTTTGCACCACGTGATCTATAAATAAAATTTCAATTTTATTCGAAGAAACACCCGAAATATTTCAGAATATATATTTTAGAAGAAATGTTTTAACGTCATCGAACAATTTAAATTGTTCTATACGATTGTTTTATGTCATTCTGGTACTAATAATAATACTAAAAAGTGCACACAATCAGAGGTAAAACTAATAAAGACAAACCAGAAGCAACGATATCTCGATACATTGCATGCCTACCAACAGAATTCCGTTCTTCATTCCATCGAGATATAGATAGTACTATACTCGAATAAGAGCTTCGATCGGATTTGATCGATAACGATTGATAAATGATTTGTACCGATGCATGTAGCCTTTGACAGGCGATATGCATAATATATCATAGCTCATGAATCGCGTGCGTATATCGCGTGTGGTCTAATCGGCATTCGAATTCCTAGCTTTGCAAATTCGATTTCGGTCATTCGCCTGTGAGCCTCGCGACTCTAATTCTATTTTACGTTCTGTTGGAAAAAGTCCTCCTTTTCTCTAGGAAAAATTATCCCAAGACTGTCCAAAATTTCCAATACCGCCAATAAAAACCTAACAAAATAATTTTTGCTAATTGCATCAAAATATTTGAATAAAAAATTACTTAATAAGACTAGCTTTTCTATCGTTTAACACCACTTCGTTTATCAGTGTGTAATTTCTAAACTTCATAATACATCCAAATATAATGTATATAGCAAAGACGTAATAGTTGGATTAATAACCTGGCGTTCTCTGTCCAGCTACTCGTGTCATTTTCGTAAGAAAATCCTCGATGATTTATAATACACCAAACAAAGGTGCAAGGCCTTAACAAAACGTAAGTGCTTCCAAACTTACATCTCAGTAAATTAATAATGCATCCAAACAAAATGTGCGCGATAAATATAATAATAATATTTATAGCACGCAATATCATCCCATCCATCCCACACTCGTAAAAAAAGAATCAAATAAAAAATCTGTAAAAACAATTATTCCAATTATTCCATTAAACCAACGATTTATCTTACGCGAAAAAGATATAAAAGGTACGTGAAAAAGGCTAATGTCTCCAAGCCTGACTCAATAACGCATCCAAACACGAATACAATAAAAATACGACAATAATAGCAATGATAAACAATATCTCATTTGCTTTCTAACTATCCACCGCACGCTGCTGAAAACAAATAAAGAATGGGAAAAATAAATCTGAACTTGATCCAGTACGTTATAATTCCGACCGCAGGACTGCCGGTTCCTCCCTGCAGCCTCTTACATTACTTCAAACAACCATACCACGTGGATCAGCATACACGCGATCAAAGGTTGCGCTGCTCGAACAGCCAACTCGTGTCGTCGACGATATTAACGACCGTATGAATACGATTCAACCGTACATGCGACGAGCTCACGCAAAGAACATTCCAAACGAACCATCCACACCATAAAGACGGGATACTCCCTTAACGTGTACGCAGCCGTACCAAAGAAAAGCGTGAAAGAACAGAACGAGTCGTTTCACGATGACCTTTTCGATTCTTCTTCTTCTTTGTCTGTTTTCTCCCTTTTTTTTTTTTTTTCTACCTTCGATTCTCGTAGATTTCAATATTGACGATCGGCTATAGTGCCTGTAGCTACGAATCACCGTATGGCGTAATCATCGTCGCACGATGTCACTGGCACGTCAATTATACTTGACCCACGTCCGACAATTTTTCTCGCGGTCGTATCTAACGCGAAATTACCGTGGAACGTGTCAACCGAGCTTCTTTCGCAATCCCCGTTCTCATTATGCGCTTACCTTTTACGGAGGAAAGTCTCGCCGCGTTCCTTTCCAAGGGATCTCCTCGTCCGTTTTCTCTCAGCTTCTTCTTTTTGTTCTCAGGCCAGCTGAGAGCCGCGCGCCGTTTCTACAGGCTAGATAATGGGTGCACGGATACGGAGAGGCGTACGAGGTCGCGATCCTTTGAAGCGCTATTCTTTTTCCTTTTTTTCTGTTGCTCTCTCGCGGTTGCATAGCTGAAGCACGCAGATATTGCCAGCTGGCTTGTTATTCTTTTGTTGGAAAATCGCGTGGGGATTTTCTCGAGTGTGAAGTACGTAGGCGTCGAGTGAATTTCTCAAGTGGTAATCTTTCAGTGTGTCGACCACGGGAATACGGAATTAATTTGAACGATTGTTCGTTCGATCGTTTCCCTTCGTTGGAAATTCGAGGAGATGGTCGATCATAGAAACACGGAATTCGATGAAATAAATTATTACGTTGAGCAAGTATAGAGATATTATTGTTTCGTTGGAAACTTGAGAAAATTATGAGTTAGTCAATAGTCAGACAAAATAGATAATGTTCGTTTCAAAAGGTATTACGAAATTCATTGATGTCATGGCTAGTCGTTTTTTAATTTCATAAGCGAATCCAAACGAAGAAGAAAAAGTAATTGATATTTTGTTTCTGAAGAAAGGATAATTTGTTACTTTATAACGTCATTCAAGGGTGCATCTTTAAAAGCGTTTTGTAATTCAATGACCAACGTTCGTCGTCAAGTGGCGCTATTCGCACATCTCTGACAGGCAATTGATTTGATCCCGATGAAAAAAGTCGATCAAACCAATACGCATGTTCCATCCTCGAGTCGTTTGATCGACTTGTTCTACATAAAGAGACTTCAGCTACAAAAGGTAGAGCAACTGGTCTATGGGGATCGTATTTCTTTTCTGTATAGAAGAACCAATCAACTACTTGTTGCCAGATGTACAATGTTGCAAAAGTGTGCATTATTGGAAGCTGTTTCTTTCTATTTTTTTACAGAAATAACACGAATAAGAAATGTACATTTTTTAGAAAATCGATTTCAGAATCCCATCATTTAACAATTAATTTTTCTTCTTCTACGATTGTAGTAATAGTCTGTGCATTTCAAAGATCTCTAACACAATGTGTATCGTCTATTATGTACGTGTATAATATAAACAAAATAATACGATTTTATCTAATTTCCTAAAAAATCTACTTTCAAAGCGATTTTTCTGTATATCATAAGATTAGCAATTTTTTAAATATGTCATGTTTCTAGCAAATCGACGATACGAGTTTTCCAACGTCTCACCGAGAATCTAATTTAATGATCCATCGTATTCCAAGATCCCAAAATCATTTATTTGCGACAAATTGCCAAATCTATCGATCGATCGAATATTAAGATAAACGCCACGCAAGACAAATCAAGATTCTAATTCGCAGTACTCGTTCTAATGCGTCTCTCGATCGACGATTTCCTTCTAATTCGCTCGGTATGCAAAGCAAAGCGCGTAGGCGGTGAATTCATCGCGAATCGGTCAATGCGTGTTAACACGCGACGCGACGAATAATTTCCAGTATCTAAGAAACTCGTTAGGCCGCTTAGAGAATATTTAACATGTCCCGTGCTCGTTCCAGCGGGGAAAATTGAAATCCTGAGAGCTGTTGGGTGACAGAGACTGGTACTCGCGATTAGGTGAATCCGTGAGACCGAGAGCCATGTATCAACCGTGGCAAGTAATTCGTAAATTTTAGCGAAGGAGAAATTTAATCGCGAGAAGGGAACTTTATGTACTTTAATTTTCTTGTTTATTTGCTCGATCACCTATTACAGGTTTAAATTGTGAGACGTTGGAACATTGAATCTTCACGATATCGACTATAGACACCACAATTTAGGTTTAAAGGATATTCTAATACCCTGTATCCTAGTTTGAAAGTTACTTGTTATCGAATTTAATTCTTAAGATGTTAACTCGAAATATCGTTATTGCAACAATCCATTATGTAACAATACAAAGTCCATTATACTTTAAAACACCACTCCATTCTTTTATATTTAACACTAACGTTACCAGGCCTGGTCGCATGACCGGTTTCAAAATTTCATTTAAAATTGCACGTTCATTGTTATTTCTTTCGTTCGTCTAACTTTAAGCAGATTCTTATACGAACAACAATTGAGAAATTGATTATTCAGACACTGTCTAAGAATTTACATAAAGTTTGAAATAGTGGAAACACTCTGCCCTGGTTATAATTCAGATGATAGAAAAATAACGAATACCCATGGAGTAAAACTTCCCAGTCTTCTTATTTTTACCAAGTTACGCTTAAAAGTCACTGCATTCTAAAATTCCACCTCCTATATTCTTCCCACCCCCTTCGCTGTGTCCCAATTATACTTCGAATTATGAGTCACTGCAACGTTAAATCCTCGCAATATGAACTCAGGACATCGCTATTCGCGTTAAGCTATAATTGACACGCTCAAACCCTAATACTCCACCCTAGAGTCAATTTTCAAACAATCGCAAGAGCCACAAACATACCTATATTTAAAACACCATTGGCTACGCGAGTTCCCTTTTTGGAGGCAATAAAAACCTACGAAAAGGCTCGCTGGGGTTCGAACGAACAATTACTTATTAATTCTGACGCACGAATAAGGGGAAGAGGTGGTATGCAATCGTTTCGTATGAGTCGATGTACACACTATAACAATCAAGGTCCCGGACAGGCAAACGTCTAATTGCGAGAGCATAGTCCAACGTTAACCAGGAATGGAACTCGACCCGATCAGCAGGGCTGGCCAAGTGGACTCGAATAATTACCTCGTTGATTGCGAACTCGTGTTTACTGGCGATGTGGCAACTTCGATCGAGATAATCGCCACTTTCCGTTCGACAATGATTAAACGCATTAGAATTTCAAAAACTCACTTGCCTCGAATATTCTTGCCCGGACAGTGGATTAACTCTGCTGCGGTCCTCCAATATTTTATGTCTCCATATCGCTTTAGCTACGTAGGAAGAAATGTTTAAATATTGCAAAGAAATAATTACAATATTGGATCGAGACAAAAATCGTATATATCAAAATAGAATAGAAATTTCGTATTTTCTATGTAAGACATTTTTTTACGATAGAGGATGCAGCAAAGTTGCGTACAAGTTGAATAGAATTGGTCTTTTGTATCTGGATCTTGATGGAAAGATGAAATTTGTATTGCACAGATTCTGCCAATTGAATTGGGACCAAAATTTTCAACATTTTTCCATGCTTCACGAGGCTTATTAATTATGAAAGTGATATACACTTATGTACAGGTTTCATTGCTTTGTCTAGAAATTGTAGCTCGTACTCTTTCCAATATAATCAGTATCATGGATAATTTGTCAAGTATCTCTGATCACCATATTTAAAGGTAAAAATTGAAACGCTTGTCATATACTTAAGATGCTTGTTCATGCTGTATATTCATATCTTATTCAATATATGTTCGCAGTAAATATCTTGTAATTTTTATATGGACGTTCATATTGCTTTTAAATTTTACCAATATCGTATCTCATTATAGCCCTAATGAACGGGAGAACCAAAGGACACAGAAAAGATACTAAACGAAACTGGAGAAGGACTAATGGAATTGAAAACAATAATGGAGAAGAGAAGGGCAATACAGAACGACAATAAGGAAGCACAGGAAGGAGGCAAAAGTTGCCATAGTTTTTAGAGATAGATTATACAACAGATAGCAATATAACAGAGTGGATAAGAGGAGAGGTAGATATATAAGAAAAGAGGAGGCAATAAGGTGATAACGCCATAAGACTGAGAGAATGTAAAAAAACGTGATAGGTAAACGAGATGTAAAACCGAAAACTCGTCCAAAGCCGAAAGCCACGGACTAAATAAAAATAATGTAGCCCTAATGAGATTTCAAAATATTTTGTATAACACACACACAATATATACGTACAAGATTTCTATGGTAAGTATTTAAACACTTTTAACCACTGTATATTCACGTGTATTATTAAAAACAAAAATATATATATATATAAAATCGTAGTATATCAAGAAATTTATTCTCCCTTTTTACTTTACTCTTTGCAAGTATTCGTTCATTCCCCATTCAGTTATTCTCTATTTTTACTTAAGTTATTAATACGCTAAGACAGTTTCAATATATCTACTGACCCATCCATTTCCTACAGCCCAAAAATATTTTACTTTACGTCAGTTTACGTAATGCTTCTCGTCCAGAAAGAATCGTAAATTCCAACCGGTCAAATGAAACAGCCTTTTCATCAGAAATCCACTAATCCACTAATCGCTTTCGACACGATTAACATCGCGTACACGTCACGAATATCGCGCTATAATTTTTCCCTCCAGGATCATTGTGAAACGACTTCGAGGCGAATAACACGAAAAGAAACGTATCACGTTGGACCATGCGAGGTTTCGTTCATAAAAATGCGTATATACTGTATCCCAAGCAGATCGGCCGGTTTGGTTGGAGGTCGTCGCCATGCAGTCTACCCGTGTAAATACCATCGTTCAGATATCTCGAATCATTTGCATTTACTTCACTTTCCAACATCTCTCCTTTCGCTTCTTTCTTTTTTTTTCTTCTCCTTCTTCTTTCCGCGTTTTCTCCCACGTCCATTCACGGAAACCAGTGTTCGAGGACAGGTGTTGTTTGATGAGGTTTATCACGAAGACAAGCAATTACTCCAAGTATGGAAAAAGGGATAAGCGAGGTATTTTCAGAAGATGAGATGTTAATCGAGACTGTTCGATTTTTTGAAAGTTGCTTTTTAATTTTCTTCGAAAACGTCGTTGCTATATGGAATACTCCGCGTGAATTACTTTTTATTCGAACTGTTACTAGGTTGATGTTATTTCGAATTTCTTTCTATTACGAATGATTTTATAATTTGATAAGCTTTTGTACAATTTTATCTTAGTTTTGCTATCGATAATAATAATAATTTGACAATTTCACAAATAATCTTCCACGTAAATATTATTTTGGTTTACTTGCCGATGACCTGTTTTTGTAGAAATTGAATCGAATCAAAGGGAAACGAACATACAGAAAAAAGCAAACGCGATGGAAAAAAAGTGTCGAACAAGGTGGTGTGCTCTGTTAAACATGTGATATCCGTATAAGCTAGCGTCCGCAGAAATACGAAACGTCACGTACGCACTTCTCGCGTGGTTCTCCCTCGTCAACATCGTCCACGAGGACATCGTTCGCCACGTGTGGACGTCTCGTTTTTTCCGATTAACTTTCGTAATTTGGCCCAACAAGTAACTGTGGCTTTAGTTCGCTTTACGATAAAGCATTTTTTAAATAATCAACCAACTGACATTTATCACGCGAAGTTACGGAAGCTCGTAGAATATTTTTTGACGCGTTCCGTGTCACAGCTATTGACGTACAAAGTTTATTACACAATGAACAGAATACCGAAATTCAAATGGTAATTAATCTTGAACTAAATGTGAATTTTAACCAAATCCATTTAATCATTGATTATTATCAATTTTATAATAAATAGGTCTTCTTACACTCTACTTTTATCATAACACTTTCTATGTCGATTTTATCCAAAGAAAATCGTAAACTTCAATCCACAGGTATCAAGATATTAATCAACGACTTCAAAATATTTCACATAGATTCTGTTTTGGCTTATCCCCTGTAAAAAAACTTCGATTCGACCTAGACACCAGGATGTAAACGGACCAACTAATTTGCTAATCAAATTACGAGAATACTTGATTCCTGTTCCAGCGAGAAAACAACAGGATCCAAAGATTTCGCTATTATGCAGCGAAGAAATCCATTTAAATGTTTCGTAATCAAGCGTTCCATTCAAATTACCTTTCATGGTTTGTTTCATTTGCATATCGGTCAAGATTTTGAAATAACTCGACAAGAGAATATTTTTACAATCGCTTTTAAATCTGTATCAACTGGTTGTAAACAACCCGGTTATGAATAATACAAATTAGATAATGCAAATCTGTTGACAAATAATTTTTCTAAAGCGGAGAGTAAAGAAGAATTAATTCTGCGTTTGGCGATATCGATATAAGCGATTACGTTAGTTATATTATTTTAAAATAGTCATCTTGTTCGGAATATTTTTAGAATCGCTTTGAAATTTGTATCAATTGGCTGTAAACAACCCGGTTATGAATAATCAGATAATACAAATCTGTTGACAAATAATTTTTCTAAAGCGGAGAGTAAAGAAGAATTAATTCTGCGTTTGGCGATATCGATATAAGTGATTACGTTAATTATATTATTTTAAAATAGTCGTCTCGTTCGGTACAGATCGGTAGAATCACGAACTGTCCTGTTTTGCGACCAGGTTTTCAGGACAGAGATAGGAAGAAAAGACGATATCGTATATAAGCACCGCTCTACACCGACTTAAATCAAATTTATACATCGTAACGCTAAAAAAATGTAATTCCGACACGCAAAATATTGCACGGCTATGCCGTATCGTCACGTATCGGTACTTTTGCCTAAACCATCCCACATCCGAAATTCATTGTTTATTGTGAATAACATACACGTGTAATACCTATCTTCTTGGTCAATAAACGTCATAAAAAAAAAAAAAAAAAAAATGATCGGTAGAATCTCCATTTTCCACGCCTGTTTACAGTATCGTTTCCAGTGAAAACGAAAAGTCATCGATTTATCATAAAATCGCGTAGCTATTTTCTTACTAGGCAAGGTCCATCTGACACGCTGAGTATGCACGCGTGGCTACGTGTAGCGAGGAACGTTCCTACAACGTTACACGCCTTCGTGCAAGCGTGCTTACACGCGCTGATGTGCAGTGCATTATGCACAAAAACTTGCACGTAGCACTAGAGATAATTCTGGAGACACCAACGGCATACTGTGCTGAAAAGCACTGACTCTTCGTCAGCACTTAGGTGGCTAATTATCTGGAGACGTTAACGACGCGACCGCGACGACAGTTCGTTTAACGATAAGAGAATTTTAGGTGGGGAAACTTAAGTGCATCTGAGAAATATTGTATATTTAGCGATATACTAAGCCTTTCCTTTTTTTTCATTTAACGATAAAAGTGTTCGAGAATCGGAATATTGACAACGTGGCTGGAATTTAATAACGCGATATTTGGTTTAGAATGACAGTGACACGATTACTGAATAATTATAACAACCGTTTAATCGGATAGATTGTTATATAGATAGCTATTGTACGTTGTGATAAAAACTAGAGAATTATAGTATTAAAAATTAGAATATTAGATTGACGAGTATTCGAAAGACAGTGATATATTTAATGAGAACATTTCTTGTTTAGAATGTTA
Source organism: Bombus soroeensis (assembly GCA_014737365.1). Lineage (NCBI taxonomy): Eukaryota > Metazoa > Arthropoda > Insecta > Hymenoptera > Apidae > Bombus > Bombus soroeensis. Next base: position 203,563 of record JACXIL010000196.1, read on the forward strand.
CGTGAATGGCCATTTGAGAAGGTAATTTCATATTTAACGAAGGAAATTGTTAATTCATAATAACAGATAAATGATTGGTAAATGTGGCTATCGATAAAAATTTGGAAAACGATATTAGATAAATTACCTGTGTGATGGCGAGAATTTGAAATTCCGAATATTAATTGTATTTAAATGTACCTCTTGTATTAATTTACAGAGTTTAAGCGAAACCTTTTAGGTTCGTGATACATAGTAATCGAAGGCTATGAAAATAATAAAAATTTAACGAGTTCGTACAAAAAGAATTTAATTTTTTAATTCGAAACGCATTAACGCTTCTTTTCCGTTTTTATTTTAATTTCAAAAGAAAGATTTCATATGCAGACCATTGATTATACTAAAAACTGTGTTTCTTCGCATCAGTATTTGATTATATCGCGTTTATATGAATACATATAATTTTACCGAAAGAAAACCTGCAAACTACATATCTAAATTTGTAACTAATTGTTTATTGACTATAATAGCTAACTGAAAACCAAGTAGATCTTTGCTTCTGTACATGGTGATTCAACTCAAATTGTAGATGTCCGATCATCGATACAACTGACTCACCTGGCAGTATAAATCCTTGGTTATTGACTATAATGAATGACTCGAAACTAGCAGATCTACAGATAGTGAATATATTGATCAAACCCGAAGACATAGCCTTGACTACTGGATAAAATTGTCCATGTAACAAGTGTAGACCTTGGTTACTAGATTTAGTGATACATCGTAAGATTACGGACCTAGAGTAGACTATACACAATCGTAAGTTTCCAGCCAGTTATTCTAAACCTCGACTTATTCGAAGAATAAAAATTTCTACATTTCAATAAACTGTAAGATGAGTAGGAAATACCATACTCAGAGAAAAATATATGATACTTATGTCGTACATAAATATTGTAAATGACATATACTTATGGTAAATAGACTAAGGATGTGTTTATGGATTTACAAGAAATTCCAACATAGAGAATACATATACACGATATGTGAAAATATGGGATAAGACCAAAGCACACGGTTACGTAAATATTTAGGGAGTAAAACAAATTCCATCCAGCTTCATCAAATTAGCTTGCATCTTTTTTATTCGTGTTCGTAAAAATGTAAATTGATACGAATAATCGTAGTACGATAATAAATATAAATATAATGTAACGATATATTGAAAATGTCGATTTTAATGTTCAGCTACGAATTTGCGAAAATTCGTATTATTTCTTACAATTGTTAAATTCAAGTGTTACAAACTCCAAATTATATTTGAAATTTTCCATCGATATACTTGTATCATGGTAACTAAATTATGATAAAAATGCAACATCGTAACAAAAATTCGGAACCTAACGAGTCTTGGAAATCCTCGGTGGTGCAAGAAACGAATGGAAATTTCTATTTCTCCTTACCTTGATTATACGAATGAACAAATTTAAGACTGTCTAAACTCTGAGTAAACCGCGTAATACTTCTGTATCGACGAAAAGAAAAAGAAAAAGAAGGAAAACAGAGTCATTGAACACGCCCTCGTGTTGCGATTCCCGGCCAATTTTACGTTACCCTTACGTCACATTGCGTGCACGTGCTTTCTTTAAATAAATCCAGAGCGACGAATATGCAAATACAAGAGTCGACGAGTCAACGCTCGGCTTTCAGATCGTACCGGAAAGATATCATGCCAGAGTCCCGCTATCTCTAGTCATTAAACTCTTATCTGACGAATTAAAAGCAAGACACCAGCGAAGGATCGATAGCTACGAGCGGAGGAAATGGAAATGAAAATTGAAATGAAAACGAGAATTTTCACGAATCTTTTGATGCTGACGAGTTATGAGAAACGATTGCACGAATGCTATTTATAGGTCCAACTTTAACTTACACATTTTAGAATATCTTTATTAAAAAAGAAAGAAGCTTCTTGATATTTCACGTTGTAGACTCGGAAGATCAAATAGAAACTTCTTTATTTATTTTAAGATTATCGGTACCTGTTTCTCTTTTCTGTACTTTTTACTTGTTTGAAATATGTTCAACAGACACACGAAGATTCTATCATCAGATGATACCTTTCGATTATCGTGTTGTAATGTAATCGTCGTCTTGAGGCAAAGGTAGGAAGCGACGTGCTTACATCGTAAATATTCAAACATCCGTGGTCTTATCTTACCGAGTTATCGCTGTGATTGTAAGTTCGTCTAGCCCGTGACGTCAAATCAGGTTATAGGAGCCCAAATACAACGGTCAATTTATCTGGCATGTGATTTCTTGCCACCTAAGAAGAAAAGTCGTGATTCTTTCAGCGTACATACACAGTTGCTTATAGAATCCTCTTATGAATATATTACGTGTGTTATATACGAAACATCTTGAAATTTCATTAGCACTGTGATGGGACCGTCTAGCATAATCATGATATACGTAATCATATTCATATGCGTATGACATAAATATTATAATCATATTGGTCCAGAAGATAGTCGGGTTTCAATTTTATTGGTCTAGTTTACGATCCGAATAAATTTCTTAAAAAATGTCTATAAATATTAATATACTTCACAATCGATTATTCGTTGTTCATTCCACGAATACTTAAATTAAATTTAATTACTTGAATTAAAATATTAGGTTGTCCGAAAAGTGTCTTTCTTTTACAGACACGTCTTTTACAACGACACATCTTTATACAAACATGAAACCTAATCTGTCGAACGTTGTGATCTTTATTTCTATGGAACAAAATGGATCATACGTAATTCGACAAAATAATATAAAATGTTACGCATCCATTATTTCCTTATAAAACGAAAGAAACTTTTATGACGAACTAATAGTAATTAATAAAATTACTGGATGAAAGATACTCTAGCCCTTACGATAAATATTATTTAAATAACTTCCAAGTGAATATGGTAAAATTTCTCACAAAATAAACTAACTGCATGGTGATTCGTGACGTAAAACCGTTCAAAACTTCCTGTATACCTGAACGCAGCTCGTTTATCGAATTAACACGAGCCCTTTCGTTACTCATCCCGAAGGGACAATTTCACGCGTTTGATCCCGCCAGCAAGATGCGAAAGAAGCATCGGGCAATCTCCTCGGCGCGGATCGTTTCGCGCTCGGGCATTAATTTCCGTTTCAATTAAGCGAGATACCGATCTCACGGGCGTAAATTACGATTCTCTGTTATCGTTCGCGATCGAAGATCAAGCGAACGCGGCGTTACCAACGAAGAAACCAATGACCAAGAACGAATACAGAAGACGAGAAGGAAGAAGACGAAGAAGAAGAAGAAAAGGATGAAAAGGAAGGAAGGCGCATCAAGTCGAAGAACGACACAGACAAATCGACAAGGGGGAAACCGAGAGGGTCGCGAAATAATCCATGGTCGGCGCAATTAGCGCTCGTTAATGATGGGTAGAGAACCCGACCTAGATCGAGACTCGGTGAAGAGATGCGGCGAGATAGCAGGCATCAGAGAAACTAATAAACTGCACGAAATTAGTGTTATACGCGGGGATCTGGTGGAACGATCGGCAATAAAGGTGTAGGTGAACGTTATGCTGCTTGCCGCTATCTGGCCAACCCGCGGGAATAATTATGCGTCTATACATGGGGATAGAGTCGTCGTTGGATCGTGTACATTCGTTACAGAACCTCTTCGAAGATCTTCCATTCCTTTACTCGGGCTAGTGTAATGTGTATGTACGTTTTTAGCTATGCCATCTATGGTGATCGTTTTTGGTACGTTGAATTTTTAAAGATCGATGGAATTCATAGTTAATTGAAAAGAGGTACACGCTGCGGGTTAGGTAGAAACTTTTAACAAGAAGTAGCCTTCCTATAACGAAATTACTGAAAGAATTCTCAAACGTCTATCACCTGCAGCTACGAGATCATCAGCAAACCCTAAACCATGAGTATTAAGAACCTTACCTGATCGCTCTTCTCAAACACAAATCAAAGCTTCCAATTCATTTGAAACACGCGTCATCAGGCCATTCCACGTACAAAAATACTTGCCTGGAAACCTCGCAGTTCCTAGAATCGCGGCCGGTCACGTAGAAATATGAAATAAAAACAGGCGAGAAAGAATGTTAAAGATCTCCTTCGCCACCAACTACAACATCCAATTAATTCCAAACTCGTATCATCAGACAATTCCACGTATAAAAATCTTTTCTGTCTTCTACGAAGCCTATAATTCCTCGAATATTTGCCATCGAAAGTGAGGAAGAAAAAGAAAAAAATGAAAAAAGAAAAGGCGGGGAAAGAATCTCGAAAATCGCACTTTAATAGAGTGACCTGGGAGGGGCGGGTGATCCTGATCTCTTTGGTGATTTTTCAATGGGTCTACCAGGAATGCTGACCACGATTCGCCGAAGTATCATCAGGTGCACGAAGCAAGCGAGATTCGAGCCAAGCGACTCGGTAAGTACTTAGGATGTAGGTGCAGGTTGGGTAGGAATATGAGTACGTACGAGCGGCTAACGCGAATAAAGGTTCATACTCGCAGCATGAGAGGATACAAGCACGTGTGTGGGTGTTGGTGTAGGTGTGGGTGCTTTGGAGCAGCGGCCTTACAAGGACGTCTGGACGTTCTAGCTTTCCCTGAGAGGCTCTGTTGCACACCTTGACTGAGACTAAACGTGTTAACGGATCTTTCACAACTCTGCCGTTTCTGCGTGACGATACGTCGAATTACGACTTGCACCGGTGTGCTCGTACGTCCATCGGGCTCGCTTCGATCCGACATCGATCCTCGCTCAACCGTGTACAAACCGTATCCAATTTGTCACCGATAGCTACGTACAGATTTTACTGCTATTTTCTTACGAGCAGTTTCTTGGAATTGGTTTCACGTACGTTAATGAATCACATGGCGTTATCTGTCCACTAATGCTATGTCTATTAATTATCTACTATCCAAGTGTTATATGTTATATTACATGTCTTGGATGTTTTATTAGACTTTTGATATATAGGCTGTCAATAAGTGTAACTTGTTCCAACACGAAACTCCGTAATCCATTGGATTTTCTTCGTCTTATACTTATTGGCGAGTTACGGTGTTATCCGTCCACCGTTGATTTATGTACTCTGTGTTCGATTAGATTTTTCTACAATAAATGTCGCTTTCAAAATAGACGGTTATTTTCCGAGGAACGTTTCAAAAACTATTTTTAATTGTACGTGCTGAATACGAAGCGGCGAGAGAAGTAACCTTCTAACTTGGAACTTTCAAATTAGTCCTAACGTGTATGCATACATCTATCAGAACATTTATATCATTTCCACAAACACGTCGTTACTTTATGAATATAATATTTCCTATCGTCTAGAAAAATTCCTGTCGATATTATAGACAGATTAATTGTCACACATCATAAGTGACACGCCATTCATCAATCACACCATTGCAAAACGACTGACCTTTCGAAGATCGATCGTACCCAAGCGTCGCAGTAAAAACTGAACATGACTCATTTAGCAACATGTTTCGTATTGAAAGAAATGTAAACGTTTTAGCGATAGTACATTAACCTTTTATAAATTACTTCTTCTTACACATCGTAACATTCTACCTGCATCGAACTATTTATTCGTAGCGGTTCCTATTTCTCGAAGTTAAAGTAAACAGAAACAGATTGTAATATATTTTCTCACCGGTAAAAAGAATTCTTATTATAAAGTGTAAGACAATTTTCAAGCAGAGAAGTTATATTAGAATATTTAATCCTTCGAGCGTGAAGGACTTACTGTTACAGAATAATTAATTTTTTGTCCTTCCTTTTTTTAGTGTGAATAATTATATGTATGTACATTGATACCAAAGATGTAAAATTTCAATCGACTACAATAATATAGCGTAAGTTGTGTTAACCTGCTAACTACAGATCGCTTCTCGATGAAACTTCCTTTTGATCAGAGAAAAAAACGAAGGTTCAACAAAAAGAAAACTGATTCCGAGTAGACCTTGCAAGTGTAAAAAAGCAGAAGTCCATAATCGTTGGTAATATACGTTTCAAAGGTAAAAACCGGAAATCTCGACAAATTAATCGATGGTAAACCTTGCAAACATAAACAGACCGAGGATCTCTAGAAATTTATTCATAGCAAACGTTACGAGTGCAAGAAAGCAACATACTTATAAACTGATTCATAGTAATGTATCAACGTAAAATCCTAAAGATCCTTTTACAATCAAATACTCTATGCCAGTTAACACAACAGAGTAACCCAAGCAAACAAACAGCTCCTACCTTCGTTGTTGAAGCTCTCGTCATCGAACACGATCTTGACAGTGGTCGAAGAAGAAGAAGACGAAGAGGAGGAAGAGGACTCGTTCGATCGTTCCACTAGGAAGCTCAAAGTCTTCTCCACAGTATCCAGGCTTCCATGTACATTTCTCTCTATCGTCTCTTGTTTCACTGTGCGCACACCAGTCCATAATATCACCAGGAATAGCACCAGAAGCACGATGCTGATCACCGCGACGATGGTCGAGGCGCGATTCGAGATCCGCGACATATCTGCGGCTCCTCTGCCAGCCAGGCACATTTAACTTGCTTTATTATTCGCTATTCCTCGGCTCGTTAACCACCGAAAGATCCCAGTCAGAAGAAGTGAACCAAAGCGAGAGAGAGACAGACGGAGAGAGAAAGAGAGAGAGAGAGAGAGAAAGGGAGGAAGGGAGAAAGAGAGAGAGAGAGAGAGGTAAGAAAAAGGATCCTGGCCCGATCCGTCCGGTTACACGCCAGCCGGTCGAGCAGTCAGTCGATCATTTTCGTGGCTTCGAGCTACGTGAAGACGAAGACGGAGGAGAAAGGAGGGATTATCGCGGCGGCACCAGGTCATTCGCCACTCTGCGCCACCCTCGAGCGCCCATAGAGTCCTTCCTCGCAGCCGGTGATCTCAAGGTTTCCCTTCGTTTCGCCTTCCTCCTCTCTTCGATCCTGTTTTTCCCTCGCGGAGAACCAGCCGGCTAAATCCAACCGGGATCCAACCGCGGAATGCCCATTAAGAGGCTCGACGATCTTCGATTCGCCGTGCACCGCCAGCTATCTACCACGACGTCGTTATCTTCCTCCTCGGATACTTCCTCGCTGGTTTACGCGCCAGGATCACGTCCTTGCCTTCGACATATGACCTGGTGAAACGAATTCCGGATCGTTAAGAAACGAGCATAGTAGAGGAGGAGATGGTTTCTCTAAGGGGTAATTTTTCCGATGCAGCTCTCGGAGAAGTGGTTGATGCGATGGATAGCGCTTTATGGTTGCTCGCAGTCAGTGAGGGTCCGTGGGCAGTTCCGGTTTCATTCTGAGCTGAAAACAGAAGGAGTGACGATTTTAGATTTCGCTGGTGATAATTTTCTGTTATACGTGTGTGTGTGTGTTTTTTCATCGTTGAAGCGTCTGCTGAGACAGGTTTATTAGGGGAAGAGAGATGTAATTCGCTCTTCGCGTAGTTAGATTTCTTAAGCAGAGAATTCATTTGTAATATAATGCACCGTGGAGTTGTGACGCGTGAAATATAGAATTTGCTAAATTTTTACATTGCTCGATATAATTCGTTAAAAAATCGAACAGATCATATGTTACTCAATATTTTTAACATATACTGTATAATAATGAATTTCATTAATTCTGTCATTTCTTCCAAACTGAACAATTTCACTATACAGCTTTGTTTCAATTTATATGAAACAGAGACGATTACGATTCATTTTAACCTTTCTTACTCTGCGTGTGATATACGATATTATTTTATTTGAACTGGAACATTAACAAATATATATTGCTTCAACAATAGATATCGCAGAAACACACGCGGCTCGTTCAACGGTCAGTTAAATTCCAAGTCAGGTGATTAACTAACTAGAGGATAAAAGGGGAAACAAAAGAAAAGCACGAAGAAGAAAATCGTCTGGACATGGTAAAGACGAGAATGATTTCCATGATGAGGTCACCGGCACAGGAGATGATTTCTCCGTGTCGGGCAATTTAACCGTGCGAATCACCGTGAAACCGATTCGTGTCGCGTTAAACATTTACGACGCGCTGCGTCGTTTTCTTATCGCGCGACACGGAGACCACCGCGCAAATAAATTTCCGATCGTATCTTCGAAAAAGGAAGAGAAGCGAGAGAAGGATCAGCGATTAATCGACGCGTCGCTGATTGGATCGAGCAGCCGCGTTAATTCGGAAATAATTGACTCAAGCCACGCTTGATTGAGCTGAAAATCATCTCTCTTAGCTCTCTTTCAGACGATCAAACCGAGGAGCAATGGATTAAAGATTATTTGTCGTTTTGTCTGTGTCGAGTTAACGCCGTGAATGCGTATTTCTGATTGTACGAAATTACAGGGAATAACTGCAAATCATATAAGTGGAAAGAAAAATGTTATTTTTGTTGTTTGCTCGAGGTCTGTGGCATATGAGAGAACAGAGAATGCGCGGAGAAATAGGATTTGGTGAAACCGAGAGAAAGTTCGGGAATTTCTTGAAAAATTTGGAGACTAGAAATATCCACAGATTTTACGTTTAAGAGCTGGAAAGTGCGAGAGGCGAAAATTGTAGACGTGGACGACTAGAAAACTTTGGAAATTGGTAAACTAGAGAGTCTAGAGATGGAAAATTGGGAAATTTCAAAGTGATAGTCGCGAAATTCGCGGGAAAGTTTGCGAATTATAAAATCTAGACGTGGAAAGTTGGAAAGTAGAAAATTTGAAAAGTTGAAGATTTCAAAGCTAGGAAATTCGGAAACTTGGAAATTGATAAACTAGGGAGTCTAGAGATGGAAAATTGGGAAATTTTAAAGTGATAGTCGCGAAATTCGCGGGAAAGTTTGCGAATTATAAAATCTAGACGTGGAAAGTTGGAAAGTAGAAAATTTGGAACGTTGAAGATTTCAAAGCTAGGAAATTCGGAAACTTGGAAATTGATAAACTAGAGAGTCTAGAGATGGAAAATTCGGAAATTTTAAAGTGATCGTCGCGAAATTCGTGAGAAAGTTCGCGAATTATAAAATCTAGACGTGGAAAGCTCGAAAGTAGAAAATTTGAAACGTTGAAGATTTCAAAGCTAGGAAATTCAAAAACTGAGGGACAACAAATTTTCAAGTAAATGAAAATTTGAGAATCTAAGAATTTGAGATTTAGAATAATCGAGGATCGAATATACAAAAGGTTCAAATTTCGAGAGTTCGATAATCTAAAACTTACAAGATTCGAGAATTTGCAGATTCGAAAGTTGAAAAATTCCAAAATTTACAGAATTCGAGAATTGGAAAGTTTAACAATTTATTAATTTGAAGGTCTACAGATACAAAAATAAAACCTGGGTATACCAAGTAAAATTATTATATTATTCTACTATACCTAATGATATAAAATTTCTTCACTCAAATGTGTCTACTGGAAGCAAGTTTCTTTCTAAAACACTTTCCTCGTCAATCACATCGAAACGTTTCCGTGATTCGCTCTACATAATCATCCTAATCATTCGGGCAACGTAATCACCAACATTAACACACAAACGGGCGTAACATCATTCAGCATAATGCTGCTGCCATAACTTCCTCACTTGAATCTACAAACACGTGACGGGAGTCTAAAATTCTAGTTCCGCTTTGAGCTTCCAAAACCATAAGAAAGTGTATGGTAAAAATAACGTTAAAATTATTTCTCACTTGGTGCGCGAACGAGGTCGTTTTCCGCTGAATCGCGATTGGCGGTACAGTTTCAAACGTGGTAGCCCTTGAGCTTTAATTTACGACGAGCAGCCACGAGGAACTCAGAAGCGAGCAGAGAAAAAAGGATCAAGCAATGAGAAACAGAGAAACAAAGATCTTACCCTGGCAAATCACCGATTTCAACTAACACGAATTAAAAGTTTGAGGTTTTCATGATATACACATGGCTATGAAAAGTATTTGTAAAATATTGCATTTATTGTTACACTTCTATACCGATTAACACTAGAACTACCGATAGTTAACACGAAGCTATTTCTATCAAAAATAGTTAAAATGACTGGTCTTTAAAAAATACCTAATAATAGAATATTTTTATATTTTTCGATTTATTACTTTCTTACAGAAGCAATTCCGTGTTATGTAGTACATTTTTCGTATTATCAATCCATTTGAGATCCCTAAACGAGGGTCGACACATTTATAAAATTGTAGAACCAGTCGTTTTGACTGCTGTGGTATTTCTAGTGTTAGCATCTAGCGATCTAGCGATCGATCCGGAATTTTCCTGATATCTGATATCGTCATATCGAATGATACGCGGTGAAAATTTGAAAAACATGTGGCAAGTTGTGCAAAACGAGGAAACTGGTTAATTGGGGTTCGATAAACAGATTGCAGGACCTTTTTACACTTTGACAAGTACATTTTCCCTGGTATTGGTATAAGTAGCCTCGATACAAAATTATTTTCAGTTTGAATACATAAAAAACAAAATAAAATTCATTATATTATTATTTTAGTTATCGTTGCGAGAGTCATTACACCATTGCGGAAAAATATAACATGAAGTAGAAATTTTAAAATAAAATTGCAAAACTAGTCAATTTAACTGGTGTGGTAGTTCTAGTGTTAATTATCTCACTATAATATATTAGTAGTTTCGTACGATTTCGAAAATTTGATACTGTCAGAGTGAAATATAGAACTTAATAAAAAATCATTTCGTTAAAAAATATTGTATTTGGTATTTACAAATATCTTTTTTATTCTGAGGGTTGAAAACTTTAAATTTCTCTTCCTAATTCTAATTGTTCATCTGAATATTCAATTTTAATATAATCTAATACTCTTTTAGAATTCTCATTCGAAAATGAGATCTCGTTTTTCTTTTTTTTCATTTCTTTGATGTTTATGTCGTGCAGTTGAATTAGGCTTCTTGCAGTCTATCGGAAGCTAAGCGAGGATTTAGTTTGGTCTGTCGACGACCGGAAGCGAGTATCGGTAATTAGACCAAGTCAGACGGGGTATAAATAGCGCTCAACGATTTCTTTCATGCGTTTCATCGAACGGTTGTCCAAATCTACTGCTCGGCTCTGCTTAATTGTAAAACGGTCTGGTTTTTGTTTCTCGAGGATTTTAGTATTCGTCGATGGATTTGTAGGCTTGTCGCGATAAATTACTTTAGAATTCTAGAGTATGATGGATTAATGTTTCGTATGACTTTATAGTCTAATTTCGTTCGTGGAAGAAGAAAGAATCGTATTTCGTACGAAGCGTTTGATTTACGAAACGTATCCACATAAAAGAAGATATTCATAAAAATCACAAACTCACAAAGAATGTGAAATTTTCGAAGAAAACGCATTTAAAAAAGCGTTCGAGAATCTTGCAGACTTCATTGTTTATAAGTTAAACAATCGGCGTATTTCGACAGAAAATTGTTATGAACGAGGATTAATTGTTTGACCACAATTATTAAGATATTCCATAAAATTATGTGAATCAAAATTATATGAATTATAGTTCCGAGAAAATTAATGCGCGCATTAATCGCTATATCTATGTTTTATATAATTAACAAACTCTGAATTATATTCTACATAAATTAATGCACCAAATTGCAAAATATCAAATAAGTATCAATATATATACACGTGTGTGTGTGTGTATGTACTTCAATACGTACTTAAAAAATAATGTTACTCATTAGCAAACACAATACCTTGAAAAACAAAATAGTCAGAATGTCGAACTCCCAATGAAACTTAAGTTTTCACAGTACACACAGAGAATTAATAAATCTCGCGAGTATTCATTAGCATTTATCGTTCAAAGAAAACACCATCGATCAAGGATCCAAGAGCGGATTATTCATAGACGAACCGTGGACAGACCTAACAATCGCCAACTTAAAGCTCAAGGACCTTTTCGTCGTGCCTCTAACTCAGGCCAATTCTACGCGATTCTAACGAACATTCGCAAACCAACCGACCACAGAGTTCCCTTTGCTGTGGTAGAAAATCGAACAATACAACAACGAACGGTATAAAAGCAATGAAAAGTGTATACTTCTGCGGTCTGCGTGCAACATAGTGGCTAACTACACTACCATTCAAAAGTATACAAAAGGCATTTGCATATATCTGATAAGATTTATTTCAATTGGAAAATTATTCAATTGGAAATACAGATAAATCAAACTGCAATGATTTTATTATTTACGTGTAGTAGAATATTAAATTAGTTTTTAAAAGACAATATTTGGTAATAAAGCTGGTATACGCAACTATCAAACCTCCAGGGACTGCAGTTTTATTTCATTTCTAATTTAATTAATTCAATTTCTAAGATATTATAAAGTTAGCCAAAATGTAACATTGTTGGTTATTGTTTCTTCAAGATGCAACGTACGTATTGGATAATACGTTAAAAAAGTGCACCACAGAAATCGAAGGTACGAAAAGAAGTGTCATAATTCAGAAGAAAAATAGAAATTAAATGAATGGAAGAAAAAAAATCGAAGAACAAGGAAGAACGAAAATGTTGAGAAATTCGTGAATGTTACACAAAGAATTTACGTTAAGGTACTTCATTTCACCGGTGATTTCGAAATAATCAGAAAAATATGAAAATTATGTATCTAATCTTACAATCGAACAAGATTATCCAAAACAGGGCAAACAGAACAATTCTGGTAACATAGAATTAATTATCGTCCCAATAAATTTTAAAAATTCCCATACATCCGATTCGTAAAACGAATCATAATATTGTTCCCTGATAAAAAGATTGAAAATATGCTTTATCGTGTGTGTCCGCTGTAATTTTCTATTATTAATTCATCATTTATTTGCATAGTCTTTCCATGGAATTTAAATACTGTTACGTACAAATGGATCAAAATGTCAAGATATTTGTAAAAGGTAGTTGACCACAGTCTGGTATCCTGGAGCAACATAAACGCGCACCACGGTAATGAAAGCTAGAGAGAAGCATTATAGAGGCGGTGTGCCGAGTCTGCGGCCAAGAGGAACGACGACGACGTCGCCGAGTGAAATATAAAAGCGGCGCTCGACGTCGGCTGCTGACCTCGCCAGTCACTTAAGGTCTGGGTCAAACTATTCTTGTCGCGTACCTTTCCTAGTCCGATCCATCGATCGATCAATCTTTGTCTGCGAATTTCTGTCTGCTGGCTAACGTGCTGACACACGAGTTAGTTTCTCGCGAACGCGTGCACGCGTCTCGATTACCATCGGATATTATAATTGCGAAATGTTTCACGCTAATTTCGTAGCTTTTTGGGATAATCGTGTTTTACATCTTATTAGACTTTTTCGCATTTTGGATCGGAGAAAAGAGGAGAAGATATGTTCGCGAACGTAAACGCGTGTCTATTTATGGTATTATGGTTAATTAGAAATTATTATGATTATCCTGGAAGTAGAGTGAGCTTGAAACTATTCAAATAGTTTTCAAGGGATGTGGACAAGTTTAATGTGCAATGCAGATAAAATTAAGCACGAACGTAAGGAAATTTGAAGATTTGGCGGTAGGGAAATGGGAGAATTTCGGGAAATTCGAAATTCGAAGTATTGAACTCCTCGGAGTTGGGAAACTGTAAAGTAGGGAAGAAGTTAAAATATTTCTGGGTCGAAGAATTCGAATCTTAGAATTAAAGAATTGAGAAATTTGAAAGAAGAATGGAGACTTTGGCAACTCTGAAGTGAAGATTCGTCAGTTTAAAAATTTCAAAGCTAGGAAACTCGATTTTACAGAGCTAAATATCTTCGAACTATAATTACCCAAAGATCACACTATCTTTCCCTAATTTAACTCTCGCTACGATAATGACATAAAACAATAACGTAAAAATGAAAATCATGCATAATATATCACAGAAATTAAGTAACAAATCCAACAATTTAATATAAATAATAAATAATTGAATACAATTAATAAATTCTTCAAATGAAATTGATGACTTTTCATTGCTGTTGAAGTTCCTACTATTCGCGATCGATTCTGACAAGATATGAAAATTAGTAGACAATATGAGACGAATATAGTTTCCTTGTCGATTGAAAGATTGACCACATTCAACGTATACCATTCGTATTCTCTTAACTGGAATTTACATAAAGGAATGTAGTGGAAGAATTTATGAGGATGTATCTGATGCCTGTGGTATTTTCAGTCAATCACTTATCCATTTGTAACGCGATGCTTCTGCAATTTGCGCCAACTTGTATCGAGTCGTTGCACTTTCAAAGTTTATTCTTCAAAGTTCCGCATAACAGACACTGTTTCTTCCTTTATAAACTCGTCTGGAAGCGATCGCAATCGTTTATAGAATGTATTATTAGTTGTACATATCTGATCTTCATTAATATTCAACTAACAACTTCGATTTATAACTGTGACTTAATCAGCTTCCATCGATTATTGCCGGTGTATCGAGAATTATCGATACTTTGCATACGAGGATTTTATTGCGTGTACTTTCAATTATTCCACAACATAATAAAAATTCTGTATGTTACACGATGTACGAACGTTTTTGTTTTTTAATAGTCTGACGACTGCATTCGAGAACTTGCGCTATTTGATTTAAAAAATTCGAATGTTTTCGTATTTTAACAGGCCAATTTTTAACACACGAATATATCCGTACATATAAATTTTCTAGAACAATTTATGATGCAAATTTAGATTTTTAAGAGCACAATTAAAAAAAAAAGGAAGGCTTAAGGTAGATATTTGTTTTACTTACTAAATATTATACTAATCGCTACGATTTAAATATTTTACCTACTCTTGCACATTATGTGCATTCTGTGCAATTCTTCATAAATGCATAAAAATCCGCATTCCACTGATTTCATCGATAAAATACAAATTTCTTCCTCGATCCGAATAAAATTCGATTCAGGAAGATGTTAATGGTTGGTGTAATAGTAGCAGCGTGAAATACTGAGATTGAAAATGACTCGCTCGTTTATAATAGCTGTTTGCACGCCCATTTCTAAACGAAGCATAAGAAAATCGCTTAGGCAAATTCGCGAGTGAAGCGAGCCTCATAAATATCGGCGTCGCGCGAACACGCGCACACGTCACAACTTAAATCTTACACGCGCGGTCCACGGGCTTTCTTTTCGCGATCCGCTCGAGTATCATTCAATGTTCCCCAAACGACAGGCGTTCATTAAATTTCAATTCGCATGCCGTCGCCACGAATAAAATTCGAACGTGCCACGTCTGTTTTTCGCGATCCGCTGTCTGGAGTAAACACGGCCAGAATAATACTTCTAACCAGTGGAAAATTCAGGGAAATAATTTTCTTTCGAATTTACGACAAAGATGTTTTGGACAAACACATGATGTTGATTCTTAGAAATTCAGCGAAGAAATTTTGAGAAAATTACGTTTCCTTTTCTACGGAGATATTTTGATTAAAAATGCAAACTTATTGTTAGATCCTTACTGATCAATAAATCGTTATTAGATCATTGTATTAGTAACAGTGGTAGGATTACTGTCATTAAACTATTATTATTTTATTTTTATTCTCATTATAATTAACAATTATTATTTTTATTCTATCGTCATACGTTATTTCCTATTAAATCATATCGTAATGAGTATCTTCATTATAATCTTCAATTTGAACATCTTCGAGTTACTTATTGGCAATAGTATTATTTATAATTAAAAGTGCATAAGAATTTCTACAGCTAGCTACAAGCTACTTATCTGGATGCATACGAAATTTTCCATGGACATTGCGCCTCTTGATCATTCTCAATTGAAAGAAGCGCCAAACAGTCTGACCTTGGAGGAATTCTGACCTGGCACCGTTCGACATTTTCTCGAATAGTATGCAAAAAGGCGATCCTGTCCAGTTACAAGACGAAACATCCCGTGATTGCAAAAGACAGTAACATAAAGCATATATCGTTGTGTCTACATTAGGATAAAAGAATATTTAACCAATCGTTAAAGAAAAATTAATTTATTAGTATCAAAAAAAAAAGAAATAAATAAATAAATATATAAAACATAGAATATGTAATTTCAATCTTGTGAAATTTCGAAGGCATAAAATTAAAAATAAGAATCTCCGAGTTACTTTGTTTCTCTCTCTCTCTATCTCTTTTATTACAGTCTTGACTTAGTTTTAATAATTTTTAATTTCATAACATGTTTTCAAAGAAAATGTTAAAGATGATAATAAACTTCCTCGAGTCTTTTCAAAGGAATGGCATAAGCATAGTTAAAAGAAAAGATTATTTGAACACATAAATATTAATAGAAATTTTTTCTTTTTCTTTATGTGTCTACATAGTTTTGCGTCTGGCGTTACGTCTAGATGATTTAATCCAGTCAGTGTGCTATTTTTATACCTCACTGAATATTTACACAGGATGGACTAACAAAAATTGCTATTTTAAATATGTTCGAAATTATGAAAATAAGGACAATAAATTTTATTTGCTACCAAAAATGATTATCTGTATAACTAACTTGGATTCGAAGATTTTTTGATACTGAAGAGATGGCGTTAACGACACGTATTACGAAATTATTTATAATCCTTTTAAATGTCAATTACGTGTATCTTTTGCTCAACTGAAAAATAAGATACATAAAAAGACAGTAACGCGCATCCTACGACCGTAGCGAGGAACTTTAAAAATAGCCAAGACACCGGTCTGGACCTTAATACACAAGCTCTCTTAGATATCGTACTGTTCCCTTATCGTGCGTTGACCCTGGCGCCAGATTAAACTGTCATCAAGATCTGTGAATTATACTTTGATTTCAATTTTAATTCTAAGGACATTTCTTTGTTAATTAATCAATGACTATTTATTATTAATATGCAGTTGTCCATTTATGGATAAATCTCTTACCATACCGGTTTACCATAACTTTGAAATTATATACGGATACATTTCTCCTATCATCGTAATTTAAAACAATAGTTAGATAGATAAGAAAATCATTTTCATTCGAATATGATTCATATTGAGATACGTATCTTGTAACTTCTATGTACACACCTTGATTGAAATTTTACTATAGGCTACGTATACGACGTATAGCTATTACGAGATATAATTAAAATAGTTAGGTCTCATTACGCTAACAGTGAAATATCAAGAAATTCTTTGTAACACACACGACATATCCGTAACAGTTTTCTATGGCAAACGTTGAAATACCTTCGCAAATCATCGTAAGTAGATTGAACCGGCAGAAGTTCATTTAGTCAGACAATAAATAGAATTTCGTTTCAATGTGGATTATGTTTGTATATTTATATTACATTACGTGTATGTTCATATATATTGCTACTAAAAATACTTAACTAAAGTAATTAAAATTTCAGTCTAACAAGGAGACTTTAGATTTCTTTAAACCAAATTCCATTATATTCTATTATATTATATTATATTTCGTTTCAATGTGGATTATGTTTATATATTTAAATTACATTACGTGTATATTCATATATAGTCCTACTAAAAATACTTAATTAAATTGATTAAAATTTCAGTCTAACAAATGGACTTTAGATTTCTTTAAACCAAATTCTATTATATTATATTATATTATATTTCGTTCCAACGTGGATTATGCTTATATATTTATATTACATTACGTGTATATTCATATATAGTCCTACTAAAAATACTTAGTTAAATTGATTAAAATTTCAGTCTAACAAATGGACTTTAGATTTCTTTAAACAAAATTCTATTATATTATATTATATTTCGTTTCAATGTGGATTATGTTTATATATTTAAATTACATTACGTGTATATTCATATATAGTCCTACTAAAAATACTTAATTAAATTGATTAAAATTTCAGTCTAACAAATGGACTTTAGATTTCTTTAACCAAATTCTATTCTATTATATTATATTTCGTTTCAATGTAGATTATGTTTATATATTTAAATTACATTACGTGTATATTCATATATAGTCCTATTAAAAATACTTAATTAAATTGATTAAAATTTCAGTCTAACAAATGGACTTTAGATTTCTTTAAACCAAATTCTATTATATTATATTATAATTAAAATATATTTAGTAAAAAAAAAATGGGATTCTAGTAAATGGAACTCAGGTAAAATTAAAAACGCAAATGCAAAACCTGTAACATATCCAAATGGTATCAGACTTTTGCACAGTGCTGTAGGATCGTTTGCAATGGAGGAAGAGGAAGGAACAGAAGGAACACCGATCACGAATCGTCTTGCTAGATATTAACGAATTCAGAATGGACACGTTCGGATCTTAGATCGGCGACAGAGTGTCACGTTACTTCGCAATGCTTCGGAATGCAAAATCGCGACGTTCGGACGAGTAGGTCTCGTTGCTTACGAAGGTCTCTCTCGACGCGCAGTGTCGAAACACCATGATCCAACCTGAGGAACCGGAGAACCGGCACACAGTGCATCGAATTCGCACGCCGCTGCGTTTTCCAAGATTTTACGTGAACTCATTTTTGCACTTTGCAACTTTTATATCTCGTACACGCGTAGAAGAGAACACTAAGTGAAGTTTCACGAAAAGCGATGGAAATTTGACGGTTGAAAATTTCATTCCATATTCGTGCATCCGATTAATCGTAAATTATTATTAATTTATAATTAAGTTTTCTGATAAACAATTTCCTCCTTTTTTAAATCTTCCTTATATTCTATCAAATTTTCTCTTATCGAATCAACGAAAATATCGCGGCAGTTAAACTACAATTTCAATAAATAAAATATTCACAACATAGTAAACTGCAGTTTCTGAATAAAAATCGATATACATGTTCGTTGAAAAGATTGCATTTGTTTGTTCTAAATAAACATTAATCGCTCGTAAAGTGAACAATATGAGGAATAATTTCGTGACTTAGCGTATGTAGGATATTACGAAGTGAAAATAAATGTCTGGGAAAGAAGACTGGAATTGCAGTAACAGCAATGAATGAGAAGCAAAACAATCAAGAATTACCAGGAAGTGGAGAGTTTAAAAGACGGTGAAAACCAAAGCTGGTTTCAAAATAACTACGCTTATCCCGAATTTATTTCCCGATGCTTCGCATATTTTTCCGTTTATCTTAAGAACATCCGCGCATAAATTCACGCGACCAACAGGTCGGAAGATAATCATCGCAGATAATGTTTTACAGATCGATCTTATAAGGGAACGTGAAAGACTTGTTATCCTTCGTTTTAGAAAAAATTTTCGAAGCACGGGACACGGCGTTGCGTTCGACGTGAAACAAATTACAAGAAAATTGAGTCGCCTATATGTAATTTATCGGCATTCATAAATATCCTGTTATAAATCACAACGCTCTTCCAATCGAATTTGTATCATTTATGATATTCGTTGGTTTCACGTTGAAAATCTAATTAATAATCCGTTATATTTATAAGATAGAAGCTTCCTTTAATTTGAGAATAATTTACTTAGCGAAACTGTGTATTGGGAAAATTAGAGAACTTGTTAACTTGTAGTCTGTATTCTTATAGAACAGTGCGGAATTTCGTGACTCTGCCAAATTACTGAAACAATTTCAATAAAATTTTAACCGAATATTCTACTTGCAGTTTTTCTTTATAAATATTTTAGGAATATGGCTATTTGAAGAGTAAAACGAATTGAAAAACCAAGAAATGGTAATTTCTATTCTCCTAATGTAAGTATCATTATTCAAATTCCTGTATTTTATAGATTCAGCAAATCTTTGTAGGAAACGTAAGAAAATTTTGCGTGTTTTTTGCGTTTCTACGTTTTAAAAACAGTGAGATTTGGACGTAAATGAAGCAATAATTGTTCAACGATCGTAGCTTAAATTTCGTTACAATAATAGGACTTGAGTTTCCACTTCTGGTGGATATGGAGGTAATAATTTTATTCTTCTTGAATATCTTTTAAATACTAAAAAGAAGACAGTTTCCAAAGTATCCAAACGTCCGTAAAAGTCGATCGAAACTATTTTCAGAGAAACAGGAGGATTACTCATTGACAACTTGTTTATCGAGTGCAAGGAAAAAAGATAAAGAAACTGGAATGTGACAAAATGACACGTGATTTCTCTTTTGAAAACGCGGCGGCCAACTTCCGCCTGTTATTATCGATTTTTAATTAAGTTCGGTGCTCGATTATAAGAAGCCGCGAAGCTCGTTTAACCTTTATTTACGGCCTTCGATGTTCATGCATGAGAATGCAACTAATTTACAAGCAGTGTCGCCGAAACGAAAAGAAAATTTACGAGTCAGAGAAAGAGGTATAGTGATTTTTACGGAACGAACCTGTTCGTAAAACGACAGGATCAGCTATGGATTTTGTCTTTTTAAATAATTAATTTCCGATTCTTGAAACAACTGTTTTTAAACGCGTATACAAATTTATCTGAAGATGGCTCATTATGAAGTAAAAAACAAATGGAGATCCTACTATTTTGCGAATATCCTCTACTTTTATTCGATTTCTTTCGTGTGTTTGATCGAATAAATATTAATCGATAAGTGTTGAAGTCAAATAAAAGAATATAAACTATGTTAGACCAGATATATTTCTTAATTGAAAAGATCTGCGATTATAAAAGATATTTAAAAACGTTTAAAGTGTGGCAAAATAGTAAAAGAAATTATTGATGTAACATTCGGAAGAAATATACAAAATTACTGGAATTCATAAATAAAATAAGAAAAGAAAGGAAAAAATCTTCCGCGTTATTCGTGTATTTATATATTCGTTTGATTGATTAAATAATTTTGACATTAGCAACGTGACATCAGTGGAAAAATATCGCAATTAATAAGAAATGTAAAACATTACACGACACAGAAAAAGAAGAAACAAAAAATGTATCTCACTTTTATGTAATCATTTTTTCATTTGGAAATATAAATAAATTCGAATGAATGCAATTAGTGTTTTAGTCAGCAGGTAGATAAGACCTTTTTAAATGACGACTGGATAATTAGAGATTTATGTGATATATGTGATTTCGATGCAATTCTGTACTCGCGAAGAGAGATGTTATAACGTTCTGCTTAGCGTAACCTTTTCATAAAGTTCGTGTAACCTATGATACACGAGGATCTGATAAAACGTTTGTTTCGCTATTAGCGAAAACTTAGAATTAGCGCCGAATAATCTTATCTTTCCGAAGTTATTTTACAATTCATTTATTTGGATTCTCATAAATAATTCGACGATATGGTAACTCCGGATGCTGGTAAAATTATTTGGTTCTTAAATATCTTAGACTCTTATTTGAAGAGCGTACATGAAACAAGAAGAGTACAATTTTGCTATTGCAAGCAAATTATTTTTCTCTTTTGATAAATACAAATTTAATTTAGAATAAAATTGATTAAAAAGCTTCGACTACGGATTAATGCGCTTTTTACAATTGACAATTGATGAAAAGTCGAAGATATTTCATTATCCGAAAGAATACCTTGAGACAGATTTAATTGTTAAATAAGATTGCACAAAAATCATAAAATGCAGAGTAGATAGCTGAAAGTAATATTTTAATACGAATTATTATATTTTTTATCAACTTTCTATGTTAGAAGAGTAGCGGTATGTGTACTCGAATGAATTAAAATGAGAAAATTCTAATAAAAAAAATACCTGAAACTGAGAAAAATAAAATTATAGATATCACGATAAATAGAACTATGTTTGAGTACAGAAAAATATTTTCCTATCGAATATTATTCGAACCTTCAACTACGACATACGTAGAAAATTACGAGTATTTAAGGAAATAATTAAAATTCCGAATAGAAGCATTCGCAATATAATAAAATATAATCCAATATAAACTAAAAATAAAATTAAGACGAAAGAGAAAAAAAGGATTATTTATTTGAACTTTAATTCAATTACTGACGAAATTTGTCTAAACCAAAGAAACAGAGTTTCTCGAGTCACGATGTGCATGTAAAATTTTACTGAATGAGCGATAAATAGCTCTATCTGGCTCTCGTGTTTCGTATATCATCATTGACCTTTCCTTTAAACGTGGCAGACAACTCGCGGCGTTGGCGAAATTTAGAAAAAAGCACACACAAGAAAATGAGAGTTTACAAAGACATCGTACGCACGAGAAATACCAGCACGAAAATAACGCGAACGAAAACAGACTTAACCCGACCATCTTGTTGAATGTCTCCCTTATTTTTTCGCGATACCACGAAGCGTCTAAATAAAAAAGAGAAAATAAGATCGATCGATTCACGGGCAACCTTGATCTCTAACATCTTGCAGGCATGATTCAGCGATAAAAATTCTATTACCCAATCCATGGGATTTAAATACTAACGAACAAGAGAACGTGAACCTGGCGATAGATACTGAACTTGGTAGATAAGGCAATGAATAAATTAAATATTAGATGTTAGATAATAGATAATTGATTCTATTTCAATGATTCATGATAGTTTCAGTTACATTACTTAATTTTAGTTTATATTCGGTATTTTATATCATAGACACGACCAACGACGTTTAAGACGTGTAATAACAATTAAAATTGAATGCATAAAATATCATTTTCAAATTAAGTTGCCTACATATCTCTAAAAAAAAAAAACTTAAATTTAATCAAAATTATCGTAGTCGCCTGTGGCTTAACAATATCAGCTGAGGGTTAAAAATTAAACGTTGAATATTAAATGAATAAGTTCGTTGGAAGAAATCTGAAATGAAATAGATCGAGTTTAAAGAAATGACTTAGATGTACGTTATGCAAAATATTGAATGAAACACTTTAAGAATGTTCTCTATTGTGCCTTAAATACTATATGAGAATTTCTGCGGATTTCTGCGGATTTCTACGTTGAATCGAGCTGCGTAAACATTGACTAAGCCAATTTCATCGTAATATTCACGTCGTGTGCTGAGAAACACGTGGAAAAAATTCGCAGCGGAAAGAGAAATTTTTGTATATTAAAATCGCTGCTTTAAAACGCTGTTATACAAATACAAGTTACATACAAGTTTTCTAATTTTTTATCGATCATTTATTTATCTATCTTATCTTTCATTTCTGTCTATTCGCAATGAAACTGAATCTTTTCATAAAGAAAATTGCCTCGTTACCGGAAAATATAAAATTTTAACATTCCGAAAACAGAATATCTAAAACTTATTGTTCACGCGTTCCATCACAGAAACACGATTATTTTCAGATAGATAACTTAATCGGCATACTTATTAATTCCCGAATTTACCAAAATAACCGTGATATTTTATGATTCTTGAAAAAGAATTTTCTAAAACGCTGTCATCCTTCTAAAATAAGCACTTTCGCCATTGAGGATTTAATCGTACAAATATCAAGCAATAAACTGTAATACATATATAGTGTGAAAATACCTTAGAATAGTCTACGTCGAGAAAAAAAGATTAACATATATAACAGCGTACTTAAAGAAATTCAAATATTCGCGCTCTAAAATTTGCGCGCCAAAAGCGATACGACGCTTTGACTGTCAATGTCAATGGAACGAAGAAAATTTATGATCGCATGAGCCTACCGTGGTGTACTAAAAATAAAGAAAAATATAAATATTACATAAGGTCGCGCCGTGATAACGAAGCCCCGAATCCAACCATTTTTTTGTGCGTATACTTTAACGACCATTCTTAAAAATCATTGACACGATTGCATACATAATTCGCGTCGATCAAGTTGCTCAATGTGTGAAACAATCCTCCACTTACCTCCTACCACGCGACGAAATTATCATATCATGTGAAACGCTTTTACTTTTTCAATCTCCGTTTATCGACACTTTACATTTGTTTCCTTCAGCTGATACCGCGACTGTTTAAAAATTCCGCCAATGGAATCTCACTCATTACCGAAGATATTGTCAACAAACAAATAATATACGTTATATACGATCCTTTCCACGAATTTCAACTCAATACGTTACACTTCCCAGTGATAAAAACGGCCATTAAACCTCGAAAACGCAATTTTGCAACAATACTACGTAACTCGAATAATCGAAGTTGATCGATAGTAATATCGCGACTTTTTACGCTACCGGCGACCAATTGGAGCATCTCCCTCCAAAATCTCAGGAAGGAACCGCGAACTCTATCGTCAATGGCAGTTTTCACACCATTCGACTTTTCAAATAAAAATCACATCAGAACTTTAAAGTTTCTAGCTTAAGTTTTAATTTCAATTTTGTAATTTTGTAAATGCAACTAAAGAAATAGATTCTAAATAGAAATTTGTATCTGTTAGTTGATATTATAACCTACAATGTATTTACTGTGAATATTGCAATATTACTGTACTTTAGATATTTTATATATTTTTGCATATTATACGTATTCTGTACATTCCTGAATCCTTAATTTAATTCAAGAAACTTAAAATTACAGATTATACAGGGAACGCATAAACATCGTAGTCTAAGGTTAACTTGTCTATCGTGTCAATCTATCACAGAAGAATCTCTGTAAACTACTATAAGGCATATACACGACGTATTACAGAAAGAGCCGGTATTATTGAGCGATCGACTGGTCCACGTGTTTCTCGACGAGCACCTGCTATAGAAACGAACCTACCTTTGGATCCGCGATCGGTGTTCCAAGGATCGATATCGATTGCCCAGAACCACAGAATCTTCCCTGACACTTATCGACGTCGCACCGTGATAATTCAACGGGGAATTCGAAGGTTGTACAGGAAGAACCATGGACGAAAACGCGTGTGAAGAACGAAGCGGCAGATCGTGTGTCAAGGATGACGATGGATGAAGAAGTGAAGTGAAAACACGCGACACGAGCCGCTAGCACGCACTAACTGAACTGAAAGCGAACAGACCTCTGGTATCGGGCAGCTATCCCCACCACGCCTCGGTTCGGTTCCAATAGAATTGTGCCCGTTTGTACGAGATTCAACATTTGCATCGAATGCTGTTTTAGCCCATATCGATCATTTTTCTTCGTGGCAATAATTTTAAATAAATTCCACGACGTGAGACTTTTTGATCGATAGATGCTTTTTCAGTGAATCGTAGATGAAATGGGAAAGAAATTAGAAAATTTCATTTTTACAAGTATAAAGGAATTTCTGGAAAAAATTAAGATTACGTTTTACAATCATAATATATGACAAAAGATTAGTTACATTGAGATAATAATAATCATCATATAGGACTGACATAACTAAGATCGCTATTATACATATATATAGTGGCTACGAAAAGTACATACATACACTTGGCACATACCTTTATTTTCCAATGAGACATTTCATTTTCATAGAATCATATTTGTTATAGTCATATGAAAATACTATTAAATAATACAAAATTGAATATATTCGGGCCCAATTAATTAGTAAATTAAGTTTTATCTTTATGCTCCGATTATATTATTATTTTGTATATATCACAACAATAATTTTTAATAAACAGAAAAGCATAAGACTGAAACAAACTTAAATGTAGGTAAGAAAGAAAAGAAAAGGAAATTAGATGTGAAATATGATAATGTGATAAAGAAATCTCTAATTAGAATATTTATTATGATAAGCTTATTTTTATGAGAAATGCTTAATTTTGCTTGTAAAATTCATGCTATATTTGATGTAACACATACAACAGAATCGCTAAGTATAGATATAAGGATACAGGGATGTAGAGATATCACTTGTAAATATAAAAATATGTTAATTGAAAACGGTTTTCAAGCTGTGGAACCATTAAGCGACTTATTGTCGAGAAAGAACACCTGTAACTTTTTAGCTTCTTTATATGTCAAATGTTACCACTATGCAATAGAATAAAATCCTTGTTCTGTACATGGTAAACATATAGCAATCACCTGCAACAGGTGTATTACGAGTTCCTTGCAGTCCTTGTTATAGTATTAACTCGGAAATACGTACGTATAAGAAGTGAAACTTGCATAATCATTATGTACGATATATTTATTAATTACTTTAATAAGAAATACATATTTAAGCAATATTTATATTTTGATACGAGGAAATAGAAGCTACTATTACATTATATAAGACGCGAAGCAGGAAAGAAAAAGATATGAAAATTGACTGTAATGTTATAAGATAAATGAGCCAAAAATTAGTAAGCCTATTGAAATAAACATAAAATAATAAAGTATACAAATGTCTAATAGTATGAATGAATATGTATAAATTATTCTTCTTTCACATAGTAGGTTTATTAATATGTTTATAACCAAGACACTTCATTAGAAACATTTTGAAGCCGCAGAAAAGTGTGAAGGTCCGATCGAATTGTGCTGAGATCGTTATCAAGTCGAAATAGATTAATAGATCATGGATAATCGATCATCAGAAGATTCCTGCATTTTAATGTTACTTGATTTATTTCATAGAAGATGATATCATGTGTCAAATATTATATTACAGTTCTTGACAACTTTTTGTTGTAAATAAAATTTCATAGGTAATTTTATGATTACGAGTAAAATTTGTCTTCACAACAATAGGTTCATTATTTTTTAAACATACTTATTAGTTTAAATCATCCTATAATTACATTATTAAGTATTATATAATATAAGAGAGATATATAACGTATTTCGTACAATTTACGAACGTTGTAAGAAAACATCAAATTTGTTACCAATATCTTTATCAGTAAATAAAGAAGTAACTTTCAAGATTTCGATTATCTTTGACAATATTGAAAGATTTAAATAAATTATATATTTAATAAATATATTTATTGCATAATTTTATTCTTATGAAATTTGTGTAAGATCCAAAAATTCGTAAAGTATTAGAGTATGTTAAAATAAAAACATCACAGGCATAATTAAATAGAATATTTAAATATTTAATAATCTGTATTTAAAAGTTGGAATTTCAGTAAATTATTTTTATCGTAATCAAACAAAAATTATGTATATTCTATACACTTTTTACAACCTATATACATGTATAATATATTCATATTTTGCCATATGCACCACAAAGTTTATGATATAACTTAAAAAGTAACGAATCAAGTTAACAACGATAGTGTTTTTACACATATTTCTAAGATCTTTCATGATCCAGTGCCAAAAAGTCTTCGGTAAAATAATAGAAAATGTAACAATTTGCTATTATCAGTAATGTAGTATTATATATTAATATCCTATAATAAAATTTAATTCTGGCTTATTTTCTATTTGGTTCGTATGTATGTATATAAGTACATACATGGACTGCATATGCACTCGTCTGTCGTACATGCATATATACGTACTTTGTTAGCCTTCGTGATTATCTGTACCGACACGCTTCTCTACTATGCCGACTGTTAACTTTATCGTCCACTTTATAACCCGCCCTCTCAGTGTGTTTGCCCGCAACATTGACTAAACACATTGAGTTTCTATACCTCATCAGATAAGGAGCCCAGAAAAAAATTGTAAAAGTTCTTTTTAAGAGAAAACTCTATTTTTCCGATCATAAACCTAATTCAAACATAATCAACGCTAGTTAAACCCAGTCAAATTCGTTGTTAGTCAAGTCTACCAATAGTACGCACCAATATAAAAATTATATATATAAGGACATTCGATTTGCGCGGGAGCTGATTCTTTTGATCTACGGTACCGTATAGATCGAAACAGAACTTTTATTTACTTATTAATAACTAAATTATAATAGTTACTCTATTCATTTATAACAATCTATTCTTAATCTAAAACAATTACTCCATTAATTCTTTACAATTGATACTATTAATTTATAATAGTTACACCGTTTCACTATAATAGTACTGTTATTTTCATCATAAACTGACATTTGATAAAAATTAGCACAGTTCTAAGTTAAAAACTAGTACCACAGAAGCGTAAATTTAGCTTTAACTTGTAAAAATGACTGAAATTATAAAAATCATTACTGTAATAAATTGTTGAAGGCGCTAGTTTATAATACAAAATAAAAAATTATTAAATTCGATCGTGTTATAACGAAAAAACCAACGTTCAAGATATCAACAAACAGTTACCGATCGATTGACATTTCAGTACAATGTCAAGTGCATGTCAGTGGTATATAAGAAACAGGATTCTCGCGCGCGAGCTCATTTGCCCTACAACTCCCGGACCATAAAGATCGAAGAAGAGCTGTTAGGAATTAAATTATCAATTTATAACGTTTAAACTATTAAATAACAATATTTAAACTACTATTTTATTACATTCAAGCTATTAATTAACAACATTTAAACTATTAATTAACAACATTTAAACTATTATTTTAAAACATTTAAGCCATTAATTTATAACATTTAAACTATTAATTAACAACATTTAAACTATTAATTAACAACATTTAAGCCATTAATTTATAACATTTAAACTATTAATTAACAACATTTAAGCCATTAATTAACAACATTTAAGCTATTATTTTATAACATTTAAGCCATTAATTTATAACATTTAGACTATTAATTAACAACATTCAAGCCATTAATTAACAACATTTAAACTATTNATTTTTCTTATTAGTGTTGCGATAAATTAATTACGGGTTGTATTAGAGTTGCGAAATAACATCGCGGCTTTTCATTAGTGTGGCGAGAGAATAATTACGGTTTGAATTAGAGTTGCGATAAAATGATAATCGCGTTTGCTTTAGAGTTGCGAATTATGATATCGCGATTGTCTTTTGCAATTTTTAGAATTTCTTATAGTACTATATGTATCAGAATTTATCCTGTTTTCTATTGTTTAAAATTAGATTATAAAAATGTTAGTTTTCAATTAATTTTATAGTATTGCAAGTAGCAATACCAGAATATTTAAAGTAGTTTTTTCATATAGTAAATATAGTAATTTTCATTAAATTCACTTTAAGAGTTAGCGTTACGATATTGTTCCCTCGCGAGTTCTACTAATTTTTCCTGTTAGCGTTGCGATAATGAATAATCGCGTTTTGTTAAGTAGAGTTGCGTTTACGAAATCCCCAAACCCTCCGACTATATTTGTCGGACACTGTTCCTGGATCACACGATACAGCTACAAGAGCTGTGCAAGTGTGATCGTTCATCGGCAACCGCTTAAATGGTTGCACTTTGACCCCTCGCTATTAGTGTTGCGTATTTTTTAAATACGAGTGCGTAGATTTATACTTATTAGCGTTGCGTCTCAAATTTCGGGAATTTTCAGACTTTTTTTTTTTATTGGTAGATTAATTGATATTGCAGATATAACAAAGCACTCGTCGCGTTTTATTTTGAGAATTTTCTGCTTCATAAATATTACTAGTAAATTAGCGTTGCGAAAGAAGAATATTCAGTTCCACTTTCAGCGTGTTGATCGGGTTTATATACAGTGGAACGAATTTTAGTAGCCCTTCTGGCTACTGCTTTGTTTCTTTTTCACCCCCTTATTAATACGCCCCTTATTAATGCGCCCCTTTTTACTACGTTTATTATTGAAAATACTGCTATAAAACATATTCCTTTGCCAAAGTTAACGTTACCATGACTGTTAAAATACAGAAGTTTGTTAAGAATGTAATATATATATATATACATGTATGAAATTGTGAGCGATTTCATGCATAACAAAGTATTATAATGAAATATCTTAATATTGCTATGAAGGCTTGAAATATTTTTTAAAATTTAATTCATTGCTATTAGAATTAATGCTGGTGATTGTTCGTTCTTAGAACCGTAACTTTTAGAATCTTTTCGACCGCGATATTTTTAATCTTTTAGCAGTAATGTAGAATTTTATAAATATTCGAATTTCATTTGCATGAAACAAAAGTTCATTCGCGATCATCGTCACGTTTGCAGCAAAAATTCTGCAAAAAATGATTTATACCCATATCTTTCGGTTCACTATGTTGCAAGTCATTATGTTGTTGTAGAAAATAACAGATACTGTTAAAAGTTAAAAGACAAAGCAAGTGATTTTATAATAATCGGGTTTTCTCTCATCTTAGTTATTTCAAATAAAATGTTCAATTTTTAATTCAGTTTAAATTCAATTACTTAAAATTCTTGTTTTCAACGTAACCCTAGTTTCGATTAAAAAGATACAAATGATTCTCTAATTTTGCTAAAATTTAATCAATAGTAATTTGATCTATAATTGACCATTATTAGTAGTTTATTTTTCATGTACAAAATGTTCTCCTTTTAGAAATGCCTGTTTCTTTTATATATCAAATTCAGTAAATGAGTTTGTTTCGGATTTATCAATTTACAGAAAATACATTTCAATTACATATTTGAGCATCTTCAATATGTATGCTTAAGGCTCGAAAGAATGAGAGAAGTAAAGGAATTTTTAGATTTCAAGTTTTCATGAATCCTAGTCAGGTTTCTGGTTTTCGCGTCGGTTTTTCTTCTTAAAACTCCTTTTGGTGTCTGTTTTGAACATTGTGCAAACGCACATTAAAAGTAGTATTTATTTGACGATAAATAAATTTTGGATTTTTTTCGGTAAAAGGAGGGTGGATGGGATGCGGATAGGGTGGGTCTCCATTCGCAGCACCTCCTCGTGGTGAGACCTGGGCAATCGTATTGTTTGATATATAATTACTAATTGTATCGTTATATGTGATACAATTACGAATTACATAACAAATAATACGAGCTGATGGCTGCGATCGCGATTTTAGTTTTGTTTTTTTACGTGGTTTTAGTAAAGTAAAAAATTGCCTAAAAAACGTAATTTCATTAATCTCATTAACATTAATAAAATTAGTACATTCTATGTGTATCAAGTCTTTTAAAACTATTACTTATTCTACATTTACAATGTAATAAAATTCAGTAACAAAATTGATTCTCTTGTTAGTATTTATTCTCTAGTTAGTCTAGTTCATCAAAATATTTCTATGGAACAATATTCCACTGACGTTGTACATCTGGTTCTGCAATCTGTAGCGTAAAATATATAAATATAAATTATTGTTTCTCCCATATAAATTAAACAACTATAAGTACAAAATTCTCAATGAGTTTATATCAAATATTTTTATATGAAATATGCAATTCACCTTTGAAGTAAGTTCATCAACACATGCTAGTCGAATACGGGCAGCAGTTGCAGGTGCGTCTAATTGGAAGTAATTTTTGAGACCATATTCCTGGCGAGCAGATTTAATAGCTTCTCTTATTGCGAAGAACACAGAAGATGCTAAAAATAGCGGTGGTTCTCCTACAGCCTAAAATAATAGTAATTGTTTAGAAATCTAGAAGCATTAGGAACGAACAAATAATAAGAAACGAATGACACTATAAACATAAACTCAGGAACACAGTTTGATTCTCAATATTTGCTTTGAAATTAAAACTACATTATTTTAACAAGAAACCTTAACTACAAGTGCGAATGGGAATATGAGCGTGTATAACCATTATCGCGATTAAGTGAAATAATAAGTTGCAAAGTTCAGTGCCAAACGCGGCGATGGAATTCGTTTAGTTTATGGATAACAATACTCGACTCGAATATCCAGAAATTTAATTGATCACTCTGCGAGCATAGTGAATTTGAGATTCTAAACGCGCAGCGGTCCAAATCATTTTCATCGTCGATGATATTGAAGTTCAACGGCGGTCAAACGTGAAAAAATAATTTTCATCGAATCCTTGGTGGTCAGACGATGAAAATACCGTTAATGGAGCGCTGTTGTTGACCACAGCAGAAATTGTCGATCACGGTAGGCGACTGAAGATGTATAACAAAATAGAAAAAGAGACAAGACGAGCTAAACCTGCTAAATGGCTGGGACATGGCCAACAATTTGGGAAATTCGAAAAATGACCAATACCTTGTCGTTCTTAACGGTAACAGTAACAATAACAATAAAAAATGAGAAATGATATATATAGATCAAATTCTTGGTTTCTCTTAAGAATATATTACCTTGGATGAGTAAACAGCACGAGGATTTGAAGCACCTTTCAATAAGGATACATTAAATATTTCGGGAATATCTGTAAAACCAGGTAGCTTATATGCACCTGGACCTCTAGTAGCAAGGGCTCCATTTCTGAGAAATACCATTTCTTCTAGCATAAGAAGACCATATCCTTGAGCAAAAGCTCCTTCAATTTGTCCTATATCGATTGCAGGATTTATGCTTTCTCCTAAATCCATTACAATATCAGTTTGCAATACCTATATACGAATATCAATATTTAGATATTAGTAATTTATAGTTATATTGAAGTACATTTTAACATGTACAATTTCCTTTTGATATCTATAAGTAGCTTGAAATATATTTACTTGATGGTCTCCAGTCAGGCAATCAATTTCTACTTCAGAACACGCAACACCATATGTAAAATAATTAAATGGATTTCCTGTGTTAGTTTCGAATGAGTATCCTATATCAGGAGTTTTATAAAAACCAGTAGCAGAAAGGCTAATTCTTTCCAAATAAGCTGTTTTTATCCACTCTTCCCATGTTCCATTTGGGTTCTTATCTATCACTGGTTTTAGTCGTTTCATAATTTCGTTACAAGCATACTGAAATTTTTTACGACGTTTAAAATCATTGTTTAATTGCAAGTATATTATATTACTTGTATTGCAAAGATCGAAATTTAAGTGAGGAAAAGCAATAAAAAGCAAGTATGTATATAGATTAAAGTAATGGGTAATAGATTATTATAATATCGAAGTTTTAAATAAGAGTAAAAGAATAGAAGAAATAAGCAAAATACGTTGGAAGTAAATTGAAAGAAAACAAATCATTTTTACGTACCATAATAGCCATACCATTCAAATCTGAAGCAGCACTAGCTGCTGTAGCAGATGTATTTGGTACTTTATCGGTAGCAGTTTCCATTATATGTATTTTATCTGGTTTCAATTTCAGTGATCTGCTTGCTACCTAAATATTAAATAGAAAATGGAGGATTGTAATATGTAGTGTATTGAAAACAAATATATAATATATTATGATACGCATTAATAATATGAATAAATAAAAAAAATATATGAATAAAAAAATGAATAAAATTTTTAAATATGAAATGATTAGAAACTATTAAATTTGTGTAGAGTATATAAGAAATGAGAATGATAATTTAAGTGAAATCATAATAGAAAAATAAATAGAATTTACTTGTATCATTTTTGTATGTAAACCTTGTCCCATTTCAACACCACCATGACTAATTAATACAGAACCATCTGTATAAACATGTACAAGTGCCCCTGCTTGATTTAAAAACAGTGCAGTGAAAGAAATGCCAAATTTGGTTGGAACTATTGCCAATCCCTTTTTCTTGTACCTATTTTCTCTATTGGAATAGTATTTATTAGAATCAATACTTTGTATCATTCAAACTTCAGGATGCAATCATGATTGCACAATTAATAAAACTATAGCATTTTTTAAGAAAGTTATAGAATACAAAAAAGAAAAGAACAATGGAAAAAAATTAAATGAGAAATAAAAAATAAAAATGAAACATAGAAAAATTATTTTACTAAACAGTACTTAGAAATACATACCTGTTATACTTTTGTACTTGTACAAGCCGTTCATTGTAATTTGAAGATAAAAGACACTCTTCCCAGCAACGTTGCAATGTACAATTAATAAGTTTTTGATTATAATGAGTGGTATCTCCTTCCTTGTATAAATTTAACTTTGCAATCTGTTGAGATTATTTATTTAGTGATTCATAATTGTATGCTTTTATATATAGTATTAAATTGTGATCATACCTCAGCAGGATCTTTAGTTAAATATTCTGCAATATGTCTGATCATTGTTTCGGCTAAGAACATTCCTTGTGGACCTCCAAAACCACGGAACGCTGTATTTGATGGTATATTAGTTTTACACATAAAACCATACACATCAGCTGCTGGTATTTTATACGAATTTTCAAAATGGAACATAGCACGTTCTACAATCTAACAAAAATATATATATATATATGAATACAATCTAACATTTTATAAATAAAATATTCTGGAAATATTAATGTACATATTAACATACTGACGAAGAAAGATCGCGGGAGTAACCCGCGTTGTTGTAAATATAAACTTGTGCTCCTTTAATCGCACCATTATCGTCAAATCCAACTTTATATTTTAACAAAAACGGATGTCTTCCTCCAGTTATCATAATATCTTCGTCTCTATCAAGCATACAGCGTACTGGTTTTCTTAATCTGTAAAGGTAAATTATCATAATGCAAATCTTTTTGTTAATCCAATTTAAAGATAACTTCGTTTTGCCACATTTTGTATTTTATTACTTTATTGTGTGCAAATATAATTACTTGTATGCAGCAAAAACAACTGGTAAAGCAAGTATCGCAGGACGAGACTCTTTTCCTCCAAAACCACCACCTAATCTTTTCACTTTAACCACAACCTTATTAGCTTGAATATTTAAAACATCTGCAATGTATTTCTGAATCTCTGAAGGATGTTGTGTTGAACAATATACTTCTAATTCATCTTCTTCCTTGGGAATTACCAAAGTTGCGTTTGTCTCGAGGTAAAAATGCTCTTGTCCTCCTATTCGAACTTCTCCTTCGAGAATATGTTTCGATTCAGCGAAAGCCTTTTCTACATCTCCCTTTTTTATACGTTTTGGTGTTTGCTCGAAAAAGGAACGATGTTTAATAGCGTCCTACAATTATTTAAGATTACTTCTTTAAAACATCAAAACTTATTCGTTAAGATAAAAAATTAATTCAAAATTTAAAGTTACATATTCTGGCTATGTACTTTTATTATACCTCTATAGAAATGATCACTGGTTGTAAATCTTCATACTCGACTTCAACCATTCTAGCAGCCTTCTGTGCAATAGCTTGATTAACAGCTATGACTGCTCCAATTACTTGACCGTGACTTGTCACCTTAAGGAACATGTTCACTTTTTACTTATTCTGAGATTAATTGTAATTCAATTATATTAAATCACATGTTATGCAAAATTCTTTCTATATAAATGTATTTTCTCTGAATAAAAGATTAACTTTTTTTTCTAAACATTCCAAAAATTCTTACTTTGTCTGAAATAAACACTTGTTCATCCTGAACTATGGGACCATAAAATCGTTGCTTTTCGGGTAAATCTTTCCCACTGTAAAAGGCAACCACTCCTTCTAACGACAATGCTTTAGTTGCATCGATTTTCAAAATTTTTGCATGAGCTCTGGTAGATAAAACTACAGCTAAATAAAGCTCGTCAGAGAATTTTGGCATATCATCGCAATATATCGCTTCTCCTGTTGCCTGTTTAAATGCACTGGCATGAACAACTGTTCTTCCAACAAAATCATTTACCTCCTGATCCTTTGGAACCTATCGCAAAATACACAAAATATTAATATACAAAATTATATACTTCTAAGAAAAATTGTATAAAACAGTGTGTCAAATTAGACTAAGTAACAGGTACCACTTGATAATATTGTGAACTCCTTGGTTCTTTAGTGTGGAATCCTTCTGCAGCACTTTCAATTTCTTTTGGCAAACATACTTGGAGTTTTTTAGCTATGTGTAAAAATCCTTTAAAGAATAGGCTGTAAAAGTCAAAAGTGTTATATACAAATAATATTTTTTTCAAGGACTTGAAGAAAAAATTATTGAAGTATAAATATATATATGTATACCTTAAAGTTAAAGATTTACGATACTTGACCATTCCACCTGGAACACTATCTGGTAAAACTAGTTCGTTTAATAATGAATCGTAAACAGTTTCTAGAAGATCTGTGTTCCATTTTCTAAAACAATTCTACATTAATATTTTCTTTATGAGAGATATAGTTAAAAAATAAATATTGCATAATTTTATAAAATACCTTCCAACCATAATGTCACAAGTTTTTCTAGCTAAAACTGTTGTTGGAGCCATTCCACCAAAAGCCAGATGTGCTTGACTAACAATGTCACTTTCTGGTTCAAAGAATATATTTAATGCCATATTAACGATAGCAATGTCATCATCTCGCCTTCTTGCTTGTTTATAGGCAACAAAATATTGATTCTATGAAATAGGAAAATATAGTACTGTAAACTATTTATTAATAAGTAATATAATGTTGTTTCGTTATCTTCAAAATTTTATGTACTTTTTCGGAAAACGGTATTTGAATTGAAAGTAAAATCTCTTCTGGTGAAATAACATTTTGTCTATAGCCCTTAAAAAAAGTATGATCCATTGGAATAAGCCTGACTCCATTCTTCATACTCGAAACATTCAGTTTTATTCCAGCTGCCATAAAAATTGGATTTAGATCTGATATGGGACTTCCTGTCATTATATTTCCACCAACAGCCTATAGAAAAATAAAAAAGCTTCTTAGCTCAAAAGTTACATTTCACAGCAAAAAGTTTATAAATCATTTCGAAAAATAAAAATATTATAGTAGACCAATAAATAGAATAATAGAATGTATATATAAAAATTATAATAGACCAGATTACTTACAGCAACATTTCTGATTTGTTTCCCAGCAAACCAATGAAGCATATTAATTATTTCAGTAAAAATTCTTGTTTGGTATTCTGTAGTAATAATAAAACATAATCTATAATATATCCACAAAGTTATTACTCTAAATATCTTACAATACAAAATTTGAAATATAATATAGGAGTATCTACCAGGTTTTATGGCAATTTGATTTCGTAAGGCTTCCTCCATCTCAATAAGCGTGACACTAGCACCTACATTCAGTAATTTTGGATATTCTTCTATAACACGCATTTCTTTAATTAAAGTAGGCTGTATAAGAACTGGATAGGATAAGTACTTGAATTTAACTTCAACCCCTGAAAGTATGTACAATTAGTTTAGTATCCTTACTCAGCTTATTTTTCCAACTAAATTAAAAAGATATACAAGTTTAAATAATCTTTTAAATAAGTAAATAAATTTTACCTATCTCTGTGTTCCCTACAACAATTTTTGCATTTGGATATTGATTTTTTAATCGCAATAACTCGGTAAGAGTTTTTGGTCTGTACCATGTGACATCTTTTCCTTTTATTATTAAGTATTCTTCATCTAGGTGCTTAGAAATCTAGAAAAAGTTTACTTAATTTATTAAAACGACAACGAGATATTAGTCACACATCGGGTATTCAAACCGATTAATTTAAAAGATATTAATATCGAATAAATAATTTACATGTAACTTAGGTGGAAATATAATTTCTTGAGAAGGATCATACAGACAGAATTCTTTCGTATTAAAAACTTCTGTAGGTTCTGCTATTGGTATCTTTTTACAACAATTTTCTCCCATAGGACATTCTCCATTTGTTAAAGATTTTTCATTACTTTTTGACATTAATTGCATTGTTTCCCATTCTTCTGTAAAGGTTTTATAAGCCTCTATGATAGGGCGGTACCCAGTACACCTGCATAAATTTCCTACAAACACACTGTCAATTAAAAATGACAAAATAATAATGATATGAATATTAAAATAAAAAATTTAAATAAATCAGTAAAATACATATAATAATTTTATGTACAAAAATATGAAATACAGGGAAAGTGTTTTCTATTATTAAAATATATATAAAATTACAAAAATTAAAATTAAAATATGAAATAAATCTGAGAATCTTCTTTAAAATTATAATTAGTCCTTTGCACTCGGAGCTATTTAGGACGTTACCTACCAACAACTCGGCGCTAAAATGTGGACCTAGGAATCGTCATATTATATAGTATAACTTTAGCACCAAGTAATGTATTGTAATGATATTTGATTTATATGAATTTTTAGACATTGAGGAACATATCTTTTGCAAAAAAATAAAAATTTTATTGAAACTTCTAATTATGAATTACGAAATCATAAAATAAATATTTATATTATTACTATTTATATTTATTATATAATATTTTTATTTATATATTGCTATGTTAGAAAGCTGATATTAAATGATCATCAATGTGAGACGATTATATAAAATGAAGAAGACATAGTCCATCCACAAAATTTTCCAGGCGCTATCCTTCTTCTTCAGAATATTGTTCACTTGTGCAAGTACTATTTAAATAAAAGAACATGTTGTCTGCAACAATTATTTTTCACGTTCATTAATTTCTTTTTTCGAAAGTATATAAATTCAATTACTATTATATAAAACTTGACTCGGTTTATTTTACCTAGTTCTTGCCAATTTTATTTTTGCTTCTACGCAATATTTTTCAACTTCAGTCACGAATTCTTCGAGTCTTCGATCGTTCAACGCACTGCAGATAATAAATTTAACAGCTCTGCAAAATAACAGCACAATATTAAGGAAAAATTAAATGATAAATTAATTTCGTAAAAAGACAAGTGGCAATATAGAAGACTATATAAAAATTAATCAATAAGAAGTATTTTCTCTGGAAAAGGAAAAAAAGAAATAGCATGTCATTGTTACTGATGATACACATCAAGCATTAAAATATTCGAAAAAGATTTAATATCAGCAGCTTTCTAACTATTACCAAATAGAACAATTAAATCAGAGGATAAGTTACAGATCTTGTCTGTTAATTTTTTAAAACCATTCTTAAGTTTCCTCAAATGCTCAGATTTTATACATACAATTAGAAAACACATAACAGAATACCAAAAAAGCAAGAGAAAAGAAAAGAAAAGAAAAGGAAGTGTAGTTTTAAATCATGATATAAATAATATAACTAATTTTTAATTAACTGTCCAGCAACATACGAGATGTATTAATAAAATTTCAAGAATAACTTTAATAAAGTAGCAAAAATATAAACGAGTAATATCTCTCTATTGACTTGATTTGTCTCGCTATAACTTCTTTTT
This sequence comes from Bombus soroeensis, assembly GCA_014737365.1. NCBI lineage: Eukaryota > Metazoa > Arthropoda > Insecta > Hymenoptera > Apidae > Bombus > Bombus soroeensis. Next base: position 242,424 of record JACXIL010000196.1, read on the forward strand.
ATTCTCTCGAATAAAGAGTTATAAATAGAACACATATTCGATTAATTGAGACACACTTGTGGCATGAATTAAGGACAAAATAAATCGATGGCTAGTTTGTCGATGGTATTTACTTGAATCAAAGTTCAATTTTAACTTTGTCCTTGATACCAAATTTCAAGACTGGGGATTATTGAATACAAATTGCTTGTAATATTTTAATGTTATAAGATTTAAATTACCTATAACTTGCCAATAACATTATAAGCCAAAGGGTTGAGATAGATATCGAAATATCGATAGATATTGAGTAGCAATGGTATTATAAAATTCGTATATATAATTTCGAAGGGACTCGATTCGTATATACAATTTTGAAGGCAATATTCCTACATACATTTTACTTCATTTATCTTATTTTCGAAACTTGAAATTACTACATTTCGTATGCAGCAACGTTGCATAAATGATCATAATTTTACCTTGAAAGGCAATTTCGAGATCCTTCATGTTTGGTTTAGGAGTGCTTCGTAGCAATGCGTACATAGACATCACAATCCCAGGTGTGCAAAAACCGCATTGTGACCCGTGTGCTTTTGCTATGCGCTCTTGAACCGGATGAAGTTTCGTTTTAACACTTCCAATACCTTCGACAGTGGTAACCGCTAGACCATGCATAGCACAAACTGGAGTCAAACAGGCGTTTACTGCTAAATGTCTGTTTGTTAAATATTAAGCGGTCAAGGAAAAAATTATTCCTCGGTTTTATTTATATATATATATATATCATTGTATATAACTTTTTAATTTTGAAGAAGTTTCTTTTTTGATTCGAATATTTATTCATGATTCCAGAGTACTTTGGCACGTTGATTTTTGTATTAAGAAATACTTAAGTCTCGAATGGATATAAAAATATAATTTTGGAATTAGAAATTTTACAACAGCAGTATGCGCATCATTACTTTCAACGATCTATCATCATCCAGTTACTTATTATTTGCGATTCTATTCTGGAAAATATTAGGTCATCCCATAAGTAATGTCTTATGTTACTTTAATGGATAAATTATGTATTATGTTGTGTGTATTATGCTTCGCTGATGTGTTTATAGAAGTTCCGCCTTTTGTTTCTTAAGAGTTTAAGAGTATTCTCTCGAATGTCTCATACCAGCAGTATCCTCTGGAAAATTAAGGCAATTAGATCGGTATTCTTCTACTTTAAGTTATAAAATCAACATCGGCGAGGATCATTTGCGGCATTGCATGCCATACGAATTTTAAAAAAGCAATACATCTAAAGATACTATAGTACAATGAACATGTCCTATATGTGAGAAAATGTCAAAGATACTTTCCACTGGTAAAAAATTCAACAATAGTGAGTAAATAAAATTAGCACTGAATGAGTTTCTTAATACAAAACCTGAAGAACTTGTTGAAAATGCAATCAAAGTTAGTTAGTTGAAAAATGGAAAAAGATCATAGAAAGCCACGGTCAATACATCGATGATTAAAGATAAATGTAAATATTAATTTTTTTTTTAATTTTAGATCAAAAAGCGATATTATTTATGAGATGATCTAATATATGTATATTCTGAAGAAAATGATTTTAAAGATATTGTAAAGGATACGTAATAATTTCTGTTGCACGGTCTAATTTTGATATCATTACAGTACACGCTCCACAGCCACCTTCTGCACAACCCAGTTTCGTGCCGGTTAAGTGTACTAAATTATTTGAGTTAAGAATTTTCTTTTAAAAGTATTGTTATTTGCGTCTCAACATTTCTAATACTTTTATAATTGTTTTTCATCTTCCTATTTCTACTCCTCACCGTATTTTTTATATTTAGTATTCGACATCATTGTTAGACTATTTTTACTATCTTTTAGCAACATTTTTGTTAATTTTTAATATCCTATATTTATTTTAAAACTTCATAATATCAAACATTCTTAGTAAAGTAATATTTAATCTTGTATTCGATAAATTACAATTTTCTATCAACTATTCTGCGTTTAAAGAAACATTAAAAACAATATAATATTGTCAAAAGAAGAAAATAAATTTCTGTCTTTATTAATATTTATAACCCGATATATTTTATATACAAACTAATTTATTTCAAGTTTATTTCTAATGAACTGTAATCCCAATTTCTGTATTATTCCGCTAATATCTTCTTTCAATATTTGTGCATGCATAATGCATGACGAAATTATACGTATGTATTTAGACTTCACACCGAGATACGCGTATCGCGATACGTGAAATATAGATATCAGATACGGAAAGGATACATTTATTTCTCAAATACCATAGTAAAGTCCATTGTGGATCGACATTGTCATCTACCACCTATAATATCAATATTTATAATGTAAAATGAAAAATTGCGCGTACGCGCGTAGAAATTATATTTTTTTAAAACTTATTCTTTCTACAAAATTCGTCGAATATTGCGGTGATTAAAAAAAAATATAATAAAAAGTGTCATGATCAAAAACATTACACAACTATAAAGTTATATATAAAGTAATCAAGAGATAATGGTCTTTATAAATACATTTTTTTACATATTTATATATCTTTTTCATAATATATATTTTGTTACATATTACATGTTTATTTTAAAGATTGAATACAAAGAAATAGATTTTAATTCTGAGATATAAAAAAAGGTATATATATATAATTAATAGCATCACATAAAAATTATACTCATCAAATTCAATATATATGTATACATACTATATACTAGAATTCTGAGTCAACAAAAAATTGTTCATTTCATTTTAAGTAAACAATTTTGGAATATACATAAACAAGTAGAATAAAAAGAATAGAAGAATAGGTTTTAGAGTACATACAAATACATTCTTAGCAGTTTATTTAAGTGTAACATTCGTCAAAATGCTTTTTAATTTTAATATTAATAATTTAGTTGAAAGAAAATATATATATTCTTAAAATAAGATGTATCGTATAAGAATATACCATATAAGAATGTATCATATAAGAATGTACCATAAATATAATTGTCATATTTCTCTCACTTGCATACTTATTAAGATGCTATATATACAACACATGTACATACCTCCTTGCCATTGACATAAAACACCAAAGTATGTGAAACTCTATCATGTCCTACATTATTTGACATGACACGTGCAGATTGAGTAATGGTTTTCTCATCCTGAACCATTTTTGCTTATAAATCTCAATGAAACCTGTGAAAGAAATTCTCAAAATTATTTATTCACTAGTATAATATAGTAATATTATTATATACCTCTATAACTATGCTTGACGATAAAAAAATCAAGTATTCTTGTTTTCTTGTTTTCCTTGTTTTTCCAAAATATGATAATCTATGCAAATTTCTACATATGTTCAATATAATCTGACTCCATCTTATTATTATTGGGTCATATGTATTATTGTTGTTGAATGATGATAAAATAATATACTTTGTACATTTCATTATCAGAAAGAGATATAAAAATGTCTTTTATAAGAAATTTATCTTTTAACAACATATATCTTGTACTTTTTTTGGTAAGATTTGTTATCAAAAAATAAATTTCTCTTAGCACAAAAAATTACCAGATATTGATTTCCAAACTTTTTTTTTATCAAATATATTTATTTTAAGTACATACATCTACAATAATATTTATACTATTATTTTTAACGCATAATACTTTTGCAATACATATTGCTTAAGGAAATTATGATAAGATTGACCTACATGCCTTCTATAGACTTCCAGTAAATAATAATAATAAAAAGAAAAACACTTAAATAAAACTTGAAATTTATGATAGAGGAATTCATGTAAAATGAGACATTTATAAAAAATTTATATCATCTTAAATCAATCTATATATACTTATTAAAGTATATTTATTAAAACAATATACAATTAATAATAACAAAATAATGATAGTATCTAAATATAATAGAAAAAACAAATTACAATATCAAATTTTTTCCTTAAGCTCTTTAAATGAAAACATTCTAGACGTAATATTAAGGTAAATTTTATATTTAATTCTTTGTTGTTTGAACGATAATTTTACCACTTGTTGCATTCACGTTATAAAAGAGAAACTGACACTTGTAGCAAAGTTAAATTTTTCATACGTCATTACGTTTATGAGAAAATTGCAAAATCGTCAAATTGTATTTACTATTGTGTATAGTTTAACATATTAAAAGTTCGCAGCACGATACATACAGCAAATATGCATTCAAAGGAAGGCGCTATTATTAAATTACTTTAGAAAGTAACATTGCTGAGGTACTATAGCTAAATTATTTTATAAAACAGAAATAAATTAAAAATGATTATATGTGTATATGTATGTAATGATTATAAATATAGAAAACTTACCTTTCTTTTGAATTAAAACTTTTAGCTTGTTGAGGAACTCGTACAGAACTGCTCAAACAACAGTGAACGACTGGCCATTAGGTTATCATCGAGTAAGATACGTCTTGTGTGCGTATGTGTTGCGTTTTGTTAGAAAGTCACAATTCACGAATAAAGCAATTTGTCCCTACCACATCTTCTCCTTCAGCAAACCGCTTCTCTCTTAGGATTGACATTATTGTGTGTACATTCCTTTACATTCCCTTGCAATTACAAATTGAACTACAGCTAATCAAGTATGAGAGAAATGCTTCTTAAACTAATTAAACTTTTTACTTTATTCTACACTAATATAATATAGTACAGGATTAAGCACAATAAAATTTTTTTATTATGATATCGATAAAAAGTTTATGCAATTATTTATATAAAAGTTTATATAAGTATTTTATATAAGCGAAGTAGGAGATTCTTTGATGATTATTTGAATCATTGTATGTGTTCGATTTGAAAAAACGGTTACACAATTTTTTTAAGAATTTCAAAAGAATTCTGATCTTTGTGGAGATATACAATTTATATAGTATAATACGATAATTCTAGAAGATTAGTAATATGATAACAATATTACCACGATATTACAATGGTATTAATTATACATGTATTGTATATGTATTACTAAAGGTGTGTTAATCAACTGATAATATTTTCATCTAATACATCAGCTTTTATTTGTACTTTGCTTATATACAGATGTCTAATTATATTTTATTTATATGCAGCAAACAAATAAATGAATTTTATTTAACAGAAAGTAATAAATGATAACAACGCTTACCAATGCTGAGTCATTCTGTAGAAATTTTTAAACACATTTTAAAATAGTTTGAAAAATAATTTTATTTTTATTGATAATGTCATTTTTATTATTAATAGTATTATTTTACAATTAAACATATCATTTTAATATGTCTTTTCCAGAAATATATTCTTACTGTATTCAAATATATTAATTACTTAGTTTCATAACAAGTAGCGCTAGTATCGCAGGTATTCATTATCAATAGAATTGCGCATCTACCTTCTGTTAGATTGTGGAATCAGCTGAATTCTCAATTGCATGAAAACTGTATTTCATAAGCTTCTGAAACTCTTAACAATATTTTATGTTTACTGTGTTTAGTGAAAAATGTCTTTTCTCAAAGAAAATCATAGTGTACTGATGGTCCTAGATAGCGAAATTTCCAATAATGACATCATAGACTTTATCAGTGAAGTTAAAAAACATCTTAGCAATGCCGAACAGCTGACAACTGTATCAACGAAAGAGTTGGAAAAATGTAAGTAATTAAGTACTGTCGTATGTATAAAGTAGATTCATAAACATATGTGTTCATATATTCTAAACCATCAAAAAAAGAAAAATAGATTTTTAGTATGTACTTTTTAGTCAATTTTGTATATAAAAAGTGTTTCATCATTATGCACTAAATTTAATGTTTTCTTTCTCAGGTATTAATTCTTCTTCCTATGATGCAATTATCTCCATTTTTAAACGATCATGTCCGAATCTTAAAATGCTTTTAGAAGAATCTTTGCGAATGTTAAAACCCGGAGCAACATTGATTATTTATGAGTCACTCCAAGAAAAAGAAAATGCACATTCTTTTTACGATGAAAGGGTGTCCAACTTGAAATTAATTGGTTTTAAAGTAAAAGTACAAGAAAGTTTAGATACAAAACAATTAAAAGATCTTCTACTTAATATATATAATAGTATAGATAATATTTGTGAAGTAGTAGCAGAAAAACGTTCATTTGAAGTAAGTGATACTTTTCTGTTTTTCATAAATCAATGTAGTTTTGATTAGACATACTCTTTATTTTCACCTGTATTATATTTACATAGATTGGTTCTAGTGTAACACTTAATTTTGGTGAAAAAAAATCTTCTAATGTATGGAAACTAGATAGCGCTGTTGATGAAGAATTAATTGATGAAGATGATCTTTTAGATGAAAGTGATATTGTCAAACCTATAACTAATTTGAGAGGTAAGTTGAACACTTTATTCATATACAAATTTTAATCAAATGCTTCTATTCATATACAAATTTTAGTCGAATACTTATATTCATATACAAATTTTAGTATGTAGCACAACAGGTAAACGAAAAGCATGCAAAGATTGTTCTTGTGGATTAGCTGAAGAATTAAGTGGGAAAACTGCACCTAAAGGAACTGCAAAGTCTTCTTGTGGAAATGTAAGTAATGTGTTATACATCTCTATATTAGTCCTGTAAAAAAATTTGACTAAATAGTAATATATATGTACTTTTCAGTGCTATCTTGGTGATGCATTTCGATGTGCTAGTTGTCCATATCTTGGTATGCCTGCATTTAAACCTGGTGAAAAAGTAGTTTTACCTGAAAGTCAGTTAAAAGCAGACTAGTGAAATATTTGTGAGTTACACACATATTCTATTTTTATGTTAATTTTTTGCATGTAATTATCACAATAATAATTCTTAATATTGTTAACCCTTGTTTTCCACTTTAACATTTCTATTCAAAATACAGGCCTTTTTTTTGTTACTTGTCTTTTCTGCAACTGGAAAAATAGTGTAGTATACATACAGAAACTTAAAAGGATGTAGCATAAAAGTTATGCAATAAAAATATAAAACATATATATTACTCTTAATCATTTATTACATTTTTATTTGTATACAATAGCGATCAACATGTTAATTATAANAAAACAATAAAATAATGTAAGTATCACGTAATATTATGATACGATATGTAACACATTAACGAAATCATATTTTTCTATTACTGGAAGACAATAAAAAATAAAGATAGTAATTTCGCCATATACAAATTATTCTATAATTTATGAGGGAATGTAAGCCCTTCACTATAAATCCACTAACCCTCCTCTGGGGTTGAGTGCTCGAGAAAGGACTACATTCCAAATGTAATATTTAATGTATATATATATATATATATATATATATATATATATATATATCTTTGTATCATTCTATTTGAACATATTTTGGAGTCTAACAAATACAAATATGTTGTATAAAATTGTCTACTAAACTTTTCAAAAAATGATTACGCCATTGTAAAGGACGATAGTTTTTAAATTATATTAACATCGTGTACAGGAACAAAATAAATCGCCATATTCTTAATTTGCCTCTACAACAGGAACATTATTCCGTAGCGTAAAATATAGAAGTACATATCGGGGAAAAAAACGTATGTTGTTTAAAATGTTAACTCGTTTATACCATAATAATAAATGGTATTTTATGTCCGTAAATGAGTTTAAATTAGGACATAGCTGCGCAATATTTTTGCACTATAAAAACTACTGCCATGCTACAATTGCCTTTCTGTTTTATCTACTTATTTAATATAGCTTCATTTGGTGCAAAAAAGATATTTTATTATTACTAGTAATATTATCATATATACGACGTTCTATAAACTTAATCTTTAATATTACCTTGAAATAATGTTTAGAAATTATACTATTACAATTAGTGTTGATAATGTTACGTAGAACTTTGGTATAAATTTAAGTTTATGTTTTAAGTAGCTATACATCGTAAAAAGTTAGCTACCGTTTACCGTGAACAATTGTATAGTTTAAGTACAAAGAGAGCGATAGAAAGTACAATTTGGTATTTCGTTATTGGAAGCAATAGAACAGAAAACATAACATGACAGTTTCAAACAGATTCCTTCATTGTTTTACCATATTTCGCATAAGTTACTTTCACTTAAGTATATAACCATTTGTACTCTATTTCCAAAACCAAGAGATTACACAGAATCCTTCAGTCTGCAAACGAAGTTCAACACATTTGTTGTACTTTCTATGGATGTAAACGTCCACAATTTACATTATAATAATTTTATTATTATTCGAAAGTGTAAATAATGAATTTCTTTTTTTTTGAAGAATCATGCACACAAACTTGCACAAATGTTTAAGATATCTCTATATAATTTTTATACAAACAAGTGCAATCGTTCAAAAAAACAAAATCTCTCGTACTAATTTTCAAGTAATTTTAAAAAAATTAAATTTTTTAAAACTATCCAAATAATATTTTTGTATTTTATAGAATGTATAAGGCAGTTAAAAAAGTCATTTGGTATTTCATATTGTTTTTTCTAAAAACTAGCATTCTCTTTTTTTAGTAAAACAATATGTAATTTTTGTTAATGTAGATATTCTTCTTTTATCTGCAAATGTACAAAATGAAAACGAACATAGATGAATTAAAAAAAATTACCGATTTAATAATTTAATTCTTAAAGCTTAAACTCGATGACGATCTTAATTAGAAACGTTCATTTTTCTTTTTCATAAACATAATGTAGTTCATTACAATAATTTTGTAATAAAAATTAAAATTTTCTTTAGAATTGTACTCACAATCAGTGGTACATTGAGCAATCATTAAGCCTAGCAATTAAGGCATGTTTCATGTACCCTTTCGGTTGCACTCAAGATTAATTTACAGAGCTAGTTACTTGGATTACTGAGATATAATTTGTTATTACTGAAACAGCTTCAAAACAAAGAGTCGAGTAGAAAATAGAAACGAATGACGAATAAATTAGAGAACCAAAAAATATTGAACTAAGTACTATATAAAACTTTTATAAATTTTATGTATATACATATACACATATGTATATGTATACATATATTTATGTTATTTATACACCAAGGCAGTTAAAAAATGCCATAGGACTTAAGATTTCTTGTTCTCTTATGAAAAATATATAATTACATATGTTAAAAAAAAATTGATAACCTTTTAACAACTACATGAAATAATCTTTATATGAACACAGCCCTACATATTATATGATGTAATAAAAATTAAGAGTCCTCGAAAAGACCTTTGGCTTTCTTTTTTCTGACTTTATCATTGTCATGGTGTTCCCGTACATCTTGTAAGCATCGTTATTAATCATAACAATAATACTACAGCATTCTGCGGTATGTACAGACGTGCAGTTCCGCGAAGTTAAGTTTTTCACGGATTTCCTGTTAAGTCCATAAAATCTTTGCCAATTGACACGTCCAAATATTAGTTTATGCTACCACGAATTCTCCTCCATATTATCGAGTAAAGAATTCTTCTCTTCTTTCTTAGAAACATTATTTCCCGACGCTGCCACACATAATTTTGGTTCGAAACATGGCTGTAAAAAATTGAAGTTTAAATGATGTGAATTCGATTAAGCTCGCTTAGAGGTTTTGATGATGTCAAGTATGATAAAGACGATGAACTTTGATAAACCATAAAAAATAAAATTAAAAGAAAAGATTAAATACCAAAGATGGAAAAAAGAATTTAAGAATTAGTTTATATGTGAATAAATTGTACATAAGAGTTTATATGAAATATTGTGAGTTGCATTCATTAATGTTCAGTACTGTAGTATTTTCGTAATAAAGTATTAATTTTTTTTCCATGCTGTTATTATATAGAAAGGTTACTATTAATTTGAAATGACTTTTATATTTAAAAATTGTTTATTTGTTTAAAATTTAATGTTTTGATAATACAAGATGTTTCGAATTCATAGTCGTTAATTTACTGAATGTTTACTTCATACTGCAGCACCTATTTTTAATAGAGTATCGCATAATGATTATAAGTTTGTTGTAATGAATTTTTTGTATATGCTGAAGATCTTGATAAGAAACGTACAATGTGTAACAATTTATATAAATTCATGCATGGCAGCATATTAATCAGAACATAAGCAAAAGGTATCATAAAACAATATTTATTGCAATAGCATTGAAGTTAGTAAAAAATAAATATGCAACTGATTTTAATTACTTAAATATTAGGTATCCCAAATTAATTAAGCGTTAACTTTAATAAATAACAGTAAGCATTGTCATTCTAAAATTAGAGAGCAGCAGTCTTACAATCTTTTTCCTCTTACTTTGCACTTGAATTTCTTACACAGAGGAAAAAGAAACAATCTACTTTATTAAGATTCTTGTTTGAATTTTTTTCTTTAAGCCCTTAACTGATTCTTTTTCCTCGAATATGTATGTAGCTGCAGTACGTATCTTATATCTCCAATTCACTGCATACGTATGCCCACATTTAGCATGCACATAAATAATGTTTATATTTTAGTTGGTCGATCACTCACAGTTTCACAGATATTCATGTTGCAGCAGTTCTCTATGGTTATTTCACATTGATTGTCCGGCAATTGTGGCCGAGATGTGAGTGGTGTTACACCACCTTTACTGACGACGAAACGCTTTTTGATGCGTGGCCGTTTTCGGAATTTATTTACATAAAAACTAAGTACGACTATTACAAGAATAAGTACACCAACGACTATACCGAAAATTGTTAACCACGTACTATATTCATTTTTCTCTTTAGCTATCACCATTTGTGCAAGGCGATTCTTTTCGGGACACCTGTTAACAGAAAATAACGAGAATTATAAGTTTTATATTCTTTAAAGTTTAATTGTATTAAATTGGTTAGAAATAATCTCATTCGAATATTAACCCTTTAACGATATATGTTTGTAGTAGCTTCATCCGTGAAGAAACTATACGAACAAATGCGTGAATGCGATATTTCAGAAAAGATACTGTTCTGTTAATTGGACAAGTTATTTATACAAAAACAAATCTTATACACAATAGTAACATGGCACGTGCAAAATTTCAGCAGTCGGGTCATTTATTTATTTATTATTTGTCGTTGAAATTGTTAAAAACTTCTGATATGAAATAAACAATTATTTTAATTAAAGCCGATAGACTAGGAATTCAGAATTGATTTAAGTCGAAATAAGGAGGTAGCAGAAATTCTTCAGATCCTTATAAAATTACGAAGTTAGGAATTTCTCAAAAGCAATGTACCTGCAGTGAGCGGTAACGATGCTAGTAGGAACTCGGTCTGTTGCACAAATTATTTCACAAAGTTCAGCAGTATTGCCCAAAATCTCGCAACGAGATCCTTCGGAATATTTACATTTACAAACTGGTTTTTCATCTTGGACGGAACATTGACCATCATGCAAGCAGTAGTCTTTGCAGAGGTCTGCTTCACATCTTGGTCCAATAAATGCGTTATTGCACTTACATGTGGGCAATCCGTCACTATTTATACTGCAATTGCCTCGGAAGCAGTAATTGTGACAAAGATTCATCTCGCAATACGGTCCAGTGAATCTGAAATAGTTGAATTTGTACTTAGTTTATATTCTACGAATTCAAGATTGAATAACGTATTTTTGAGATATTCAAATTACATACATATCTAGCATCAGACACTTACCCAAGCCTGCACTGGCACGTTCCTTCCTTCTCACCCACATGACCATCATTCAGGCAGTATTTGGACGTCTCTGTGGTTAGTTCCGATTCCTCTGTGCTAGTTATCAAATTATTATACGACCTTTCGTCAAACGACAAGTTTGTCGGGTTAGTATTTTGTGTCGCATTCGTATTCACCGGGCATTCTACTTTGCCAACGTTATCACGGGTTACGATCCCAGCTGGATCAGCGTCATGAGTTGACTGGTACGAGCGAAACATCCTTGGCTCGTCAAATTTCGCGTCTTTTGGTATTGTCCAAACAGCTCTGTGTACCAGATCGGACCAATATATTGAGTTATGATCTAACGCCAGGTACACTGGTTGATGACGTTTAGGGTGAACTAATAGTTCCCGCTCGGAACCATCCAGATTGCTGCGTTCGATTTTTATTCTTAGGCCTTCTGTATCGTCGATCCAATATAGCTTCTTGTTACTGTGATCTATAGCGACAGCCAGTGGTTCGTATAAATCCTCTTTGATCACTGTTACTCGATTGCTTCCGTCTAGATTCGACTTCTCGATACTTGGATTTGTATTATTACTATTTACCCAGTATATGTGACTGGAAACAACGTACAATTATTAGACATTCGAGTTTCATTTTATATTGCGTGTTACTTTATTTTTTTCTTTTCTTTCTTTTCCTAATCCCGCTCGGTTGAAGATATTTTTATTTTCTCTTATTTGACGCGAATTTCTAAACGGAACTAGACCGGTCGAGATTGCACGTTGTCGTGAATGGGTACGATAGCGTTCTAGGTAGGACATAAATGGCACACCTGTTACATACATCCAGAGCGATACCGCGTGGGCTCTGGTACGTCAAATTGTGGAGGATCGTTGGTTCTCCCGGTAGCCCATCTTCTGACACGTGCATCTTCATGATCACTCCTTGCAAAGCGTCGCTCCAAAATAGGGTTCGACTCTTTATGTCGAAGGCAAGCGCAAGAATGTAACTTTTGTTTTGTTCTACGGATAATAGAGAACATCGTTTATGTTATATATACTTCCTTTCGAAAGACGAAGTTTATATTTAAATGTAAAAGTACACTTGGTTATCTATTGATTGTATGGTTGAATTTCTAACGTAAGAAATTGTAGAATATTGGTGGTATAAAGTGAAAATTACTTTTTTCTTTTCTAAGTAAAATACAACTTCTTTGGAGATATTTCTTACTCTTTTTAAATAGATAACAAAAAGAAGATAATAGAAGAAACATTTAAACCAGTTTGGTTTTATGTATCAGACATGTAATTATCTGACATTCTAACTTCGTTTCTCAATGCATTGAAGTAGCATTGAAAAACTACAAACTTTTAGTTGTAAAATTCTATATTCAAGGCATTAAATTAAAAAAATTGTATGTTATCTTTAATGAATTCATTTAAATGATATTCAGTTCGTTTTTCAAACTAGTACCGTTATCATTTACTTCAACATTGCCTTTTGGTCTTTTATCATTCATGAAAACCCCCTTTGTGACGAATAAAAAACACATGGATGCACCCAAAGGATAAAAGGGCATTTCCTTTGTTCTTTACGGAAAATGGTAGTTTTACATTGTGGGCTGTTTCTTTAAGAACGACTATAATAAATTGAGAGACAAAATCTTGAGTGGTGCCGTTATCCTTCCCAAAAGTTTTACAGATGCGTATCTTTGGAGAAAACCTATCATCATCTTGAGAAGAAAGTTTGCTCGATTTCTAAACAAATTATTTCTTTGTACATTGATACATTTTATTTATTTAATTTTTCCTAAAGAAGTTTAGTAGATAGTCATTTGGAAATTACTAATATATATATATATATATATATATATATATATATATAGAGAGAGAGAGAGAGAGAGAGAGAGGAAAAAAGAAATAACAATAATGATACAGATAGAAGTAATTATAGAGTAGACGTATAAAAAAATTAATACTAAAATAAATTTCTAATATCATAAGTTCATATCCCACTGAAAATATTTAAAAATACTTTTCTAGGAAATGAAAGAATTTCTATCATTCAAGTTAGCTCAATAGATCATGCAATTTACAGTATTAAGGAATGAATATTATTTTTAGATTTATCTTATCAAATTAAGATTTTTTATTAAAATCCTAATATATCTATATGATTAATGTAAAATATGACAATGATTTCTTTATTCCCACAACGAAACTCTTACTTGGATTGCATTACGTATAAGATAATACATAAAATGATAAGTAATCCTGTTATACGTTTCTCTTTCATTATAAATGTAATAATTCGATTTTGCACGAGGCATTCATCATTCTATTTTAAGAACCGTAAATTATCGTTAAATGCTAATTGAATATTTTTTAATACTCTATTATGCTGTGTACGTTTTTTAAACAGCAAAACAAAAGACTGTTAGTTAGCTGTTAGTTTAGTAAATGCAAATTATTTTAATGAATTTTTGTCTGATAAAATATTTCATAGAAAGTAATATTGCCATGGATATTTATACTACATGAAAGTTTATCAACTAAATTGATATTTGAAATATATTTACTGAATAATAATAATAATAAATTAATATTTCTTAGTTTCAAAGAAGTTTCAATTTGCTCTTGTTATTCATATTTTGGTCCATTTTGAGTAACATTGGGGTCATTTAAATTTTGTAATTTCTCAATACCAAGTAGGTGCATACGTAAGATAAACGCTATCTATCTTTATACATTACACAAGTAAAATTGTAATAATATTCAAAAATAAGTTGAAAGTAACTCAAAAATATGTAAAGAAAAAGGTAACTTAATATACTTACTTTTAAGTAATGCTTTCAACGTGAAATTCTTGTCCTCCAGGTCATTACTGAATATGGTTATGTTCTTGTTACTCACATCGCTAAAATACATTGTTCTAGTGATGTCATCATAAGCCAACCCCGATAGAGTTACAGCTTCCGCTAACTTTGCCTGCCCGATTAGCGTCTGATTTTGTGCGAGAAATTCAACTTCACGTCCTATCGCGATTGCTATATCTGCAAACCAAAAAATATCTGAACTTAGTAGAATATTTTCTCAATTTGTTTAAATATTTAAGCAAGCAAATTGCATTTTATTAAAATTGCACTGCAACCATTCAATGGAATTGTCATGTTTAATCAATTATCAATTAATTTAATTGAGTAGTTGCTTTTCCTTAACGATGGTAGTTTTTCGATTATCAATCTATGAATTTAATTATTCATGCATTCATTATATACATTCCTATGCGTTTGTCTTGTATGTAAGGACATAGTGATTATATAATAATTTACGTATCATAAGATTTGTGTAAAAATAGAAGATTTATCTATTTTTAATATTTCAAAAGATAGGGTAATTGTTTCAAAGACAACAATGTACAGTTTCAAGGATGTAAATATAGCAACACGACAAGATATATTCTATTATGTATTTCTTAGAAATTTAAAAAAATCTAACTTTTCAGATGACTATCTAGAAAACTAACATTGTTTATCTGATTTGTGGGATACTGTAAATTACTAGAAAAAATATCTGCATATACTCTAAAATTCTGTTTAATGATAAATTATCATTGATTATTACCTAGAACTTGAAAATATTGTAAAATGTAATACTTTAGAAAGTTAAGTTTTCTTATCTCCTCATTTTTGCTAATACCATGGCACCTACGATAGCTTTATCGTTATCTTTTGGCTGTTTATAACGAGTGCAATTATATTTATCTTAGTAATTTATGATACACAAGTCATTTGCTACCGACGAAGATACCTATTGAAAAATTAATTCCGGACGGTTTGTAGTTTCAACGAATATTAAGTTGCATTACGGAATGGATGTTGTTTGAAGTTATAATTTTGCTGATCGCGTAATACTCGAGAAGAATTATCTCTCTAAAGTTAACGCATTCGCAGTTGTTAATTTTATTTAAATATTAAACTGAACTACGCGGTTTTACACTTAAGAAATATTTGAAAAATTTAATTTCAAATATTCATTCATTTATGACTTTATGTCGCTTATGATTACAAATGGAAATAGACACAAGAAATTTATTTTTTCCTTGAGTCACAGTAACGCGTTAGCTGTCGTTAATATGTTAATAATTAAAGGGTCCACGACAGAAAAGAGGAATGAGTTTAACGTTTTTCTGTACGTTCCTGTGCCTGTTCTATGCCTGGCTATGTCGTCAATTTGAATTACAATTTTCACAGCAGTTATAAGAAATTGAGGTGTATAAGGTATTTTTCATTCTTTTTTTTACAGTTTAGTGTGTTCTATATTACCAAAAATTATGAACAGAAGTTGAAAACGATGTAGAATAAAATGAAGAATAAAATGTTTCATTTTGATATAATATCTATGAGATAATATGAAGTTGTGACATTAAACATATATTAAAAAATAAATTTATTTTAATAGGTTTTCGGAGAAATGTTAAAACTTGATACTTCTTCTTTTTCTCGTGGACCTGAACCTTCTAATTATTTCCAATTGTTTCTAACTGTTTAATAATGATCATACAAATCATGTATGTTTATTAAAAACTATATCGTTGTTAAAAGTCTCTGCTACATTTACAATTATTATATAATAATGTAATAAAAATTATACAATAAATTATATCCATAACAACTATACAGATATTTATAATAAATAATTTTCTATTATAGATCTATATATATATATAAATTCTTTTCTTGCCTAGTTCGGAAATATCTTTATACTGTTGTATCTAGATCAAATAAAGATTAGTACTCAATAATAGTGATAGTAGTACATTGAGTAAAAAATAGTTGGATAAATATGGGCGAAAGTATAAATGAATTCGTATAACTAACTCTACTATGTTCTTTCGGTAATTTCCGATCCGATTACACTTTTCTAACATTAACGCAGTTTGAACAAAATATGGACAAAGTCTTATGAGTATGCATGATTTCTCGTTTCAATTTTATGTCACGTATCTTCTTAAAATATTACCAATCCTTGTCGTTTGTTAAGACGAGAGCAGAATCGAAGTATAAAAATGCAAAGATCGTAACGGTTAAATTTATTATATCAGGGCGCAAGTTGAGTAGCAATCGTCTCGATTTCACAAACTAAAGATAGCGTCCATGCATCGCACTTATCATTCGTATATTTGCATTAAGATATCGGTTAATTAAGACTTCTTAACCCTGACTCCTGCGATCATGTTCATTTCTCTGTAAATATTATAAATATAACAATTATTTCTTATAATTCCAAACGATTTAAATTTACGACGAGTCTAAAGAAGATAAAGGAAAAACAATAATTGCAATTTTTCAAGTATCGAAACTGCAGTTCTCTTGGCAAAAATAATTTGAAAATTATATTAAGCTCTATTTATTAACTTTATCATGCATTCCTATTTGAAAATATGTTAACAGTACAAGATATGGACAAAAATTGTACTCGTCGCCTTCAGTATAACGTAGTGTCAATACTGGGTACATATGTATATGTACATATCTGTTTGATAGTGTTTATTCAAAAGATCTTCCGCAATTCACGTAATAGCGATCAATCATTTACGCCATTACTCCTCAACGTTTATGTCTCTTTACTATTTTTGTTACAGTTGTTCTAGAAATTGCGAAAGTATCAATTTTGAATATAAATAATATAATACAAAAGATAATATCAGTATGACTCTTTATAATGCTATGTATATTTTGTTTGATTTTATTTTATGTCAACACTATCAACATTTACAAGGAGTAATTCCTAGATCTTAGATTGAAATAAAAGATTCTAATAAATAATAATCTTTTTCTCATAAATAAGCAAAATTGTGTAGTCAAGGCGAATTAATAGTGATGTGTTATAATTTGAAAAAGCTTGTATTTAAATTTCTATGATACTACAATGTATATATATGTATACATATAGTTGATTATATCGAGGCTATAAATTAACCTACAAATTGGCGGCATCGATTGATGCTCTTCAAGACCGTATATAGAACTTTATTAGAGGATATATAAATTTTCTATACATAAGGAAATATGAAAGGAAAAATACTAGAGTTCAAAGTTCAAAGTTGAGACAATTCGGTCAGAGCTTAATAAAGTTCGTAATTTTATCCCGCATGTGTCAATTATTTTGTGTAATATATATAATGCTTTTATCAAGTACACGTGCTTTCAGTTACGCATATGTTTCGTGACGCTGCGCGCGCAGCTACTAGACATTTAAAAGATTCGCGCCAGAAATTTAATGTAGAAAGTTTGACACTATATCTCGAAGTTAAATGTTTTATCACAAAACAGTAAAGGAATTGTTTGTTCCTCTTGTTATGTACATTATGTGCATTTCAATGTATCGTACGATTCTTTTAATATTATAAGTAACGTTTCTAATGTTGGTAATCAGTTATAGATCACTTTTATTGTTAAGTACAATTTAAATAATAAAAATTGCAACTAAAATCAAATGAAATATAACATAAAGCAAAATATTTAATATTCTAGTAATCTTTCGACTAAAACAAGAAGAAGATAAGAGAAAGAAAAAAAAGCAACTTGCCGTTTTGTACAGAAATATAAGCGTCTGATAAAACTTTAATTTCTGTTACAGAAATTTCCCAATGTCTAAATTTTTGTTTGTATATTATTTGTTTTAGATATCGAAAAGTCAAAAATACATATCGCAATTATACATTGCGCACCGTATCAGCTCTAATTATAAGTAAGAAAGTAATACGACAAACTGTCCGGGAAATACGACAAGCGATTAAAACTTATTTAAAAACTTGGTATCGATAAATGAAATCTAAAGTCGAAGATCATTGAATTTTTTCTTCATTGTCAATTGACCTAGCAAAGAGGAAATGGAAGTGCGCAATGCCTTCGAAATATCGAATAAACTGTTGACGTTCTTGCAATACATTCGTGTGCTCGCGCGTACGAATATGTTAAGTAACTTCGGCTTGATATCGTAGTAGCAACGTTGACGGAATCATGTACGCATGAACATAGATTTTGTTTATGCAAGAGTAGACAACAAGATGAAAACGTATATATGTAGTAGTAGTTGTAAGATTTAGTATAGTAAATAGCGTTTGTTAGATGCTTCTACTATATGACAATAGTTTTTCTGAGTTTTAATGTAAATATTTAATTAACGTAATTTAATGTTTATATTTTTTATATACTATTTTGGCATACAGATAAATAGAAGTATATATGTTATATACGAAATATGAATAGTTATAAAAAAATATTACAAATGTACATTCACAAAAATATCATAGCAATACTATTGACCGTTTACCAGTGGTTCTTCCAAATTTTATTCATAAATTTTAATGTAAAAATGGAAAAACTAGAATGATAAATATTGATAATAATATCTTACATAACTTTGACATACATATGCATAGAAATATGGTTATAAAGGACAAATATTATAAATGTATATGCATATGCAAAAATGTTATAATAATATATATAAATGTTATAATAATACATATATATGTATCGTTATTAATGTTTATTTATTTAAATTTTTATAAAGAAAAATTTATTCCATTCGCATAAACAAGTAATTGCGAGAACAATTATTTTCAACGGTTCTAAAACATATTTTTAATATATTGTAATAATATTTTTTGCCAAATACATTTCTAAGAATTTGTATTTTTCTCATTTATCAATTTTTTACTATTTATCAAATTAAATAATAATATCACATTTCCTTTTTACCGATTTAATCTATTGCACATGAAAAGTGATCTATCAAATTAGTGACATGGTAAAGGCATGCATAGAAAAAAATTGATGATGAAAGTAAAAAATGATATGTAAAGTGAAGTCATCTTTTACCATTATTATTACCAGTTTCGAGTTGTTTTTTTTCATAAATTATCTCGAGTGTTACATTTCGCTGTCCCATATACATAACTCGGACGTCTTACATCGCCTACTTCGCGATCGCGATATGAAAATGTAGCTTATTCAGTTTCGTTGCGCTCGAAACGTTCTCGTCATGGTTATTTCTAATAAACACATTCTCGTAAATCTTATTAATGAGATGAAATACGTGTAGTAAAAACTGCAACACGCGTTCGTTATACTTGTTGTGTCAACTTATCAAAAGGTTAGATACGATCGAAAACTGATCAACGTATTTTTTATTAAGCTAGTCTATTATGCTGTACGGATACACATTTTACATAATCATATACATGGTGTGTAAGAAATAGTAAAGCATTATTCTTTTCTATATTATCAGTTACGAAAAAGTCACTAACGGAACTACATAGTACCGTAAACACCCTATATAACAAGTAAGAGATCCTTGAATAAAGGAATAATCAAGTTCAAGATATTAGCAAACTAGGAATAAGAAATTAATTCGTCTTGTTTACCTCATAGACTAGTCAAGTTTCAGCACTGCCAATATAGTTTCATTTCAAATATAGTACACAGTACCGTAAAAATATTAAAACCTCTGTTATACTATATATCGGTGCATTATCGAAGACAGTCTTGTACAATGTAAACTTTCCATGCAATCGTAGGATTAAACAAACCGATCAATCTTATCAGTTTCGCTTGTTACGTAATCGAAATTTCACACTTCATCGTATACGCATAATTCGGTTCGCAGTTTGTATAATACGCAGTTTGTATAATACGCAGTTTGTATAATATCGGTTATTGAGTCTAACAGTAGGATGCACAGCGCAGTGGGGCAGATTTTCTAGATGCGCTCGCGAGAACGTGGAAGAAATACCAAAGAATTCGAAGAATTTACGACATCGTCTGCCATTCGAAAAATTTTTGTGACATAATTTGGGCGATTACCGGTTATTTTTAGGTTTCCGTGCCACATGCTTTTCTTTCGATATTAGTCAAGGACCGAATAGTCAAAGTAAATGAAATAGATCCCCGCCAATGCACTTAACGTCATGAATGCATGATTTCAAATTTCACCGGTAGTCGATAGTTTCTAGCTGCGTTACCAAATCATGGTAATTAAATATGGTTCTCTATTCGTCGTTCCATTAGATTTTCAATAAAACGGCTGTTCATTCGCTACACATCGATTCCCGTGTGCGTGTACAAATATACACTACATACACACTAACTGACTGGAATTCTACTTTCCTAGCTGGCCGTTCCTATCTGTATCAGTTTTTAGGGGTGACTTTGTAAAACGAATCTCGTGTTTTATATGTAAAATAAATAAATATATTCAATATTTACACGCGGTACGACTCGTACTTAATGGAATAAAGAGGTATTCGTGATTTTTTAGATACATACCTCCCTTGATAACTGGCCATGGATCGAGGCTTTACGCGGTCAGTTAGCAAGGCGCATTGCTCTGTACACGGAACGCAGTCTACGACTTGACATTCATTACGTAAACAGGTATAAGGACAAGTACCGTTTCGATTGGTTTCCGTGTGAATATGAATCGTGAAAGTTTGGCGAAGCGTTTCGAGACAAATCAAACGTCGGTTTCATTCACCTTTACAACCGTATTTCGATGTTCTGCATGGTAAAACAGTCTGGGAGAAGTGGCGTACGTGACCACTGAAACCGCGTGAATGGAGACAGCGTTCGCGCGACCCGCAACGCGGTGTTACTTATACCGTGTGTACTACGTTAAATTGCTGTTAGTCCAAATTTTCGTCACATAAAATTGTTAAACAAATGCTTATTCTACTTACCCCAGGTTCTGGCGTGGATGTTAATCGCGAAAATTCCAAGTACTATCGTTAATATAACAGCCAAGTTTTTACGAGATGTCATGATGTGAGTTCATTTGTCAGTCACCTAATTAGCCTGGAAATATTGATAAGACACAGGTGACGAGTATAAATATCACGTAGATACACCGTAGTCCTAATTTCTTTTGGTCTTCTTAAATAGATGGAGGTGACGAACGACACAGCACATCCTTACTTTACGGCGGCTATGCACGAACTGAGAACTCGTGACTTCGATATGAAGGTAAAAGCGAGGAGACCAGTGGCGTAGCATGTCGCTTCTGCGGACAGGCTTCTCAAATGTCATTAAAAATGCTGTCGCCTTAATTCGAGTAATTAAGCAGCGTTAACGGAAACGTTTAAGCAGATGTTATTGTTATACGTGTTGGACAAGTTATATGTGTATTATATTCATTTGCAATTGCAGTTTGTTCAAAATTTTTAACATTTTACTTTTCAATATTATTTGGAAATATCTTATAGAAATTTTATTTGATATAGTTTAATAATAGTGTTAGAGTACTTACACGTTAAATTTTTTGGTTAATGATTAAATTATTTTAAAAAATTTACCAGAAATATAACATAAAACATATCTGTAACAGTATTAGATGGATTTGTACATCTTTTTTGTTAATAAAAATTGTTATTAATTATATAATATCGTTTTATACGTATTCAAATATTTTTAATCTCGTTTAAGAATATTTTTCTGATGCAATGAACAACCTGTCCTCCAATTGCAAAGCCAGACTTGTATATCTTATTTATCGCACTTCGTAAAATATTGCATTTAAATTCATTTAACCTTCAACATGAGGGAGATAAATCACACTAAAGAACTTTCAGTAGTATTAAGATTGTTAAGTTTATGAAGCTTCGTATTTACGTCAGAAAATGACAGCAAACATTAAAAACTTTTGTATACCATATATATATACCTGATATTTATTTATAAGAAATAAAAATGATATTTTTTTCAATTTTTAATTCATAATTCTTTATTTTAATGAGTTTCCTTTTATATAAATCGTACAAAAATTCAACTTGTTTTATTGTTTAAAAATAAACAAATGACATTTCCTTCAAAATTATCACAATAAATAATATAACACACGTATATTTTGTAAAATTCTTAGTAGTTGTTTAGTAATTTTTAACATTCAATGTGCATGATTGATTCAAAGAACTAAATTGAATAAAATTAATGAATATCTAATTGAAATTTGCAATATATACAGAAGATACTAAAGTTACATAAACTGCATTATTCATTTTTTATCTTATGTTTTTATCCAGGAAGTGAATACAAAACGTATACTTCGTTCCTTCTAGAAAAGATTCAATTTTTGCGCGCAAACTTATAGTATCATCTATTGTCACTAGGATGAGCTACATATATGTGTACATAATTCAAACTTCACGCCCCTATCGACTCTGTTTCGTTTATGACCCACCACCTCCCGGGAACATTCGTTTCTAATTGTATTAAAATCAAATGGAAATAAATTGAATAAATTCAGTACAATGCTTGACATTGAATAGCAAAATATAAATTCATTATAGTTTTATGCAGGATACGGATTGTATTCAACATTTCGCGTGCATCGATCTTATATGAAATAATTAACATCTATTTAATCGCTTGTAATTAATAAACAGTATATTTTCTTGCTAATAATATGTCAACAGAAAAATACAAAATCTGATTGTATAAATACTTCGTAATGCATTAGGATAAAATAGTCCACTATTATACATAACTGCACCACCATCAATCCGATTCTTTGGTAATATTAAACGATGAATTGTAATATTAAACGATGAATTGTAAAAGAGAACAATGAAGAAAATGGTCGGCATTTATCGACCTATCCCAAACAATAATTACATATTACCACGCAATGACATGGTAATTTTTAATTTTCCGTCTTTCTCGCGCAGCAGTAGCTGGCAACAGCCAACCATAGACGGAGAGGCATTACGAACGCCACGACATCATTTGCAGTTGCGCCACCCTGCAATGGAGGTTGTCACGAAGTATAAAAACAGCGCACCCATCGATATGTCCTCTCAGTCGATATCCAAATTGTGGGGAAAAAAGGAATAATCTAATCGATATATATACAAATATAATTCGTTATCAGAAAAATCAACATTTGAAAAGTAGTTTCTCGCTTTCAGATAGTGAAAACACTAGGGGATGAAATAGAAGAGTGTAGATTCGGCGTGGAAAAGCGTACATGAAACGGGAAATGTTCTCTGTGGCCCCGAAGCGACGACGCCACGTACTAGATGGTATATTATTGATCAATAAGAGAGGCTAACATGGGTGACCCGTGCCGGCAGAGGCAGCTGTTACTTCCTCCGTATTTTTACGCGACGCGCGTGTACCGCGAGAAACCGATCTTCGAACAGTGTCCGGACAAGTTCTCGGCGTTTTCCCTGCGTTTCTGGCACAAAGTGGGCCGTGTTCCTGGACAAGAAGTACCGACCGTACGTGAAACGCGCCAGTCTCATACTCCCGTGGAAATACACGAATCGAAGGAGACAGAGGGAGTAACGGAAGAGTAACGGCCAGCCAGGATAGCTGAAGAGGCACAAGATAGGTCGCGGGGGTGAAAGGGGAATAGGGTAGTGGGAGTGAACGGAGAGAGACAGACGGAGAAGGAGCGAACGAGTGGGAGAGCAACGGGAAGAAAGCGCGACAGAAGAGGAATCGCAGAAACAGAGGGAGAAAGAGACGTGTGAGCGACATGTGTCTGTGTTGAGAATTCCATCCACGATAGTACGGCGGCCGAGGGTGCGCCGAGAGAGAAGATCGGTAGCATTCTCCTCTCCTATATCCCATACTTTCTTGTCGCCTACACGGGACTATCGATGCAGACCTTACGGAAGAAAAACAGTCCGTGCAAGTGTGAGTAAAAAAAAAAAAAAGTAAGAAAAGAAAGGGAGAGAAAAAAAGAAAATAAAAGCCACCCCCGTAAACGAATTTACACAAGTTTCTCGTGGATACCATTAAACTCGTGCGGTATTGACGTCGTCCTGTGTATCTGGTGTATACATTGTGATATACATATCGGCGAGTTATGTGGTCTCTGATAGTATCAGCCTGTTTCGTGGGATCTTCGACGTTCTCGTAAGAATTACGTTGTGTGATATCACCCTGTAGATCGGTCAAAGGGAGCTTTGGAATATGGCTTCCCTATTCTGTAAGAGGGAGAAAGATGACGGTTGCTCGATTTGGGCCACACAGATTAATTTCGTACATGAATAACGTAGAATGTATTGAATAAATACGTGAGCGGCATAGTTCCGAAGGAGCTGATGGAATGCTGGGTGCTTTTGTTGGGGACGACACTGTTAATTTTGTGGTTTTCGCGCGAGCTTTCATTACAGACTTATAATTTACCGACCGTGGTAACGTAGTTTGTTGATTTGTTTGTTTGTACGTGGTACCGCTAATAGATGGCAGCACTACATATTTCGGACACCTCATATTAAGGATTATACTACTTCAGATAATTCTACGTGGCAACAAATTTGATCCTTCGCTTTAAATTCACTGAGTTTGAACATTCCAGATTCAAAAGATAAATGAATTGAATTAAACATGTATACTCAGGATATTCATTCAGAATATATTTATCGAAAATGTGAAATCAAAATATAAGTTGAATGTACATAAAAATAAAGAGATTAGATAAAGATGAGTGAGTTACTCTTAAAATTTAACGTGACTTTTATGCTTGCTCTTTTTTATCTTTTAGTTAATAATGTTCTGTTTGAGTTAATATAGACTTGTCCTATGCATACAAGTAAAAACGGAAATATATAGATATAGAGTGTAACCGATAAATCACGTTCCCCTAAAGTAAAACTCATTTTAGATAGTTGTATCTGGCAATAGACAAGCTGTGACGTAATATTTGGAAAAGGGAATATGTGAAATATTATCTAGTAAGAGTATCGTACATACGATACCAATTTAATTAGAGAAAAATGTTACAAATATTACATTGTTAACACATATTATTAAAATTATTATTCTTACAGTATACTATTATGTTAAATTTTGTATTAGTATGACTGTAATAACCATTTATAAGAATTTTTCAAAATTGTTACATAACATTCGAATACATGTAAGTTCTTATACTTTTTAATGCCATAATTTTAACAAATAAACAATGCTGAGTAACTATGTACAATATGTGACTGACGAATTTTCGAGTAAACGTCATCTTAATAACGTATGAGACTTATTAAAAGTTACTTAATAATCTATCTAAGAATTTCGGTAATTAAAATTAACGAAGACTTTGGAGAGTAACTCGGTAATTTTAGAAGTTTCTGTGTGTACACACACACACATACACGCGCGCGCGCGCGCAAAAGCACAGAATTTACTAGGAATTTTAGTTTACGTTCAACATGTTCGCACTTGATGCACGTTCTGAATTGTCTGATGACAACTTAATAGAAGATTGAACGTGCTAACTCAAATTAGTTCATCGTCTACAAAACTAGCATTTTTGACATTCCTTGTTCCATTATTATGTCTGATCTATGAAGTACTTTACCACTGAAATTACCACGTTAAGCAGTTTCCTGCGATATTTCTGTATCGACAAAACAATCGACGATGTAAATCCAAAATATCTTCTTTGTGACGAGAGAAATTAAATTTCTATGGATCTATTATTGATTTATTTTGGCGTGCACCAATCGTTTCGTTCAATTTAGACCATAATTGAATCTCGAAGAATATCATGCACAAAAGTAGAAGTTTGTTTACAGCGTATTCATTGTTAGTTAAAATATTATGCCTGTCATTTTGAAAATGAAGAAACCTGAAGTTTTGTCATTAGCTGTGTGTCATCTTCTGTTTTCCTCATTCAATATACTATAGTGAGGCATTATTTTATTTATAACATGATTATTTCCTATATAATATAACTCGGCTTAGAAAATGAAACACAGGGGAAACTTCATGTAGTTCAACATATCTTGAGAAATGAAAAGAAGACTGAAAATTTGAACTAAGGAGAGCAGTTAGTTATTCACAAAGATAGAGAATCGTTCAAACAGTAGTACAAATTTAATCCGCTATAGCTCTGTATGAATAGCTATTTCTTGGTCAAAATATTCATCAGGCAATGATTTATGTTTTATTTTAATATTTCTTTTGTTGTTGTTTTATTTTAATTATCTGTAAAAAATGTCTTTAAAAATTCCTCCTAATGTCTTATAAAGATCATTCGAAAAATAGTTACCGCTATATATCCTCTAATTTCTAATTCTACCTCTAGTACTAAATTTATTATAGTCAAATCTGATTAATTAGTAAAATTATTATAAACACAAGAATAAACGCAGCCATGTGCAGGTACATTTTATGTAATCACTGTACGTACCTTATCGATTCATCATTATTCTTTCCACCAATACCATCGCGTAGCATAATTGTGACTGCGGTAGACTAATTAATTAGTATATAAATACAACAATATATGCAGTGTATAAATAGTTTTGTATCCTTAAGATGCATCTTATGCATCTATGTTATTCCCTCGACCAATACTTTCACAGCCATGTATCACGTACTACAGTGACAGCGATAGACTAATTAATTAGTATACAAATACGATAATAGATGCAGGGGTGTAGAAATATTTTCGTAACCCTTACCGTATGAGCCTTATCGATCTATGATGTTATTCCTTCGATAAGTATTTTGACGTATTATCACGCAGCATAGTTATGACAGCGGTAGACTAATTAGTCAGTACATAAATACAACAATATATACAATACATACAAATAGTTTTGTACCNGTTCAGATGCATCTTATCGATCTATGTTATTCTCTCGACCAATACTTTCACAGCTACGTATCACGTACTACAGTGACAGCGATAGACTAATTAATTATTATGCAAATACGATAATAGATGCAGGGGTGTAGAAATATTTTCGTAAGCCTTACCGTATGAGCCTTATCGATCTATGATGTTATTCCTTCGATAAGTATTTTGACGTATTATCACGCAGCATAGTTATGACAGCGGTAGACTAATTAGTCAGTACATAAATACAACAATATATACAATACATACAAATAGTTTTGTACCGTTAAGATGCATCTTATCGATCTATGTTATTCTCTCGACCAATACTTTCACAGCTACGTATCACGTACTACAGTGACAGCGACAGACTAATTAATTAGTATACAAATACAATAATAGATGCAGGGGTGTACAAATATTTTCGTAACCCTTACCGTATGAGCCTTATCGATCTATGATGTTATTCCTTCGATCAATATTTTCACGTACCATCACGCAGCATAATTATGACAGCGCTAGAATAATTAATAAGTATACAAATACGATAATAGATGCAGCGATGTACAAATATTTTTGTAGTTGCCGTGTGCGCCTTATCGATCTATGATGCTATTTCTTCGATCAATATTTTCACGTACCATCATGTAGTATAGTGGCGACAGCGTTCAGCGTGCATCGACTAAAACCAAGGACTAGAACGGGATACAAAGGGCGTACAAAGGTGACCGCGTTGAGGGGGTGGGAAGGGCATGAATTGGTTATCCGGATAGAAGCTCGAGTATCGACAGTTGGCGTTCTCCACTCGAGTCGCACGAGTACGTTCAAACAAATGCGCCAGTGTGCCTAGTGGCCATTAAAGTCGCGAGGGTCGTGCAAAGTGTGCGTTAAAGAAGCTGTACGCGTTCATGTTAGAATGGGGTGTGCACGGACATTTCGATAAATTGTCTGTAGAAAGGCAAATCGAGGAGGTACGAGTGGCCAGAGATTAAGACTCGCGAGGGGATGCCTGGTTGATGATTGAAAGAGAGAATTTTCTATATGATGGTCGAGATGACTGTAGAAGGTAGCGATGGTGTATGTTTAATAGCAATTGAAAGCTGCCGCAGTTGTTTATTCGTTGGTAAAATGACAAACCCCATCAAAATTTATAAGAACCTTGTCAACTTTGATATTGTAGTTTCTGGATTTGATCGTTGCTATCATTCGTAGCCGGAAATATTTTAGGTTTTTTTTATAGAATAAGATGCATTTTTATATTTCGTTCTTAATACAACACCGCTTGGAGGATGTAGTTTTAGACAGATAAAAATAAAACGAAAAGTTTTAAGAGATCTGGCATCCAGTTTTATAAAGTAAGATTACTTCGCGATTAGAATTGAATCCAATAATAATCGCGATTTGATATTTCGAAGAAAAGTGCCGAAATATCAGATAATTTAAAGACGACGACGAAAACGGACGAGAACGCGATTCCCCTCGTCTAATTTCGAATTAATCGTCAACGTTTTATTCTTCAATTCGTCAGCAACTGGCTATATTATATAGGCTTAACGAGATCAATTTTCCAGCGGATAGAGGACGAAGAACCGTGCAACGACTAACAAAGTAACGCGAGATCTGTCGCGGTTGGTGCTCGTTTTAATATCCCTGCATGCGGTCTGGTTGAAGCCGGGACCAACTCGAATCCCGTACGACGTGATTCTATCGAATTATCGAACTCGAAACAGCGGGGATTCGAAACGATCCGTTGGCGATGGTTTCAAGCCTCTTGAACTTAATATCGATCGACCACACGATCAGTTCGCTCGGCGAAAGCATCAAACGAGAATCCTTTCGAGTATCCTTCGGATAAGCAATTTATTTCTCCTTCCCATTACTCGCCTCTCCTTTTCTACGAATAATAATTCGATCTTCGTCCTTTCTCTTTTTTCATTTTGGATGGAGACATCGGTAGATGAAACGTTATTTAATAATTCTCGAGTGTGTAGAAAATTGCATAGGGTTGAAACACTGAGTGTTACTATTTGTAATGAGAGGAGCAATTCTATTTTTGCGAGTAAAAATCGTTTAGAAGGAAGTAGCGATTTAGATTCCTCGATAGACTCGTTGGTAATTTACCGATTTAGATTCTGTTCCTCCTCCTATCGATATTTATATTAATTAAAACTTTTTTTTTATTTAATTTAGGATCTTTCGAAACGCTATCACTACTCATAGCGGGATAAATATTTTTATATTTATAAAATTATATTATATTTATTAAATTATATTATATAAATATTTTTTTACTTTTGCAAATAAGTGAAAGCTTGTGGATTTTTCATTGGACGAATAAAGCTCTTACATAAGCTGTCCTTTCTTCTCTATCGAAATTTATAGACTCGTTTGAATATTTCCTGATCTTTCATCGTGGTTAAAGTTCAAATATCGAATAGATATTATTAGTATTTTTATCTTTTGGAGGAAGTATTTTCCTTTTCAGAGAAATAATTAGCGAAATCTATTACAAGCGATATTTTTCAACGCGCGAATAAATAACGCTCTTACGATTGGATTCTTTTTCCTTATGGAAATTTTATTCAATGGAACTTTTTCATTTACTCGGGTTGCAGTTGAAATGCCGAGTATTGCTACTTATTATTCGAAAAATATTCATGCTTCTTATTCGAGAAATATTTCCACTTTCTTAAATCGTAGCAGGGATTTATTACGAACGCTGTCCAATTTTCTTTCTTCATTTCTTAATTGGAAAAAACACGTATTTATTGAAACGATATAAATAATCTTGTTTGTGCTTGTTTCGCAGTCAAGAACGAACCAACCCGATTTCTTGGGGAGGGTGTGTCGTTCAAGGCGAAGCTGATTGGCATATTGGAAGTATCGGAAGCACGCGGGGACCGGATGTGCCAAGCAGCTTTGGCGGATCTGAAGATGGCGATTCGAGCTGCCGGTGAACACAAACAACGAATCGCCGTTCAGGTCAGCATCGATGGATTACGCTTGCGGGACGAGAAGTCTGGGGTAATGACTCTCAAAAATGACAACCGTAACAAATTTCATAATAAAATAAATATCCGATAACAAATGATAAAAGTAAAATATTAACTTTCTACAGAGAAATATTCGTCAAGGATTACATTTTTCAAAGATTGAACATTACATTTTTGTTTAATCTTTTAGCAGTGTTTTATTCAATTAAAATAAAATATTTTTTTAATTTTAGTAACAAAATATTTTTTTACTTACTTTTGTGTATATGTACATAAAATGAATAGTTTTTTACATGATCAAAATTTGTTTGTTCCAGGACTGTCTGTACCACCATCCTGTACATAAGATATCGTTCATCGCGCAAGACATGAGCGATTCGAGGGCTTTTGGATATATTTTTGGGTCACCAGACACGGGTCATCGTTTCTTTGGCATCAAAACAGATAAAGCAGCAAGTCAAGTAAGTTTTTCACAATTTTCATCGAGTGCATCTTATCTTCTGTGGCGTTAATTAGAAAAATTATGAGATGTTAAATATCGATCGTAAGAAGTTGATTTTGCTATTCCTCCTTTGCTCGTTGGTAAGAACAACAGATTGTAATTTGTGTATAATTCTTATCTTAATTTAATGTTTGAATAATAACTTCTATAAATGAAGTATAATAAGGGAATGGGAAACAGGTAAAATAAAATTTAGAAAAAGTGACAAGTTGTTGTATTACTCTTAAATCGTACTGTCTCTTAAATGGTTAATTTAACGAAATTTACAAATAAATCAAATTTATGAATTTTTACACGTATGATTAATCACTATAAGTTCCTATTACGTTATAAACATATTCTAATGCTACGTTTCCTACTAGATCTTATAATTAACAATATTATATTCATATCTCTCCTACAACCAGAATTACAAATTTATTCTAATTATATCCTAATACCTTTCAAATATTTGCACTAATTATCCGCTAATGTACCTTATCGATTACTTTACCAACGAGTAATGTGAAATTACTCGACTAAAAACAGTTAACTTTATGTACCCAATCAAAATGAAATTAATCAACAATTTTCCACGATCGTTAAATTCGCTCTCCGAGAATCCTCAATTGCCGAGTTCAAGCTTCTAAGAACAACGATGACTAAACACTAACGTCTACGCTACGATAATTTGCGTTAAACCCGACACAACGCACGTTCGTTGTTTAAAAAATTAACAATAATTAGCGAACCACAGTCGACATATAGAAACCATTCAGTCTGAGGGATCGATAAAAAGCGACAGGCGATGAACGCAAGAACAGCCGGGTATTGTATCGTCACCGGCGCGGATATTGCCTTTGAGAAACAACAAAAGAACAAGGTTGGTACGCGTTGATTCGATAGGAGAGCCGTTCGTGCGCGAGTACGATCCTTAAACGTGGGTCTACAACCGTGTCATTTATCGTGAACGATTCGCTTTGCCGAGGCAAGGGGATCTAAAATGATATTTGTCCAATCCGGAGAAGCAATATCGACCTCGGTAGCTCCGGTAATTCCGCAGGGGTATGTAAATAATTGCATTATAGGATTCAGTCTGCCGCCCTAACGATACACCGCGGGAGATTGTTGTTCGATTATACGCGATTCCCTTCGTGCTCGTTCAAAGAGATTGCGATTTCTTCGTGGCCCTTGTCTCTGTCTCTTCCTTTTTCATTTTCCCTCTTTTCATTATTCCATTTTGCAATACGCCGCTTCACACACAGCTAGATGATTTTTAAGATTTAATAGATATATTTTCGAAACAGACATGGAGGAAAATTTCAAAGGACAAAGCTGAATAGTACTGATGGGTTGGCAACTAAGTGATTGCGGAGTTTGTCATTAGGTGGTAATAACAAAATCCGTAATCACTTAGTTGCCAACCCAATATACGAGCGATTCACAGGTCAACTCCACTCACTGAAATTGATGTTTGTATTGCATACGATATGAATTGACGTCTACATAATGACATCAATTTTCTCCATTTTTGCTTTGTGCAGCAAACCGATTCAACAGATACGTGTATTAACACTGGAACGATTAGGATAGTTAAGAAAGAGGAAGGAAGAAGAAATTTCAATTCCATCAATGGAATTTTTGGGAATTTGAATGATTTTTTCGAAAGTACATGGATGAAAGTATATTTGTTTGAATTGGGTACCTTTCATTTGCGTCTCTTTGATATAAGTTGAATTACTTATTTTGGTCGTTGGTAGTTCTGGCGTTATTTTCTTATATTCACAAGCTTAGTCGTATCCTCCCCAAGGTTTTTAATAAGAGCGTTCAGAAGGTCTTTTATTATACTTCAAACATTTCTACGTTCGAATCTCAATATTATTTCAAACGTCGCTTTGTTTTCCCGATATTTCCAACAAGATGCGATTTTCTTTCGTGAACACCGTGAGTGTTCTTCATTCTTTAATAAGCAAGAGCCTGTGGAATTCCATTATTTTCCCATTTCTTAACATTAGAACTACCGATAGTTAACAGGAAGCTATTTCTACCAAAACCAGTGAAAATGACTGGTCTTTAAAAAATACCTAATTTTTATATTTATTGATTTATTACTTTCTTACGGAAGGAATTCCATGTTACGAAGTACATTTTTGCTATTATTAATCCATCTGGGAACATGATCCCTAAACGAGGCTTGACAAATTTATAAAATTGTAGAACCAGTCATTTTGAGTGCTGTGGTATTTCTAGTGTTAGCATCTAGCGATCTAGCGATCGATCCGCAATTTTCCTGATAACTGATATCGTCATATCGAATGATACGCGGTAAAAATTTGAAAAACGCGTGGCAAGTTGTAGAAAACGAGGAAACTTGTTAATTGGGGTTCGATAAACAGATTGCAGCACCCTTTTACACTTTGACAAGTAGCAGTCATTTTGACTCCTATTGGTATAAGTAGCCTCGATACAAAATTATTTTCAGTTTGAATACATAAAAAACAAAATAAAATTCATTATATTATTCTTTTAATTATCGTTGCGAAAGTCGTTACATCATTGTGGAAAAAAAATATAATAGGAATTTTAAAATAAAATTGTGAAACCAGTCAATTTCACTTGTGTGGTAGTTCTAGTGTTAAATTTCGTAGAAGAATTAATTTCAATTAATTAATTTTTTATTGGGCTACAACGAAAATAGCAAAAGCTTTCGATGGAAATCGCTACACGTAGTATACACAGCTTCGTCTAATTTACATGATTTTACGTAGGAAAAGGTCAAAGCAGTAGTTCATCGTGCTCGTAGTAATAATATTAGAACATTGTATGACGTTTACACGAAACTTCACCGACTAGAATGTTTTGCAATTAAACGGGTTAAAGGTTATCGATAGGTGTAAGAGAGAGAGGATATAGCTGACCATGTGTCTAGACTGTAAGAAAGAGAGAGAGAGAGAGAGACGTAATAGAAGGGGAATAGGCCATAAGTGACTGCGGACCGTGTATAGTCAGGCGCGTTTAGTATATTCGTATAACACAGGACGTAATTTCGAAGCGTGTTTGAATCGAAAGATCGAATTCATCAATTTCTAAAGTAATAAGAATTTGCGTTTGACATTTTTATATCGTGTCTCTGTTTTAGTTTAGTTTTTAGTTGAAGTAAAATTGTTTGTGTTTATTAGCAAGCTATTGTACCTCGTTATATTAATGAAATACTTCAAGTTGCTGCATAGTAAAAGCATTTTTACTTTTGAAAATTTGATTGCAGGTGGTAATCGCTATGCGAGACTTGTTTCAAGTGGTGTTCGAGTTAAAAAAGAAGGAGATCGAGCTAACGAAGCAGCACTTAGAGCAGAACGCTATAAACGTTATTAAATTTCATACTACTGGCATCTTTGTCGAACCTACCCCTGACACTAAAGTAATTGTCATTTCCTTTCTAACTATATTTGTTTTTTCACGGTCTTTTCAATAACAGTCGCTAGTTTTAAATGTTTAACAATTTATTATACGGTGATGTGCGAAAGTTTCGGGCCACTTCCTTGCTTATGTATATTTCGAGTATCTAAAAAAGCTATAACCAATATTTGGTGTAAGATATAGCAAACGAACAGGATAATTAATTAACATTGTTATGCTGTTGTATAATATTAAAGTTGTATATAGTATATGATTATATTCTGATGCTAAAGTTAAAATTCTTTAAAATGTCGCTTTTGAAATATAAAGTGAAAAACTGATCTGGCTGGAAATTTATGCACTCCATTTTGTAACATGTAAAATATACAATTTTAGAACAATTTCATTATTAAATATTTAATATTGTTAAATCGTTTTGCGGCAGGGTGCAGCAGGATCAGAGTCCTCTCTTCTTCGGGTAAGGAATGCTAATTCGGAGGCGGATAAGTCAACTGATAAACGAAACGAGCCTCAAAGTGGCGTTATTAGGGATTTGTTAGATATACAATTCGAATTGGACTCTCTGCAGCAAGGTATCCATCACATGGATAAAATTACCCCTGAAAATCCACCACCTTCCGCTGACGATCTCTTTGAAACCGATCCATTCGGTGATTCTTTCGCAAATATGAAGGCATGTAAAAAATTAGTCAGCATTAATATCTAGTATGCTCTTATTTTTTAGATTATTTCGTTAAAATAATATGTTTTGTTTAAAACATTCTTTGTGTATTTTTGTAGCTCGAAGATACTGTACGAGCAATTCTACCACCACCACCATCATCCTCTAAAAGAGGCCACCTAGAGCGACAACAAACGGTTCCAGGCACCCAGTCGTCGATCACGTCGAGTCCAGCGACCACTCTGACTAGCAAGACCCCTCCACTTCAAAGTACAATTCAATGGTTCGACAAAGAAACCGAGAATCTCTTTAGTGACAGTGAGCTCACCAGCTCGGCTAAAAATACGTCGGTTAAAAAGGAAGTGGAAGAGGTAAATATTTATTATATATACATTAATATTATAGCGGTCTTAGAGAGAATAAATTATTTCGAACATTTTAACTCGGACTGTAAATAATATAATTATTTTCTAAGTTGTTGATTTTTTGAAAACATTGAGGAGACAGGTTGCTCTATTGCTAACTCTACTATGATTACTATCTACTATGATCGGTCACAATTATCGATATTGATTCATGAAGTCTTTCCAAACAGTCTATCGACTCTTTGTCATTTTATTTATGTTTTTAATTAAATACTTTGTATTTGATAATTGTTACAGACCCAAGCCAAGAGCCCACAAATAGACGTGTTCACGGAGTTGGACCCGCTAGGAACCGGTTTAATAAAACCTTACGTAGACAAAAAGGATTTCTTCCAGCATCTGAAGAATCCTCCCAAGAAGGTGCTAAAAGATTTAGTGTCTACTAATTCGGCAGATACGTTCCCAACGAACTTTAACGTCCTCTCAGAACCCATAGAGTCAGTGAAACCACGAAACGACATAGTTCCCAAAGAAAATCAATTCGAGGACACAAACTTTGCGAATTTCGATCGATTCGACGAAAACGAGGCGATTCAATCAATTTTCACGCGCAGGGATTCGTCGAGAAAATCAGATATGACGCCTAGAACGACTCATCATCAACCTCTTTCTGTGTCTTTGCCTCCTGAAGACTCTTCTGCCTCGAAATCCTCTGCAATCTCGACTATTCCCACTTCCGCAGGCGTTTCTCTGCTCGGTAGAATAGACAAAGACTCCACAGAATCCGCGCATGGCTTGGTAAAGCTTCCCAGTCCCATAAAAACTACGCGCCAGAAAGAATTTGACATTGATATCACCAGCAGCAAAGTACCATCTATGGACAAACCGTTCCCAGTAGATTTCTCGACAGTCAGCGATTCACCAGCATCTCCACTAAAGTCTTGTCCCTCCGACGCCAACTCCAGATTATCCACTTCGTCCGCGGAACTGGAACTCGTACCTGAACCTCCTCCTCGAGGAATCGCTAACATTCTAATCAACCCTCCTCCTCTGCCACCAAAGAAGCAGGGCGTCAGGGGTATTGTAAAGCCTCCTCCAAGGCCGCCGCACACAGATACATACTTCCATTACGACTTCCCTGAAAGAGAGCCCGTGGCGACAAGTGACAGGAACATGAGTCCGTCGAGGGACGCGAAAAGTCAGTCAGATGACAATTTCAGTCCGCCCGTTCAGTTGTCTAACAAATCGGATTTGATAAGCGTGATGACCACGTCGGCGTTCGAGGACTCGTTTAGTTCTATGGTACCCACCACGAATTTGTCCTCGTTTTTCACTTCCACTTCCAGTTCGACGACTGGACCCAAAAAGACAAAATCTTCGTTGGATATCACTCTAAGCCAATTAACGTCTGCCAATTTAGATGAATTGGCGAGCAGTTTAGGAATGACTGTAAAGGAGTTGACTAGTCTAACTCTTCAGCAGTTGACTGAGTGCTTGGCCACTCTCTCAGCCAAGGAAGCTGCTGCCAGCGATAGCGAGGAACCAGTTCCTATAAAGCAAGAGCAAGTTAGTACTGTGCAAGCACAACCTGTATCTAGCATGGTGCAACCGAAGCCGTTCAACGAGCCTCAGCTTTTCACTAAAACGAACATCGACCAGGAGACCAAGCAGGATGTTACTTACGATAAGTACGCTGTTTTTAGAGAACTGTTGGAGCTGGAACAGATGGAGAAGAACGAAGAGAATGTCATGAAAGATTTCGCGGAGGAAGAGGAAGTGATAAAAGAGGAGTTTGAATTAGTTAGTCAGCAACAAGAAACCAGCGAAGAGATCAGATCAGAAACTTTGGCTACTCTGGTGAATCTAACGGTGAAACTTCCGCCTAGTAACGAGGATCTGACCAAGGAAGAACAAATTGAGCCAAAAATTGAGCCTGAAGACACGACTGAACTTTCTTCGAGTTTGACATTTGAAAAAATTCAGCCAATTGAACTAGAAAGTAAAACAGAACCAGTGACAGAGCCTGAAGTACCGACAGATTTATTGACGAAACAAGAAGAAGAAGAATCTGACAAAACAAAAGCTATAATCGACATTGAGGAGAGAACAGAAGAACCCGAGCCTGTTGACAAACCTAGCGAATCCAACGAGGATTCTGATAAACTAGAAACCAAAGAAACAACTACAGAAGAGGGTAATGGGCCTTTGGTTGAAGTAAATAAAGTTGAGGTGAAGTCTTCTGTATCTATATCCAGCGACAAATACGCGGCTTTACGTGAGATTATAGGCGAACCAGAACCACCAGTCAAACAACTTGACGAAGACACACCGAATTCCACTAGAATGTCTCCTGTGATTCAATTATCGACCCAGCAAAAGACTTCAGCCGAGGTGGAGTTGCTAAACCTATTTTCTGACACGCCTCCACCTTCCAGTCCTAAAAAGCAGTCTAAAAATGAGGAAGACTCGAGTTCTATGGGGATGGATATTTTTGAAGAGATTAAAATGTTAAGCAGCAGTGGAAACGCACCAAAAACCAAGTCTCTAATTCCCGAAGACATCTTCTGCCCATTTACAGAATTAAAACCAGAAAGAGATGAAAGTAAAGATGATAGCAGTTGGACGAAGTTCGACACAGGTCTCTTCGTTTCAGATAGACCACCTTCTGACTGTCCTCCTTCCATTAGTAGAACTTCGCCGTGGTCTCCTGATGGAAAAGAGTTCCACAGAGAAGCGTCGTTCAAAGGAAGCATGTACCAACAATCAGGCGACAGTGATAACGAGTGGAAAGACGAGGAAGAGAGCGAGGAGAGCAATGGAAGGGTACGAGACGGCAGATTTAGATGTAGTCACTATCCAAGGTTCGATGCTCCTTTCGGCGATAGGAGCTTCTACGAGGAAACAGGTGGTCCGGGGAGCAAACGAGACAGAGGCTTCCGGGATAAGATGATAGAGAAGCCTCGCGATACTGCGTGGATCAAGAATTCCGGACACAGACCTCGTGACTCTTCTCCGTGGCACGATGAGAGTCAATGGGAGAAAGAGCCCAAGCATTATCCCCATAGAAAGATGCAGTATAAGGACGAAGAAGAACACTATGAGGGTCATTGGAAATGCAGATCGAAGCCTCAACGTTGGAACTGGCCACACGAGCATGGACCCTTTTATGACGAGGAAAGAAAAAGGAAAATGATGCTGTGGAAGGAAGATAGGTTTGGTAGCCAAGAAAGTATGGGATACGACGATGACGATAGGTGGTCTAGAAGGAAATATGAGAGAAGACGATGGGAGGAGGATGCCAGATTTTGGAATAGGAGATCAACGGGTCCACCAGATTCTGACTATCCTAGTAGAGAAAGCTACTATTACTATAGAGAAAGCAGGGAACGACCACACGATTATCCTTCAGCTTGGAACGAAGACTATGGCTCCGATAGACCAGGAGATGATTCCCCAAGGTATAATCAATCAGGTAGAAAGCGACACTGGCCGAAGAGGCCAAATAGTGCAAACGAGGGACGCAACGCTGACATGGTCTACCCTGAATCCCGAGGAAAATTCGGCACCTCTAGGTCCGAGTGCAATGATAATGACTCTGATCCATATGTAAGATCTTCGCAACGTTCCAGAAGTCGTCAAAGTTATTGGGGTAGCGATCAGGAGTATGACAGCTGGGCGGATAGGCCTTATTGGTCCGAGGAATTAGATACCAAGAGTGAGAGTCTTCACCGAAAGAGAATACCCAGGCACAAACCTCGCCAGCCTCACGCAAAGACGCAGAGTCCATTTGAGGACGATTTTGCCCAAACTGTAGAACACGTGGACCCCTCTACCGCGGAATCTCTGGCTACAGCGGAGCCACGAATTCGTTCTGAAGGCAGTGAACGAAAACCATCACCACAGAGTCCTTCGTTTACGACGAGGTATCCGAAAGCTCCCAGGAGAGCGATGGGTATGGACGAGGTCTACAGCAAAAGATCTAGTTACTTCGAAGATGATTTACCCTTTGCAGCTACTGGCATGGGCGATTCGCCCGACAGACAAAGGCTTCCTTCCGACCAAAAAGCTACGCCTGAAGAGCTTCCCTGTGAATCCAAGGATGCTCATCAAACGACTGACGATTTTGTATCAGGGGATGGCAGCCGTGATTCTTTCTTCAATGGGCACCTGAGATACGACGACGATGCGTTCGCTTTTAAGTCGGAAATGGAAGACAACGTCTCTGAACACAGAGCGACCACTTTACCTTTGAAGAATCATGGTCGACAAGGAAAGTATTCTGCTGGAAGTAATAATAATAATAACAACAATAAGTCGAGGAACGATCAGCATATTAGGAAGTCAGAATCGGTGAATATATTTGTCAGGGAGAACGATCCGTTCGGGGATGACGATTTCTTCGATTGATGGGTCGTTAGAGAGGTGTTTTACCTTAATAAGCACGGTGCTGGACATTTCGATGAGGTTTCACGCGTCAGTTCCGGGTTTTCGGAGATGGTGCCGGGGTGATTCGACGAGGTGCGTTTACTTTATCTGTACAAGAACGTACCGGGCTTTGAGCTGTCATTGCTCCATTTAGTCCTCGAGTTAGAGGTGGACTGTTATCGCGTACCATCTATGTTTTTTTTTCGGTTGGGTTCAGACTATTATGGAGGCAGTAAGCGTTAGTCGATGGAGGTTATTAAGCGGTAATAGGACTTGAATATGGCGTTCCGTTCTTTATGACAGAATTGTGGTGCGCTTAGTAAAGGTTGAACTGAAGTACTCGTGATGAGGTGATAAAGTAACGATTAGTAAATGATTTTTGCATTTACCTTTTTTATTTTTTTGGATATTTATATCTTAGAAAGGTTAACAGAATTAATTTTAGATTTCAATTGAGAAATTTTTTGTAATTCCAATTGAGAAATTTTTTGTAATTCCAATTGATTGTAGATTTATTAATTTCTAATCCCATACCAAAAAGAAGTGCCGGATCAAGAAATGACCCACGTAACAACTTAACATGAAACCTCTTTCCGTTTATTGCATCAACAGTACAGCATTACATTAAAACACATTCCAAATAAAAATATTTCCATCACGCCGTATCCATTCAGAAAGTTTCTAAATGCGCATAAAGAAAATTTATTTCTTAGAATTCCAAAATCGTATCCTTCGACATGAAGCTCAAATTCGTTTAAAAATTAGTATATAGAAAAAGTATTTTTAAACGATTAATACTTATTGCCTCCATTATAGCTAACAATATGTTGTTTAGTTGAGATTTATCATTATATAGTGCGAATGTGAACTAGAAATGATTGAAAGTAACATAAACGCGTTCTTTTATGGTTGATCCACTATTAGGTGAAGAGGATTCGTCTTAACGTATCGATAGCGAGATATCGATGGGGTACAAGCTACGTACCGACTGCTAGTCATTGTTTTAATAAATTTGTACATAATGTTATATCGGCGTTAGCGTGAAATTGATTCGTCGATCGGGGTCTGTATATGTGCGGTACAGTTTGTATGGCCAATTGTTTGCCGTAATCTTGACGCGTGCTTTCAATTCCTGATCATCGGTCCATAGAGTGTAATTATGTTTAGGTTCGAAGTAAAGTGGGATGCTCCGTAAAGCTTATATTAAACGTTAATTTACAATATTTTTATTTAGTCAACGTGAAATTATGCATTTTGAGATATTCCATGATCGAATAGTAGTTTTCATCGTAGATGGCTCACGACAGTCTCAGTTAGATTACTTAACTTTTATAGAGTATTTTATCTTAATTTGTATTCTGCATTTGAAGTGATAAAGTCTTTCGCATGATAAAATACATAATTTTAACAATGAAACAGAGACTGTTGTGATTCAATGACGTTTATGAGACTGACGTTTATAATGATTAATAATTTGATCGTAAGACGAGCATTAATATCTTGATAAGACGAGAATTGAACGTTTTTTGGACAAAGACTATCTCGTTTTCTGTGCCAGTGAAATTATATTAATTCTGTTAATCGAATTTGCGTCACGTTTAACGAAAGAATTAGGCAACCAAGCTTTTCTTTTTTTCATGAGTTAATTTTTTTTATGGTGGTAAATGAAACATTCTGTTTTATAAAAACTTCCAAAATTTTCTTATGAGCATTCCACTTTTTTACAACTGATTGTGATTGTCAATCACGTTCTTGTTTTATTCGTTTCATACGATCACGATGCTAGTCATGTTCGAGTGAGTTAGGGTTATTATATAGAGAATATAGGCTTGATCGTCAATAGTTATTGCAATTGAAATGGTTAGACATCTTTCAATTTGTATTTTGTTCTTTCGCATTTCTTCCTAAAGCAAAATTTAACTAATTATTTTGGTTCACACACTTCTATGCTTTATACTCGAAATCTTTTTTACTATAATGAATTAGTAATTACACCCTTTTCGATACAAGTAAAACAAAAGGCATCTTGATTAAATTCTAAGAATACGTTTCAATATTATCCGTGTAAATATTTTATTTATATGTATTCCAATGTTATTAATAATTTATTTGAACATTTTATTTATACTTTTATACATTTTACAAAGCATCCATGTTCAAAGAAACTATGTATTCTATAATTAATGGCTATAATGAAATTTATAATACAATTAATTTATAATTATATTTTCATGAATTACATTCGCTTTTTTGGGTTACATCATTTCAAAAGTACAAAAATGTTGAAAGACATTTTCAGAAAATATTGGATTAATTTTTCGAAAAAGTGTCTAACAATTTCA
The DNA here is from genome assembly GCA_014737365.1 of Bombus soroeensis. NCBI lineage: Eukaryota > Metazoa > Arthropoda > Insecta > Hymenoptera > Apidae > Bombus > Bombus soroeensis. The sequence goes on from JACXIL010000196.1 coordinate 284,453, forward strand.
GATGCGGTAGCTTCAACAATGAACGCCTGAGGAGATCTCATTCGATAGTTAGATTGTTCGGAAAGTTGGAGAATGAAAATGTGACTTTTATACGTTTTTTGACTGGAACGATTTTCGTTCGTAGGTCGAATCGATACCGTATTAAGGACAAAGTAGATTCGATGGTCGATTGTCGATCGAAGACGAAAAAATGGGAAAAGAGGAGAAAAGACGAAATGAAGAAAATCTCCGTCAGTCTAGATAGTTTACAATTGCAATTTATTTACAACAAGTAGAATCAATCTTAAACGATCTTTTATTTATTGTTTATTTGCAATAGAAAAATTGTATATGTACCTTTATATTTTATATTTATTTCAGTTATTTATACGTAGATAGATGTTGATAATTTATGGTGAATGCATTTAACGCTTGAAACGATGAATTATTTATTATTTAATTTATTAATGGAACCTTGGATCTGTTTAAGGATATAAATTATAGTCAGAGTTTTACTGACAATAATATAGTCTGCATGCAATTCCGCTCACTGAATATGAAACGACGAATTTCTGTTTGATCATTTGTGTACCTCGTGAAGAATATAAACGTCAAAAGAGGAAAAATTGATTTTAATTTACACAAATATGTTTATCGATATAACGATGCTTATTAAGAAGAATGGGACAAATTGTGTGAATTTGTAATTAAAAATGTAACATGCATATCGCAATTAACCAAAGCTAAAGATTTTTTTTACGTAGCATTCGCAACATTATTCGCTTTATTAAAGCAAACGGAGAACCGTCAATGGCAATAATTGTGTTAAAAGCGTAGATTGTAATAACGTGATTTTGAATTTTGAATTATAACGCGGCTTAATTGAGTGATAAAACAAACAAACAAAAATTAATGTTCGACGTTATTAACTATTAACCCTTGTGTGACCAACCGGTTAGTCATTTTTATAATTCTTTAAATAAATTACCATGTTCTTATGAAGATATCACAAAATATCATTATACATCTCCGAGTCTCCATGTGTTGGGCACTTTTATATCGAGTTGTGTGTTTCGAAATAGACTTTCGTAAGAAATGTTGCAGATATTGAAACTTCAACTTATATATTTCTTTGCCCAACACTATTTTTTTTTTTTTTTTTTTTTTTTTGGGAGAACTGTAGAAATTTGTAAAATTTTTATTTTACAGAATCATCGTAAAATTTATAAAAGATCTCTTAAATATCAAAGCTTCGAATCTATGTCTACATTTGTGCTAAACATAAGCGCTACTAACGAAGAATTACATTTGCTAGAGAATTTCTTTGCCAAATTTTCATTCGTAAATCATCTTAGTTGCAATTTATCTTACATGAACACTCGAGTATTCTGAGTTATTGGACGAGCGTGTATTACAAGTAGACCACGAACGTTTATGCGAATTTATATTTCTATGAACGTAACTAAAGAAGCGAAATCCAGGTGGAAATTTGTTTCACACTTAGAATATCACAATAAATACTTCGAATATAACACGGTCTGCTTGTAAGTTTAACGCTTTAGCTACTCTTTTGTAAATTTAATTAATTTGTTTCAAAAACGAAAATCGAAGCAACGTTTAAATAATAAATGTTTGGATTAATTTCTTGATACTTCTATAAGAACATACGGTATCCTTTTATAAAGAAAATGTGGGAATGAATGTCTGATAAATCACACAAGGATTAAAAGACGAGAAATGGAGAGAAACCACTGTGAAACACAAGGAATATATACCTCCAATGTGTTGCATTGCACGCAACTTCACCACTAACATTGTTTCAACCACCACGAAATTTCTACACCCACGAGAATAAGAATTCGTACTTTCTCCGATAATAATAGTAACATCTGTGCAATATATCACGACCACTGAAAAACACTATTCAGGGATTTTAGCTAACAAAGTACTTAAGCAAATATGTAAGACCTTTTTGCACGGTGAAAAGGTATGAATGATTTGCTACGAGGAAAAAGACCGATTTTACATGAACGTAGTTAATACATTATACAAGATAACATTTAAAATGAAAGACAAGGAAGAAGGGAAAAAATTTACGACGAAGATTAAACTATACCAAACGCTTGATTTTTACGATAAGAGAGGAATTATTTGAAACTTGTAATTGAATAGAGCAAGTGAGAGTATATATATATATATATATATATATATATATATATATATATATATATATTTCTGTCTGGACGTGTAAGTGATTAGCGAAAACAGAAAGTTCCATAAGCAGGACGAAGGACACGAATAATAAGGGTAAATAGTGTAATAATTATGAAATGAAAGGATAATGGGGAATAAGAAACTAATTTGACGACGTTTAGAACACAGTACTCCGCATCGCTATAATAAAATACGATAATACATTGGTGAATTTATGTATGCGCTATTAATCGTGGGATATTGTCATGTTTTTAATACGACCAGATATCGCGATGACGATTTATTCCGTGCATTATTGTCAGTCTCCCGGTGAACACGAGTCGCAGTACCACACTAAAATGAATGGAATCGTTCGAATAAATTTTCACTTTAAAAATGTTGGAACAGAATAAATTTCTTTTGGAAGAAACCTACTATGACTCTTTGATCGTTTGCATGCTGCACATTCGTATTCCATCTTCGTTTCTAGGAAGGCTAGTTCTAGTAAGTATAGTTTTATTTTTTTTTCTTTTTTGATGATTTGTGAATTATTTTTTGACGTTATTTGTATCAAGTGATGTAAAGTTTCTTGATAGCGTTGTATGTATAACTCTGCTTTCAGAAAAATGATCGTTAACGATAAAATAATTTTGAAACGATATACGTATACGTATAGGTAATCTTTGTATTTAAATGCACAGTGAATATTAAATTTTTCTAGCGATAACGATAACGGTAACGCAATTTAACATGTTATTTTTATTACTTTCGTATTGTATGAGAAATTACGTTTTGAAATTTACGAGGTATATTTTATCTTTCCTTTTTATACACGAAATTATATTGAACTAATACAAAACATGTATTAAATCAATTCCGATTTCTCAAATCCCATGGTATATCACAGAGAAGCGTTTCGCAAAAATATCCGAAATTAATAAACAGCGGAACGATATCTTACCAATTCTTGTAGAAATACTCGACGATCGAGAATATACGCTCAAGAGAAACACGAAAAAAAGAGGAGAAATTCTGGCATATTTTATGTTCAGTATTAACGTTCAATTTAAACTAAAATAGAATTCTCGATCGAAATGAAATTTTTGATCCACTAAAAGATACTCGACTACTCGTAAAATTTCTATGAAACCACCACCCCGTCTGTCGTTACAGCGTTCAAATAATTAAAATCCAAACTCAAGACGATGAAATAAGAAAACATTAAAAAACAAGGATTTGTTGTCGAGTTAAATCGATACCGGTGGACTCGTGCCAGCGTAAACACTGTAAAAACCTGCAGGATCTCGAAGACCTCCACCACGGGGTTTCTCTTTGTTGCGATCGGCAGCGGTGGTGGCTGCGGAGGCGCCTCCTCCGCCCCTATCGCATCGAAACGGGTGGAGATCCCTCGGTTAGCGTGCTCCCCGTTCCTTGATTTGGCCGAGCACAATGCACAATAAAAGAGCATTAGATCGTCGGCTTTGTCGAGCGGTTGCACGACTTCTCGTAACAATGGCGTGGCCCCCACTCGGCCCGAGCACTCGAAACACCTGGCAAACAAGGAAACAATGCGCACGAGCCGCACTTCGACGGGATTTCGCGCATTTGGGGTGCGCGCATGCTAACAAATTATCACTCCCTCTGTCACTTTTCGTTCTCTTTATCTCTCTCTCTCTCTCTTTCTTTCTCTCTGCCGATTTTCTTTCTTCTTTTCTCTTCGCGTCTTTCACGCACCCTCACATGCTACCAACCGCTGCCACCTTCGTACACACCACCACGAAATACTTTTCTTGCTGGCGATTACGCAGCAACCTCGTGTCAATGACAGATTTGACGATGACCGCCATCAACGTGACGCGATGATACAGGCAGGTGTATTTATTGGGAAGAATATACAGTAGAACGTCGTTTATTGGAACAGGTTGGCAGACGAGGCAGTTGAGACGATAAGATTGAGAATTAACTTGCTTGTACGAAGGAAGTGCGGATAAACGAGCGTCTACTGTTCCAATTTTCACTTCATTGATATTATGTTCTTAAATTCGTCAATATCGCTTTAGTATATAGATCGTTAATAGCTTGCTAATTTAGCAGTAGGATTTTAACTTTTGATTCATCGATATATCAGATTCAGAGACGAACTGTATTTCTCAATTTCTGATTTGTTAATTCAAATTTCTACTTGTCAGTATTCGTTCAATTTGTAATTCAACGATGGACAGCGGACTTTTATTGAAATTCGTATTTTTGTAAATTTAATTAAACGGATGGAATTTCAGTAGAAATTTAGTTTCTCCGTAGAATATTAGAATAAGCGTAATACATTTTAGATATTTCGTCCATTTTTTTGTTACTTTGAATTTCCCACAAACGCATACAAACTTGCAGTCTATTCGTCAATAACGTTTCCATTTCTAATCCATCGATTTCCCCACAAATTTTAACTTATTGGTGTAATTGTAATTTTCAATTCATTAATATTGCGTTCATTTTCAATTCGACATAAACTCTTCAACCCCTTAACCTACGATTTACGTTCGAGAATTTTGGGCCGAAAACGTAAACAGACCGCGCAGCTTTCGCGCCATTCGCACGACTTGTGTAGTACGATGATCGGTAATTTGTAGTACTTGCATCAGGTTGTAATTACTTATCAAATGTTCCATAAATATTTATAACTTTAGGAGGGCGGGACCGCTAATATTTATATTTGGCCCGATCATCGAACTACGGGCTATGCCCGTAATATTCACTTTTGGCTCGATCATCGTACTACGGGCTACGCCCGTAGTCGTAGGTTAAGGGGTTATCCTTAATTTAATTTTCCATCTACCAACATTTCCTCAGCTCTTAACTCACAATTATTGCTTGTGCTTTCGATTTCAACAATTATTTTCATCCGATTCTTCCTTTCATGTTACCCAGCTTTCATTTCAAACGTTAATTCTTAATCGAAGAGGACGTTTTCCATACAAATGGAAAACAAAAAAAAAAAAAAAAAAAGAAAAGAAGGGAAGAGTAAAGTGCATTCCCTTTGACATAATACTAGCCGTTGACCTATCGTTGTAAAACACCGAGCGGAAGGTGACGCAACGAGGGCGAAAAAAAAAGGGAAGAAAGAAGAAAATCAACCCGCATGTGCTCGGACGCACTTGAAAACGAAAAGTACTTTTGGACCAAGAGCGATATGGAGGCGGTATACGTCGGAGAACGTGAAGAGTGTACCGAGGGTGCGTGAACTATGAAATGCACCGGCTATACACGTTCCCTCTTTCGACAAATGTAGCTCTGAAAAGCTACGAGAAATGTTTATAATTGGGATCGTTGGCCCGTTGCGCTCTCTTTTCTTGGTACCCAGCCGTGTACAATCGCGTGTACGTGAATAACGTTGGCATATTTTATGCCATACTATTCGAATGTGTATTTCTGGCGATTTTTAAGGATTGTTATATTTAAAAGATTTTTTTTACGTAGGTGTAGTGAACATTTTTTAACTTGGGAGATGAAAATGAAAATTATCATCTTGAAATATCTGTAAAAAGATTATATACGAATGTTATCGAATTTGCAAATTAACGAGGGAGACTAAAAGAAAATAAATCCTATCTTTAGACGTGTGTGTTATTTTCGTATCGCTTTGTTACAAAAATAGTCTTTCAGATTTTCTGTTTCATTTATGAAATCACTTATATTGTAACAATTAATCTGATGTAATATTTCCTCTGTCAAGATGTTTCTACAATTGAAAAACACGAAAATGTAGTTTTAAAAATTCTCCACTGGATTGTAAGAAGGAATTGGAAATTCTCACTCCTCTTAGAAACGAGTTAATAAGGAATTAATTACTAAAAAGCATTGGTTATCTCGCGTAATCAATAGATCGTGAAACAAACCTTCCTTCATACAGCCAAATCGTTTATTCCCACGAAAAAGATCAGAATCGTCGTTTCTTGGAAAATATTTTCCGATCTGAAATATCTTCAAAAGCGGGAATTTTAAAAGAAGCTTCAGTTCGTCGAGGCGTAACGCGACACTACATTAATAACAATTTCATTTCGCGCGGGATTGAAAGCAAGAGGACTGGGCGAAGGTGCTCGAGGCTTCGGTCACGAGAGCGCAGAGCGGCTGAAATTTGAAATTCAATCGCATGCAAATTTCTCCGACGAGGGAAGACACTTACGGCTAACCGGCGAACAAGATCGAGGATTCGTCGCTTAGCGTGTTGTAAACACTCGTCCCTTTTTACCAGGCTTATGAAATATTGATAGGCCTCCATTTGGTGTGCACGAGCGCGCGCGCGCGCGCGCACCAGTGAAACGAGCGTCGCCTCGATGACGTTAACGATGTCGCCGGCTCAAGAGTAAAAACGACACGGCGGAAACGCGTTGGAATTTCAAAACAGTCCGCCTCGCTCGAGCTTCGAATTATCGCCAGTCTAGAGAAATTATACGATGGAAAAATGGTAATACAGAATTAGCGATTTTCTATGTCTTTTTCTTTCTTTTAAGAATGTGTAATAATTTAGCACGGAGGAGATATAGATTTAGATTTTAATTGGATCGAAATTTGATACAAAATGATATCTTTTAGGATTCTTTAGCATATCTATCGTTTTTGAGAAATTTCAAATACAAAAAATTAGACTATTAAATATTATTATTAGATATAATAATAATATTGTAATAATATTTATAATTATAATATTTATTATTAGAGTAACAAAACCATTTAAGGAAGATGTATATTTTTTTGTGGTAGGGCTAAAGTAATTTGCTATACATTTTTGAATATCGCTACATGTTCTTAAAGTATCTATGAATCATTTTATGGCTCTCCTAATAAAGTTTAAGATTTAAGAAATCGAGCCTCTCTTTTGAAATATTTTTATGAAGAAATCGCGTTTACAATATTAAAAAATCTAATGGCATATAAAGTCAAGGATCAGAATACGAAAGATACAAGGGATCTAAAAATTCTTTCTTTGTTTTTACAAACATCCTTTGTATTCTATAATTGTATCGCGTTATACAACGATTCTTTGAATTAGGTTGACATCTTTTCTTTGATTGAACCACTGTCCACAGTTGAAAGGCTCGTTCTTGTTGCTTGACGGGCAAAACAGAAGTCTCGAGAATACGCGTGCTGATATAGTGGGTTTCACGGAAAATTGCCAATCGGTAGATTCGCTCGCTGGGCATCGTCACACATTGCATTTCTGTGGGCTTGGAGCGCAATAAAGAGGGTGAGATTTCGTATATAATTAAATAAGGATCGATCGAATCGTTATAATCAGCTAATTTCCACTTTGGAAGCAATCGCACGCTCGCCTATTGAGAACACATTGTACAATAAATTGCTGAAAGGAATTAGGCTAAAGTCTCGACTTGAAGGTAGCCTTTTAACTGCGAAAACGTGTTTTATAAAATTAACAGAGATCCAAGTTTTTGTTTCTTGGAACGGAATAATCACGTTTTTACAAATTCATTATTTGGTCCATAATGTTAATACTTTTTAAGCACGTAGCAGGGAAATATATGTATATTTCTGTGATCACTTTATATCCCTATATTGCTTTTCCCGAAATTCACATTTTGTTGTCGAACCTTATTATTGTATTATTATTACCGTTCTGTTCCCTCAGTCTCCTGTTTTTCATTATTATCTCCGCCTTGCCATTTAATTTATTTTCGTATTCAAAGTTAAATATCAAACAAAATATAGCTACATTTTATCTTCTACTTTCAATTGCTTTTTCCCTTATTCGTGATAATAATATGTTGTTGTTTATCATTTTACGTGTCTCGAAAACATTCTTACACACATACGTATCGAAATATTTAAATATTATTTTTTCCACACGTTTGATGATTATTCTTCTTTTAGTTGTTAATATGCAACGTATGGTTTAGCTTACAGAAGAAAAATTACTAACATTTGTCCAGCTAATATTGCAAAGGTTTATAGTAATTGAGAAGTATGAAAGACATGCGTGAAAAAAGGTTTCAATTTCTGCAGGAATAGATAAATAGCCGATAAATTACCCGATATCTTTCAGTCATATTTATTTAAGTTACATTTATGAATAACAAATAAATGATATTTTTAGATTGCTGAGAAATTATACGTTTGTATCATTTGTTCAAATCACGAATTAATACTAAAACTCCACTTATTACGTTTTCCTAAATCTATTGTACCTAGGCTCTTACGATTAAAGTAATATGATGAAAATAGATAAGCTAGTCGTAACAATAACCGTATTTTTACTTCAACAAAATAACAATTAATTGCACTAACAGAAATTGAATGTTTGATAGTTCCAATATCAAACGCAAAGCAAACGCACATCTAAGCAGGTATTTGTCAGTAGCCCGAGTCTATAACATAAAATTCAGAAATACGCTGATAGATTTCTAATGAACCGAACTGTCTCGAAGAAACAAAGTTAGTAATCCTCTTAAACAGAAGCACGAGTGCCGCCATTATAGCCCAAGACTGTTTACACGATCAAACGTTCGCTTAAATGGCGTGCTCCTCCTCCACTCCGGTGGAATCGCTGGTCGTTCCGCTCTTACCCCAGAAACGTTCCTCTGCAACGTTCCTCCTAACGAGCGTCCAAGGAAATTGTATACGAAACACGTGGTCGATCTATCTGTGTAAAACCCGGCAGCAGAAGGAGAGAATATTCCGGGATTACGGTTGCCTTCTACAGAGAGAAAATCCGTGGTTCTTTCGCCGAGAGGAAGCTTCAGTTTGCCGTCTCTGAATCGCGTAGGTAAATGGCTGTTCTCTTTAACCGCATACACGAGACTCTTACGATCAAAAAGGGGGGGAGAGACATGACGAGGGAGGAGACGAAAAAAGAAAGAATGAGAAAGACAAGAAAAGAAGAAAGGAAGACGCAAGAAGAAAGTAAGAAGTAGAAAGACAGAGTCGTAAGCGGCCACGCCGAAGGTGGAGGGAGAAGAAGAAGGAAAGAGGAAAAGTGATAGAGGGAGGAAAGGAAGAACGAAGGAGGCTTGTCGCGAAACAGAGAGAGGATCAGAGGATCGTAGGAGTGGTGTTCTCGAGGTGGTAAGCACGACGAGGTAAAAAGGAACGACGTTGGAGGAGAGGAGGTTGGGGTGGAAAAAAGGCAGAGAGTTACTGGCGGGAAAAACGGTGTCTTGGAAAAGGTGCAAAGCCGACAGTATTCTTTGTAGCGGGGGATATTCGCCTTCTGTGCCGAAGACCTCTCGCACTTCTTTACCTTTTCCAACCCCTGCTCCACTCTCCACTACCACTAGCATCAAATCCAAGACCCACCACCTTCTTTTCTTCCTTCTTCTTGTGCACCAACCAACTTGTCCCCCTTCCATCGTTCTTTCTTTTTCTCCTCTTCCACCTTATTCGCTTCTTCCACTTCTTCTCTTCGTCTTTCTCTCGCCTTCGACTCGATTTCTCACTTTCTTGCCTTGATCGTCTCTCCTTCGTCTTCGGTGCACAACGATTACAGCGCAACTACCGTAGCGTCGAAGCCAGCAGTCTTCCCTTCTCTGCTAGTAGTAGTAGCAGCTTACTTCTCCGCCCATGCTGGATCCCTTACTCGACAGCCTCTTGTGCCACGAGATATTTACCAACATCCAAGATGGCGGCATAATCTTGCCGGCTTTTCGTCGAAAGCCGACGAGTCATCCAACGCAGCCAGTCCCTTTTTTTTGCCCATAAACACTTTCATCGGTCTCGTTTCACTGACTCCGCCCTGGCTGCTCGCCCTGCTCATCCCCTTTCACCGTTCCTTTTCCTTTCACTCCACGTTCCTTCGTTTCTTCCTTCTTGCTCGGTGATCTCTGACGGATCCTTCGGCCCTTTCGAGCTTCCTCCATTCGCGATTCTTTTGCGAGATCGATCATAACACGCGTCCTACACGTCCATTATCTCTTCCACGTGTCTAATCTTGCGAATTTTGAAAGACATTGGACGTTGATAGGCATAGGGATATCCGGTGTCGTCGAAGTTTGAGGAGATTGATGTCGGTTTGTGACAGGTTTCAGGACGGTCCGATGGTTGTTTTGTCAAGTACGAATGTTTTGTATACTTTAGATTTCCATATTCTGATTAGACGACGTAGTAATTATTTTCCTTGGACTATAGACCGGCGTGAAAACTCTAGAATTGTAAATAATTTCGACTCCTTACTTCACACGAAATGCACAATTTTTCTACGTCATCGAAAAAACACTCGCAATAGATGTGTCAAACAATTTACTGCAAAACAATTTACGAAATTTGCAAAACGTTGTATCAAGTACGATGAAGTTTTGAAGATCGAAAAGGGATAAAGACGGTACACTATAAATCTATCGCCAAGAGGAATCTCTCGAGGATTGTATATAAAAAATTAGATGAAAAATCAGAGACTTAACTGGAAGAAAAAAATCTTCACGAACGATGTTGGCATTCGAAGGGTTAACCAACGAAATCATTTAACCAGGCAGCCTTCTTTTTCCCTCGTACCGAGCATAGTGTATGAGCAAGAAAAGAGGCAGGAGGCAAAGCGTGCAATAAGTCGAAGGGACACCCTCGACAGATTTACCGGAAGGAGATCGAGAGGGAAGAAATCAGGAGAGGTAAATACGCGTGGCGAGAGAGTCCATAGATAAGAAGCAATCGAATCGAATAGTGGAACTCGTGGAATCCGCAATCCGTCGCGAAGTGAATGGCGAAACGCCTAAGGGTTTCTATGGTTGGGTATGCCCGCCGTCTGTTCCTCTGTCCATCGACCTAACCTAACCTACCCGGAACTTGAGATTAATGTGGTAATCGCTGAATCAGCGAAAGACACGGCAGGCGACAGTGAAAAGGAAGAGGGATCTTCCTCTTCCTTGTGACTTCGGTACGTTTCTCCTTGAACGAACAACCGAAGGAATGTTGCTGGACGATAAACAAACGAGGTACACGAAGATATATCCAGTGGCTGGGAAAAGTATCGACGCACCGTTTTATGTATTACGGCACGTGCTAATTAATAGACTACGAATTTTTATGCGTTTGTAGAAAATTTGTAAGTGCAAAATTGCACCAAGTACACACAATATGGAAAAATATATAAAATATGTTATTAATGTATGTTACCCGGTAGATAAAATAATTTTCTACCGAGGTCTTAATTGTATTGTGAGAGATTCAGTCTATCGATTAATTAGGTCTAAATACAGATATATCATACTGGTGCTAGGTGTTTAGTGGAAAATTGTATATTCGAATATATCTTACGATATTTGATAAATTTAAATTAATCAACTGTGCAGGATATGCTACGCTTAATCACTTTCGTTTATTGCTCATTGATGACTCGTTATTTTCTGAAGTCGAACGTCGCTATATTGGGTTAGTCTCCTGGCTGTAAATCATTCTTTGAAATCATCAAGTACCTTCATGGTTTCAAGGTGAAGAAACTGCATTAATTCTATAAGGCGGGCTTGAAAATATACTACTCCTTTCTATTTATTACTCGATGCTTCATATATTCTTGCTGTGTTAAAACCTCTGAATATGTAAGAAAGCGTTAGAAAATACTAGGAACTCCATTCACTCAGTTTCATTAAAAACCTTTTAATTTTGTCAGAGGTTTCGTTAATTTCGTTTAATATTCGTAAATTAGAATATCGATCGCTATAAGCCTCGTATGCTGGAAAATATAATTGTAAAATATATAGTACTATACGAAACAGCGCATTCTTACCCGCCATACAACGATAAAACACGAAATATGAATAAATGAAAACCCAAGATTACAAAATTAGAATACGATCGCCTAACAAACTCAACCTTACTATATTTCAAAAATTCCTTTCCCATAAAACACGAACTTCCTCTTATCACACTTACGGTTCCCTTCGAAATAATCCCAATTTCTGTTTCGTAAACCGTAAACAGCCTACTCTACCGCACCTACCGCTTCATCGAAATAATCCAAGAAAACGTCGTTCCAATAATCACGATCATCGAAAGAGAATCACTCGAGAAACCATGATAAACCCCATTGTGCAAGAAGCGAGCGTAGGATATCCATGTTCCTTGATCGATGCGACTAAAAACGATCGTTGTAAATAATACGCGACTCTTAGAAAAAGCAGTAATAACAGGATAGATTTCGATACAACGAATAGGTATATACTGGTGCGTGCATCGTGCAAATAAATACTCGGCCAAGGGATGCAGAAAGGAAAGAAGGGTTGAAGCTGTGCCAGTCACGGAAGAACCTCGCTGGTACGTGGAGTAAGTGCAATAATACCAGATTATTTGCATCGCAAAGCCGTGCGTATGGGTAAACACAATATTCGCTCTCTGCTCGGCTCTGTGAACCGATAGTGCGCTCAGGTAGATACGCATCTGTCTATATCGTTCTCCACGTCTCTCTGTCTCACCCTATTTCGGCTCCCTTCCGCTCTCTTCGTTCCACCAATGGATTCATCGTTCTCTCTTCTGTTCACCTTCTCTTCGGTGCCTTCCTCTCTTTCTCACCTTTATCGTGTTTCGTGTCTATCATCGTGTTCCTCTGTCTCACTTACTCGATCCTCGTCTCTGTTTCTCGTGATCTGTTTCGTGTCCCGTCTTCGTTCCTCTCTCTATGTACCACCGCGGCGTAATACAGATTCTATTTGAGCTGCCTGAGGGAAGTTAACTCGTGATGCGTGCAGCTCGGCTCGCTCTGTTGGCGATACTACGGATCCCATCGTTCTCCATTTCGAGGCTGCAAATCCAAGAACCTAGCCGGGATCTCGCGACCTGCACGGCTACTCCTATTAGGCTCGCTAGCTATCGTTCGATTTTGTGGAAACGTCGCGTCTGAAGAATTTCTTTCTTTTATTCCCGATTTGTGATAGTTGGCGAGATTTTCAGGTTTTATTGATCGGGCGAGAAATTCATAGGATATCGTGATTTCTACGTTGTATGTGGTAGTATTGTGGTATTTATGAGGAGCTATGTGACTCGTACATCGCGTTGTATTGCACAAAGGAATTTGCTTCGTAGTAATACGTTATCATTTTAGACACTGCTTCAGCCAAAGTTTTATAACATTGGTAACATTGGTAATAAGTGTAGCGGCACACGAGCTAGAGGACAATTCAAATCATGTTGTTTTACCTCGGAGTATCAATATCGTTAGGATACACGTAATGTAATAATAAATAAACTGCAGGTAAAACAATATCGTCGCTACGTGCAATCGTCAAGCAAACTCGAATTTAAATTTTCTGGCTCTCCCCCGACCAGTAAGAGTTCAGTTACCAACGAGTTATCAGCGATCTTATTGGGATTTACACGTTGTCTGTATTTATTTATTTATTATTTTAAATACACTTGACGATTTCAACGCCGAGTTATTTCGTCATTTAAATAACAACTTAATCAACGATTCTCTACAAAAGAAGTTACTGAAATAATGTATAATACTGTTAATACTAATTTCAAATAGTAATTGGGTCCTCTTTTTTACAAAACTCCCGAAAAAGAATAATTTCCATTTAGAAGCTAATTAGAGTTACAAATCTCACTTTGTCTCATTTACGATTGTTGTCAATACTATTTGAAACGTTATTTCAAACTAATTAACACCATATTTCCATTCCTTTTTCTGAGTTCTACCATCGAAATGATCCAAAGCTCTTTATAATATTCCACTAATCCTGTTTCAAATTTTACGTCGACTATGCCTCTATATAATCTCCACCCCCCAAAACTAACTACCATTTATCTCTTAATTCCATTAATAAAATATTCCAAAGCCCTACACTATCGTTCTATTACTTCAAACATTATTTCATACTAATTCCCACGAAATCCTCTGAAAAAAGAATAACTTTTATCCTTACTTGAATTCCACCGATAAAATATTCGAAATCTCTCCGCCATTGTAGCACCATACCGATGTCGCATATGTCAAGATACTTCCCATAGAACCTCTACAGAATTCACTAAAAACAAATCCGTTCGTTTCTCAACCCCATTAACAAAATATTCTCAATTCCTTATTCATACCCAAACTAATCAACAAGATATTTCAAAGCGGTCGCTTCTACGCTGTCGCATCAATCGAACCTTTCTCGTGATCTACTTGAATCAAGCCTCTACAAAATTTCAGAAAGCATTTCACCCTTCCTCGAACTCACCGGCAAAATATCCAAATCCTTTACCAGACATTCACCCCATAACCCTCGTGCATAAGAACCAAAGGCAACACGTCTACACTGCGGAAGTTGCAGGTGAGCGAGAACATTTGAAAACGGGTATCGATATCTCTAGCGAGAGAAAGAGAGTGAGAGAGAGAGAGAGAGAGAGAGAGAGAGAGATGGGGGGAGGGAGAATCTGTACAGGCAGGTTCTATTAGTACGTAACGCCTGGTCCTTTTGCCGTGCCGCTCAAAGCAAAGCAGCCCCCGGAGTGTTACAATTTCGCCCTCTCTCTACCCCTCCAGGTCCGCCTCGAAAGTCCCTTTATCTATCCCGCTATTTTCCTAACTCCGACGTCCCCTCCGGGAGTTTCTCCTCGTTCGTGGTGACGACAACGATTCCTCTTCTCTCCTGAAGGAGGATGTGGAGGGAGCGCGCCGGATCCGCCGGAATACCGGCCGTTGGAGGGGTGGTAGAGCCGGAGCACTACCGCCACCCCTTCATCCCCTTTTTACGAGAGGTTGAAATGCCCGCCCATTGGTCCGCCCATGTAGGACCAAAGCAGTCACTTCGAATCAATTCGACCTACGATTTCGCCTCGTAGACGGTCCTACACGGTGCTGGCACACTCGCAACCGCGCATCATAAGCTTCGACCGCATTTCGTACACCTAACCTCGTCAAACGTGATCTATCGCGTAGAAACGCTCGCTCATGGACTCTCTTGATAATCGACACCTAGTGCGGCTACTGTGTCCTCCGGCAATTGACGATTGAAATTTATTCGAACAGTTGGAAGAATCGTTGTTGTTTTCCATTTTCCTTGTGATTTATTTTCATTTTCTTCTTTCGCCGTGTCGGATTTGGACCGAGAGTGATCCTGTAACGGGAGATTGGTTACATCGAACAAGGGAGAAGTGACTTGTTGTTGGAAACTGATAGATTAGGGAGATCGTAGTATTTTAGGGAAAGTCGAAGTGAATATCGCAAGATCGTTAGCCATAAAGTGGAGTGCGTCACTGGCAGCCGTCATCCTTGAGATAGAGTGAGTGGGTGACACGGAGAAGAAGAGTAAAAAGAAAAATGCTCGTTATCGTTGTGGAAACAAACTATTAGCGTAAGATAACAATTCGTACGGAGCTCGTGTGTGTGACAGTTGCCTCGCGAAAACATGTCGAAGGAGAAATGCTCGCGCGATTTCGTTCAGTGCTTTTGAACATCGACGGACAAGCTACGTTTATACCTCGTTAAAAAATTTAAGAAGAACAAACGAAAGAATATTTCGAGAGAGTGCAGGAAGTACACATTAGCGCGTACAAATATTCACGAAAGCGAACCCTCGTCGGTGAAATAAGATAAGAACACCATGAGCACGAACAACAACGAGTATTTTCACCTATTTCCAAAGAACCAGAGAAACTAAAGTTTCCAAAAACAAAAGACAGAAAACATTAGGCTTAAATGTGCCCATGAAGCGATCACGATGGAACCGCGTGGGATGATGATGTCGAACCTGTCGTGCGACGGCTGCGCGGACAGCGACCGCGACTCTGACAGCAGCAGCATGATCGTGGACCCGGTGAGTCTGGACAAAAACGACCTGTCACCGTCCCAGTCATCGTCCAGCCCAATCATCCCGAGTTCTCCAGTCCCGCCGACCACCGCGTCCTCCAGAAACCGTGGTGGAAGTCGCAGCAAGAAGAACTACTCGATGATGTCGGCCAACAGTCAACAAAAGAACAACTCGTCCGGCCAGGCATCGTCCTATAGCAACGACAAGATGTCCTCGTCCTTGATCAAGCCACCTTATTCTTACATAGCTCTCATTACAATGGCGATTCTTCAGTCGCCACAAAAGAAACTGACATTGAGTGGAATCTGCGAGTTCATCATGTCGCGGTTCCCTTATTACCACGACAAGTTCCCGGCCTGGCAAAACTCTATCAGACACAATTTGTCCCTGAACGATTGTTTCATCAAGATACCACGTGAGCCAGGAAACCCTGGGAAAGGGAATTACTGGACCCTAGACCCATTGGCCGAGGACATGTTCGACAATGGAAGCTTCTTGCGTCGCAGAAAGAGGTACAAGAGGCCTCCGCCGCATTATGTGCTCCGAGACAGGGCGATTATGGCGACCTTCGCCATTTGCGGCGATCGAGGACCTTGCCCTGGCGGCGGTGGTGGTCATCCCGGTGCTTTGACCTATCCAAGCGCCGCGTATCTGTCTCCGCCACCCGGTCTGCCTCTGCTCGACTTCTCCCCGTCGACCTTGGAAGCTCTGAAGCTTGGCGGCTTCCTGGAACCGCCTCCACCACTGTACAAACCGGTACCGATCACGGCTCCGCCGATCAGACAAATCGACCCCGCGCCAACGAGGACCACCACGATACCGAGCAGCCATCCGCCGGCTGACAAGAAGAGGAACTTCAGTATTGACGCTCTGATCGGTAAACAGGCGGCAAACGATCAGAATTGTGGCGGGCTGTTGGATCTCAGCCCGTCGGAGCATAGGGAGATCAGGAGTCAGGCGTCGGCTTTTTCTCCTCTCGTTTAGAGGATTTGTTTGATCGAGTTTTTCGAGATTCTTTCTCACTGGCACTCTGCATTGGCCGGATCGCAGTTAAAATCTCGGTTTTTCTTGGAGATTCCGGTTCTCGGAGAAGATTGCAGTTTTTTCAAGGGAACTTCAGTGGACAGGCAAGGAGAGACGGTGGAGAATGTTCTCGACATTTGTGATGGATTTTGGGTGATGAAGAAGCGTTTACAGACTGTAAAGGTGAATGGAAGGGAAGAGGAAAATTTATAGAAAAGAGCATTGGAGAAGCAAAGAATTTTTCGCTTCCTCGTTATTATCAGAAATCAAAAGTATATGGAAGAATAGTGATACGTACTATGGAGAGTGATAAAATAGCTAGATACCAAAAAAGGAGAAGCGAAGGAACCAAAGATTTTAACTTCGACAAGTACTTGTGTAAAAAAAACAAGAAAAAAAGAACGAGAGAGAGAGATAGATAGAGAGAGAGAGAGAGAGAGAGAGAGAAGAACGAACGGACGAAAGAACGAGTCGAAATAATTGTAAAAAGGTGTAGTGCAATAGTGTAGTGGTTTAAGTACGAGAAAAGATCCCCTTTGGTCGTGTCGAAACGATTCTTAGCGACTGTACGGCGTCGTCACGAACAATCGATTCCTCGCGAATCGAACTTCATAATTTTCCATCCTCTCTGTTTCAACCCCGTTTATTTTCACATATTTTTTCTTCCCTCCGTGCTCTATTCTTAGCCGGAGGCTTCTTAAACGATAGATTAATATCTCGGCACTGTAAATATACACACGTACACACGTATACACACGTATGCACACGAACAGACACATGCACACGCACATCCTCGAACAAATCTTTGCTCAGCTTTCTATTGTTTGCGCGAGTGTGAGAGAAAAAGAGAGAATGCGCGAGTGAAAGGGTAGGAGAGGGTGGCAGAGAGCGATAGAGAGGGGAGGTCAGTTCTCTTCATCGGATTTAATGTAAAGCTCGGGCCGGGTTTTCGGTCAAGTAGACGTTTTAGTGTACATAGCGTTGTACGAAAAAAATAAAAAGAAATACACACACATATAGGGGATGCTCGCGTTTCGTACTACGAAACATATTCGTGTACCTTTGATTCTCGTGTTCGATCCTCGATACGGGAGGTTTTGATAGCGAAAACGCGTGCAACGATTCGCAAAGATCGAGCCTTATCGAGTTTTATTGTCTTACGAAACTGCACATGTTTAACCGACGTGCGAGTAACGCGAGCTTTAAAACACAATCCTTTCGTTTCTCTGGTTTATTAAGAAACGATTTACGCGGAGAAGCTTTGCACTAATCGATTTGATACACTGTTCGAAACATTAGATTGGGAAATTAATGGTCGAATCGTGTCTGTATTCGTTAGTTTTGTTTATCCGGCCGAGAAGAATTCGTTGTTAGTTACATGCAGATATTTTTTTCTTTTTTTTTTAGTAATTTACTGTCTCTTTTATATTTTAGAAAACATCGTAGCGCTTTGAAAAATGTAGGTTGTCTGGAAGCAAAATTTTGCGACGAAGATTTCCGAAAAGCTCGGAAATGTAAGAATACGTGGCAATAAATTCGAAGAATAGATAAAAAAATAATAAAATGTTAGTTTTTAATTCGATTGGATTCTCTGGAATTATTTCTAACGTACAAGAATGGATACCATTGTTCATATTGGAATTATCTCAATATTATTCTTATTGTGAAAGACTTGCACAATTTTTTATTTAAAGATACACGAACATAATGGCATGCTATTCTAGGAAGTGTAATCCTCATCGCGATAGAGGAACAATAATCATTGCCTTAGTTATGTAATGAACACAGACACATTTCAATCCATTTATTTGCCATTTATTGCACAGCAACCTAACAATTAGAAGATTGGCGATATTTTGAGAGCTGCTTCATAGTTTGATGAGGTTTTTAGCGGTTTCACGAGATTAAACGTTGTATTACGAAATCTTCGTTTTTCTCTTTTATAATTGACTCTTTTTTCCGAGCAGTGTATGAAGCAGTCGTTGATGTAAAATCATAATGGTCCGGATCTTTTAAAATTTCTTTAGAAATTAAGTGCTACTGTACAAACGTTTATTCCAAAGAATTAATTATTTATACAAAATCGAAGATACAGACGAAGGAAATGGAAGGAAAATCGAAGACTTTGGCAAAGTGAACTTTCTAATTTCCATGTATTAACGCCAGAAAGTTGCTAGATACACTGCAGAATCGATTACGACTTAAGAAACATGTTTCCGAAAGTACCACTACGCAATCTATTGGGAAATTAATAAACAAATTAAATTGCCAATACCACAAGTGTAATTAGCACAACTCTCAACCGAAATTCTTTTCTATTCGCCGTATTAAGAAACAAGTTACATAAAGTATACTTTATGCTGTAGGAAATTATAATTGAGGGGTTGAAATCGTAAATGACTCGTAAACGTTAGAAGGTTTTCAATAGAAAAAATATTCGCTTCTATTAATTTTATCATTTGCATAATTTATCACACCTGGACGCTATAGACTTTCAGCGTTTATCAATTTAATAGATTTTATAAAAGAATCAATTGCGTATAAGGAATTGTTTTGCATTAGCTACATTTTATTTGTATTACAAGCCATTCTTCTATCTTTTAAAAACGATTGATTTACGATCACAGCTCTAGAAGCTACAATAAATTATTTTAATACCGATAAATTTCCTCTTCTTATTCTACGTGAAATTTGTATTTCCTCTTAATAGAAAAATCGACTTGCATCTTTTGTCGGTACTAACGTCATTTGCCCTTTCAATTCCTCAAATAGAGATTTTAATTTCACAATGACACACAGTGAAGAGAAATATTTCTTCGGAAACTTTTCTCGTTCGCTGTTCGATGAAAGATTTTCCATAAAAGATGCTCCATAAAAGATTTTCAAAAGAAGATAATTACGCGCAAATAATAGGAGAAAAAAAGAAATGCGAAACGACAGTTCGACGGAAATTCGTCGACGATTTTTAATACAGAAACAGCGCTTTTAAACGTGCATAAGACGCATGTGCAGGGATCCACGGAAAAAAAGAGAATGGAATAATTTACAATTAATCCCTGCAAAGATACGCATCCATGACGATTACGTATGTGTTGGTCTACCTACGCGTGTACATACCAGCTGCTAGTGAATTTTCCTCGAACGTGTACGATGACGATTGTCAGATAAGAATTATTGCAGAAGAACGTAACAGCGCAGCGTAACGTTTGTGCAAGGAATCCGGTCGCATTTATATTTCGTTGATCAAAAAGCAGGTTAAGTATGTTTAGGAATTTCGTTAATTAAATACCAACTGGATTTTTATCGAACGACGCTATACTTTGGTTCTTACAATTGCTTACGAATATTCTAACGAATAAAAGTATCGAACGATATGTAGAAATTGCTAATCTGCTTTTATTAACGCGTCCCGTGCCGTGGACAATAGATAATTTGTAACTAGAAAGTTTGAAAATTCTGTAAATTAACTAATTAATTTTAAGGAGTGAACTGAAAAATATTGAAGATAATATAATGGGGAATAATATTGAAAAGAATTTAAAAGTATTGGAAGATACTTCATGGCGTCTAAGAATGGTATTCAAAATCGCTCAAAGAGATCTAAACATACTATTGAAGATTATTCTATGAAGGTTTTCAGGAATACCATGGCAAACGATATTTTGCAAGCGTTGCAACAGTATTCAAGAATAATATTCGAAGTTATTCAAGAGTATTAAATAAAAAATACTATTTGAAAAATGAAAGATATGCAAGAATTACATTCAATGATACTGTTCAATGATACGAAAAAATAGTGTTAGGAAGCATTGAAAACCTTCCAAGAATAATATTTAAAAATACTCAAAATCATTCAATTATAAATACACAATATCGCAAAGTACTCAAAGAATTCGAGGAGAATATTCAAAGTACTCGTCGAATAACGAAGATATTACTTTATCGGTATGCTTCGTATCTTCGCCTGCTTTTCTGCGTTTCATTTCAAGATCAAACCCCGTAGAATACTCTTCTCCGGTGAATGAAAATGGAGTACGTGTGACCCGCATGGCACGTGACGCGTTAAACCAGAAGCAACAACGAGACGTTCGTTCGTTTTCTATTCGCTTCAAGGCTCCTTATTTTCGTTATCGTTCTCGTTTATGTAGATCTGATTACACAGCCGATTCGTGCGTGTTTTCAAGTCGTGTGAACGACGCACGTCGTGATAACGAAAATCATTGTTCTAATAGCGAAGCTGGCGACTCCTTCGGGAAAAATAAATCTCCGACACATCGACATCCAAAGAATGGTCAAGCAACACAAGACAGAGAAAAATCGATCTTCTGCAACAAATATTTTCGAAATGAGAAATAGTTTCTACCGGTATATATTGAAAATTATCTACGTAATTTGTGATAAACGACGCTCCGTTATCTTATTCATAGATTTTCTTTGTCAGAAGAAACGTTGTTTCTAAATTTGTTCGAGCGTTAGATTAAAATTCTTTTTAATCCTGACACATCCGCAGCATAAAATTCTTCACATCGATGCTGGAAAAATGTCTGATCGAGAACGTGTTCCATTAATAATGCATTAGCCCTCTATAACCGGCATGTTTGCTTACCAGATTCACAAATTCTTAATTGATTTCTGATTTCGATCAGAAAATTTGAAAGTAGCGTACAATCGAACAGCGAGTATGATAAATAGCGGCATGAAATGTTCGCTTGCATCAAATAAAACATCGTCATTCTCTATTGTGTTCTTCATCTCTAAGACTGGTAATACTGGAAGAAATTTTGGATAATCAACGACAATAATTGATAATATAATTTAACTAACCCCTGAATGGGGGAAGACGAGTGGATTCGTCAAGATCGTCAATTTTTTCGACATAGTAATTTCTACGTTCAAACGTTCTTTATCCATCTACGAATTTAGAAGCAAATTATGTCATGTGTATATTTGCGAGGACTGAGACCGACCGAATTTCAATTGATTTTCTATATCATTACAGAAGTCATAATATATAGAAGACATGATAGGCATAATTATAAAAATTTCTAATTAACACTAGAACTATCACAGCAGTCAAATCGACTGTTGATGCAATAACTTTCGCAACGATAACTAATGAATTTTATTTTCTTTTTTATGTTATCAAACTGAAAATAATTTTGTATCAAGGCTACTTATACCAATAGGAGTCAAAATAACTGGTACTTGTCAAAGTGTAAACCAGTTTCCTCGTTTTCTACAACTTGCCACACGTTTTTGAAATTTTTGCCGCGTATCATTCAATGTGATGATATCAGTTATCAGGAAAATTTCGATCGCTAGATCGCTAGATGCTAACGCTAGAAATGCCACAGCACTCAAAATGACTAGTTCTACAATTTTATAAACGTGTCAACACTCCTTTAGGTCGATCATGGTCCCAGATGGATTAATAATACCAAAAATGTACCACATGACATGGAATTGCTTCCGTAAGAAAGTAATAAATCATTAACTATAAAAATATTCTATTATTACGTATTTTTTAAAAACCAATCATTTTGACTACTTTTGGTACAAGTAGCTTCGTGTTAATTACCGGTGTTTCTAGTGTTAAGAGACGATTCGATTAACAGGTTGATATCGTGTAAATATAACTTTGGCCAGAGAACGACTAAGTGCCAAATATGAAAAACGAATTACATTTCGTGGAAATTCGTTTTACCATTGCGGAGAGAATAGGCAGGAAAACTTCACTAAAATCATTTCACGCAAAAATACATGGAATTGTACGTAGCTCGTATTATAGGTGAATGATGATAACTATAGCGTTTGAGAATTTAGGTGAAGAATCTGAAACATTGAAACGGATCTTTTACGTGTTATAGCAGAATGATAAATAGAATAGAAATTCGAAAACACAAGTGCACGAGTTCGCAAGATCCGAGTGTCTCGGTGTTATAGAGGGTTAAGCATTCTGGGAGCAGAGGAGCAGACATTTCACGAAACTTCATAGATTCCGTTCGATCTGTGTCAGTTAAAAGAAGAGAAAGATCGATAGAGCCGAGGAAAACACCGATTCTAAACCGTATTGTCGACGTTTTGGTACAAAACGATTTACTCGCTAGTCTTTTATACTTGGACAAATTCACAGCCGATCGATCTAGAGTTGTAGAGATTTTTAATGTTAAGTTAAATGTATCATATAAATATTCGATCGCGAGTGTTATTCATTTCTAATTTTCTCTCGTGTAAAAACAAGACGAAACAAGATGAAAGGAAATGGAGACGAGAGTAAGGAAATGAAAGAAAGAAGTGACAGTTTCGAGAACGATTCAGAATTATTATTCGAACAGTGTATATTTTACTAATCTTGTCGAATCTGAACTGTCGTGTGTTAAGGTATTGTGACGAAAGTAAAACGGTACGTCTGTTTGTTCCTTTACTAAAATAAGTACCGATGCTATAATGTATGTTTAGTTATAGGTTGCCGTTACCACTTGTCTCTGTAGATTTAGTAAGTATTATACGTGTCAAGATGATAGATTTATAATAACGTGTAATAATGTCAACAATAAAGTACTGTTAAGTATAAAAGAAATCGTATCCGTTTCATTCTTCGTTCTTGTGGAGAAAAGTCTTCGAGAGGTGGAAAGCTACTGTATAAATCGATTTACGAACATTCATAATCTCTTCCATTTCGAAAAAAGCTATCGGATTTAAAAAGTTTCATCGTGAAAACGTGTTAGAGTCGATTGTATCATTGAAATTTTTATCGGAAGGTTAATGAATTTCAAGTAAATTACGGAATTCTTTTTTATTGGAATAATATTACGTCAGAGTGTTACGATCTTGTTTATAAAATTTCGTAGGAAATTAGGAATTCGGTGGGAAGATACTTTGGGTTAATATTTACGTAGATAATTCGATGTTGGTTCGATTTATGATTTAGTAAAAAAAAAAGAACAGTAAAAATATTGTACTTTGTTGGATGTTCTCGTTATAAATATGTATAGTAAATGTTTCACTGTATTGTGTTTAATATCAGCCAAGTTTCTTGAATTAGAGATTTCCTCATTTTCCTTTAACAACAAGGACATCAAATATTATTACGTTAATTTACCTTTTGACGAACTAACAATTAGTCTAATAGAACGATATTGCTTAAATGAAACAAAATTAACCTTCTGTATTCTACTGGCACTGTTACGGTAACATTGATAACGTGAGAATTGTTTCTCGCATTCTTCTCGTTGATATAAAGTGGAAAAGCAAAAGAGACGTACCATACAAATAAATTTTAAACAACAAAAATAACTACGTATAAAGAAATTTATAAACGTTTATTACATTTCTTCCTGCGGTACAAACTTTTTTCATTTAAAAAACCACTGGATTTGGTGGTCTATTGTATCTACCATTGAAATTTTCAAGGTAGAAGGTTAAAAAGATAATTATTTGAGCGAAAGGAAAGACGTCAACTAGTAATAAATGAACTGAGAAATGAAAATCGACGAAATATACAATGAAAATATACATATTACTTTTTGCTTAGACAATGTTTTAAAATAATTTTTTTTTTTTAATGGTTTGTATAGTGATATCGAAATAAGAAAGGACAATGAAACGAGAAAGATATGGGAACATAGCGGAGTAAACAAATGAGAAGAGAATTTAAAGGACAGACGTTTAATGTTAAAAAACGTGGAAAGATATTTATAGATAATATTTCACATTGATTAGATTTTTATGTACCTAGAAAGTGAAAAATATTTTTAATACACTTTCACTGTTTGTATAGTATCCGAGAGAATTCTTTTTAATTTGAAAATTAAAACACGTTGTCACACACTTCGGACGACTACTACTATATTTTATCTTCCAAATTTTACTGGTATTCATTATTGAAGAATTCCGTATGGAATGTCACATATTTGCAATATTTACTCATAAAAGTAAGCCGATATTTTACGCTTTCAATAAAGTAAAAAATCTATACAATTCTGCTTCAGCGATTTATATACCAAAGTTCAAACACTAAGATTAATATCTTTGCTAAAAAATTATTCTCAGTTACATCAGTTGAAAAAGTAGACAAAAAATCAATCAATTGTACAATAAAATCTACCATATCATATTATCTCTTCCTTTATCAGGCTCATAAATTTAATTGAAACCTATGCTGTCCTGTACTTTCCGGTCAACACTGGAAAAAATCAATGAAAATTCTACCAATCGTCTAATCTAACTTATAATTATCTAACTCAAGTAAATTCGTGCACTAAAACCTCCGTTAAAACATAATTTTGTTACATCCATTTACCGACATGATTTGAAGTTTCACAAATAATTTTATAACAAAATCGATTCAGAATCGATTGAAACCATCATCCGGTACCAAGCTCCCAAATTCAATTACAGTTTCCGTATCAATCAATTGTACAATAAAATCTATCATATAATATTATGTCTTCCTTTATCAGGTTCATAAATTTAATTGAAACCTATGCTATCGTGTACTTTCCGGTCAACACTGGAAAAAATCAATGAAAATTCTACCAATCGTCTAATCTAACTTACAATTATCTAATTCAAGTAAATTCGCGCACCAAAACCTCCGTTAAAACATAATTTTGTTACATCCATTTACCGACATGATTTGAAGTTTCACAAATAATTTTATAACAAAATCGATTCAGAATCGATTGAAACCATCATCCGGTACCAAGCTCCCAAATTCAATTACAGTTTCCGTATCAATCAATTGTACAATAAAATCTATCATATAATATCATTTCCTTTATCAGGTTCACCAATTTGTAACAAAAACCTATGCTATCCCTTTTTCCATGTCGATTTGAAGATAGACAAAAGATGGAGTAATTTTCCAGTGAAATTCACCAGCCACCAATCCGACCGACAAAATCATTCCATATATGTCAGATTCCCACGTGTGACCGAAGAAATCTTGGAAAGAAAAGACTCATCCAGAACTCATCTCCCGTCGCAGCAGGTACCGTCGCTCGATCGATTCTCTATTAGTGAGTGCCGTGTCGTGTAACGAATCTCTTTCCCATCGGCCTAATTGTCGACTACTGGCACGTTATTTACTCGAACGAGCGTGGAATAATGAAAGGGAACGTATCGTCTCCTCCATTTCTGTGTAGGACGAGAGATCGGCGATGATCCAAGCGACACACCACCGAACGCCACGTATCCGTGGCGACAATGCAAACCGAAACAAACACTTGGCGGCACGTGACCGCCACGTGTCGGCCAGGATATATTACATTCCGAATACACACACACTTGACGAACGATTAAAGGGGTGTACACGGCCGAGGAACCACGATCGTGACAACGATGAACACGCCGCCGGCCCTTTTCTTCTTCCCACTTCGGCCGATGAGAACCACCGATACCTCGGATACTCGAGTTTCAAACCTACGTAAACGGTAACATTCTCTGCAGTGAAGTTTGGATCGGCTTGGAGTTTGGAGTAGTCGATGAACGGCGAGGGATTGTACGAAGTTTGAGACCTTCAAGTATTTTCTTCATTTTTCGGAGGATTTTCTTTCACGTTCGTAGGCTTTTTCATAGGTTTGACGATGTTTGAGTATTTATTTCTTTTATTTCTTGGGATTTCGTTTCATTTTAAGATTTTTTGGTAGAGTTCACGACGTTTGAGTATTGTTTTTGGTTATTTAGTCTTTGATGTACGAAGTTTGGGACCTTCAAGTATTTTCTTCATTTTTCGAAGGATTCTTTTTCACGTTTGTAGGTTTTTCATAGATTTGACGATGTTTGAGTATTTATTTCTTTTATTTCTTGGTGAGATTTCCCTTCATTTTAAGATCTTTTGGTAGATTTCACGACGTTTGAGTATTGTTTATGGTTATCTAGTCTTTGATGTACGAAGTTTGGGACCTTTAAGTATTTTCTTCATTTTTCGAAGGATTCTTTTTCACGTTTGTAGGTTTTTTCATAGATTTGACGATGTTTGATATTTATTTCTTTTATTTCTTGGTGAGATTTCCCTTCATTTTAAGATCTTTTGGTAGGTTTGACGACGTTTGAGAGTATTTTTTATGGTTATTTGATTTAGTCTTTGATGTATTTTCTTCTCGTTTCTGGCACACATGACGATGTTTAAGTTGTATACTATTTACCTTTACTATTTACTAAAATTTATATAACGAAGATATTTCACCAATGAGTAATAACACGTAAATTCTAAGCACTACTATTATCTAATTCTGCATTCAAAAAATGCTTGTGTATGCATTTGAAATAATGTACTAACAAAGATTGGAATGAACCATCATTATCAGTTGCACTAAACAAACATTTTCAAGGCATAGCTTGTCTGCATTATATCAGTCTAATCATTAAATGTGATAACAGTCTTCTATGGTAAACAGTACACATATATCGGCAAAACTGAAATAAAAACATCCTATACAAATTTTCCGACTATATGTAATATATTAGCCAAATGGTATCGCAAAAAGTAACGTTTATTAAATTACATCAAACAAATAACGCTAATATAAATCTCTTAATAAAATATAATAAATTGAAATATATTAACAGAAGTCAATTAAATCTAAATAGAAGCATCCTATGAATTCTATAAAATTTATAAATTATTATCATGAATTATTATTCAAGTAGTTCCACGAAAAATAACATTCATTAAATTATAACGACAACATACCGTGTAGTACGGAAATTTCCAAAATATAATATCGTCCTACCTCGACCCTGAATTTAAAACGTCACCGTGCGATTTATGATGCGTTATCGTTCACGGTTCGGTGTGCAACAAGGTAAAGATAGTGCAACAATAATTGTCTGCTCGATCGACGTTACTGTCGGCGAGGCAACGCGTACAACGAATTCTGTAAATGTTCACGTCGTATCACGAGAAATGAATGTTCATGAACGAAGGAGGAGTCGGAGGAAAAGAAAGAAATAACTTTCCATCGGGTAAAAGACGCTAGTTTGTGCTCCTCACGTATGACTTTATTTCTTCTGGATGTTTCTACGAATACACTAGGAAAATCTTTTCCTACGTACGACCATTGTCAACCATTTTATCTACTATTTCATAACTATCGTGCCTCCTCTGTTTACCATTGAGTTTAATTATTTGCGAAATTTATTACGATATTTATCGCAGAAGGAATAATTGTTGTTTGAATACCAATATTAGATTATCTAGTAGCGAAGATAATTTTTATGAAAAAGCGAAGAAAATAGTTAAAATAAATTGTATCATTTCAAATTAGAATTTTTCGACGTTTGCCATCGACTGCCAAATTATAAACGATTGCATAAAGTAAGGGTGAAAATTTGCAACGAAATCTCAGAACAAGAGAGAAAGAGAGTAGGCGAGCAAAGTTCGTATTAAGCTTAAAACTCATAAAAACGGATGCCTGCGACAAAATCGTCGAAGAAAATGAGATAAAGAAATGAGAAAATGATTCGGTAGATGAAACAACGAAACGAGGAAAAAATATCGCGCAGGAAAATACTAGAGGTTGAAAAGAGAAAGAACAGCACTAAATACATGGAAAATGCTGAAAATGAGATCCTACGATAAAATTGCCGAAGAATGGAAAGAGGAAAGGAAATCAGAAAATGATCGAAAGTTAAAACGAAGAGAAAATTATCGTGTGGAAAGAGGCTGGAGGTTAGAGCAGAGTGAGAAAAGAATTAAAAACGCGTGTATAGAAGCGGTGGGGTGGTGGAACAGGCTCGAAAAGCTGGCTCGGTCTGGCTGTTTTCGTCACGATCGAGGAATGTAATATCGTCACCCCAAGCGACAAGAGTTGCCTTCGAGAGTATCGTCGTTTAGAATAGCGTGACGGGGGATGTGGGGGCCTGGATTAAACTGCAATGAAAATCCACTCATTTTCTACTCCCTTCGCTTTCCTTCGCGTTCCACTCTGCGCAGACACGCCTGCATCCAGCCGGGTAAACAAGATATTACCTTCATACCTGCCTTCCTGCCTCGTTCTATCTCTGATCGTTGTGACTTTTAGCCGGGAACTCGTTACTAATGAACTCGTCGATATGTATTTCAAAGCAAAAGTATAATACTATGTAACGTGAGAATCATTCGTATCAGTGCATCGATTTGCATCAATCGTATCAGATGCAAATGTTTTATTATATCAGGTTAGTGGCACGTATGAAATGTTTCCTTTTTTTTTCAAATGGAACATTAACCACGTGTGATTTCTTCGTCAAATGATCAAAATATCATATGTTAATATTTTTATGTTAATTATATTATACAATAATCGGCAGAATCGAGCGGAAGGTGATTCTACGTGAAAAAATAAGTCGAAAATATAGAATAAATTTTTTTCGTAAGATGCTTTGTCTTTGAGAAAAATTAATTTGAAAATGTGTGGTGAGTGCGCGCTAGACGCATCCTTAACTGAACATGTTCAAATTTTATTTTCTCGGAAATGAGACCTTAAATGGAAAAATTTTATTTTATATTTTCTACTTATTTTTTACTTATAGAATAAGTTTTACTATTGATTACTTACTCGTATCTAGTCGGTACTTAGCCAAGTTTGAGTATACTCGATAAACTTTCATACTTAATTTTCTCGAGAACGAAACGTTGTATGAAAAAATTTTATTGCATATTTTTGACTTATTTTTTCACGAAGAATCACCCCTTACTGGTTTGTACCACCAGTTACACGACACTCTGTATATTGCTAATGAAAGTATCGCTAATGAAACAAATATATTGAGGGTGAAAATTTCCATTTGATGATTTAAAGCACTTTCTCAATAATTACTTGTTATAGAAACAATAAGTTATGATAGAAAGAAACATTTATTTAAATGTGTTATAACATTTGAGTTTTGGTGTGAATTAAATATAAAATATCGATATATTAGTTAGAGTAATTAAGATATAGCTTAACTTAGATATAAAACTTCATGCACCCTTAAGAATAATTCTTAATTATTCCGGAAACAAGCTTCATATGTAGAATAATTTAAAAATACGACTAAAGAAATATTTTAATCTTGCATTACCGAAATTGGAAACCTGCCATTTTGTTTGAATTGCATTTTAGATTTTAATTCTCGGAAAGAGAGTCCAAAATAACTAGTTAGAAATATAATATGTATTGTACAAAGGAAAATCTACAGTAAATGTGGGTTCACATCCACGTATATTTCCAACAGTTTGCAAAAGAAAAGAACATAAAATGCCTCCGCATTTGATATGACATTCCCTGCATTTTATGAGTTGCACTTCGTCCCTGGTCTTTGAAGTTAACCGTAACAATAGAAAATCATCGAATCGAGTGAAAGGAAGTTTGAATACAGATCCAGTAGTTGCAACATGTACGTTCTATGCGACATGATGTTTTGATTAATAGAAATCTACGAGATAAGATAAAACTATAAAATAACTATGAAACAAAAGTCAAGAAAAGAAATCAATTAAATTGCAATGCACTAAACATTCGAATCCTAAATACATCATTGTCTCCTGAGGAAATCCCTAAAATTTCTACAAGCAAAAACCGAAAAAGAGCAGAAAGAAACAGAGAAAAGAAGACATTCTGACGCTCTATCTCGCAAAATAATCAATCTCCATGTAACATGCTGAGTATTACATCTGAAACTAATCACACCACACCCTCTGTCTACTCAACATCCACAACCCCAAAACCGCGAAACTTCGACTTCGTCATCATCTCTCAAGGAAACCATCAAAACCCGTCCAAAAACGTGGAAAAGGAGGAAGAGAAAGCACTTGAATAAAAAAGTCCAAAAAGCTTTCTGTGGCACGTGAACCAAGCAAAATCTTCGTCGTATTCCAAAACCAAGCGAATCCCAATCTACTTAACATCCACCATCCTCCAACTCTCCGAAACCACACCACTCCACCGTGTTTCAAAGAAACCTTCAAAATCTGCCAAAGCAAAAGAGCGAAGACAGAAAAGAAAAAATCACTCTGAAGTGCTCCAAAAGACTGAATCTTGCCGTGACTGGAGCAAGAAAAGAACGTCTACGCGAACCAACCACCAACCAAAGAGGAACAGAGCGAGAGCAAGAGAAAGAGAGAGAAAGAGAGAGGGAGAGAAGGTATCCACACGCGACACGTCCTCCCGCGTGTGAAAGATTCCCGGCTGAAGCGGAGCTACTTCGCCTCATCCAGCGGAACAAGCAATGACCAATATTATGATAATTCCAGCCGCCCCCAGTCCGTCGCTGGTCGTTTTATCTCTCGCCACCTCGGCCACCCTCTCTCTTCCCTTCGCCCTGCCGTTTCAACTCCCTCGTTCCAACCCCTCGTTCGTCCTTTGGCAACATCAAGGTGCACGAGTCGCGAATATGGGCAGCCATATTTGAGGGTGCGGGCGTGGCTTTCCGGTTGCCCGGGGTAACCGGCGTCGGCGTTATCCCGATATCGACCTGGGAGCAACGAGAAGGGTGGCTAGGCTTCTGTCCGGGAGGGAAAATGTTATCACTGCTTTGTGGTGGCTAAGATAGCAACCCACTTTCCCTCTAACCCTTCTTCGTCCCTCCGCGGATCCTCATCACCTGCCACCCTCCGCCTCCGCCCTCCTCTGCCATCCTATTTTCTGCCTCTTGCCAACCGAGCTTCTCCTCCGGTTCGCGCTCTAGAACATCTTCCGCGACAAACGGGGAAAATACCGGGACAACGTGTTACCAGAGAACTCACCGCGATTTCCTTCGTTAGAGGCTGCGTCAGAGAACCGTAGACAGGCTTTGTGTTAAAGGCAGAATCGATGCGTATTCGAATCACAGCTACGTCAATAGAGACGCTTCTTTTTTAAACAGATATTCTGTCCTGAGGGGGTTGAAACGCGTTAAACGTCTATTTATTTAGAAACAGAAAACAGCTGAAGGTTTTGTCGTCGAGTTTCCATTTCTGTGTATTTATGGGAAATTTAACACTTTCATCGTTAAAACTATGATAATACCCGCCGTGAAACGCGTGTCCGACTTCCGCATAGCGTACAATCAATTGATCGTAAAATTTATTCAGCACCGAGCGTCTTGTCTTGGAATGTATGTTCAGCAAGTGAAAAGTGTTCAAGGTACAAGAATGTAGAGAACATACGTGACAAATAGATGGCGGAGTTTTATGCAATTTCAGATTTTTCTGGATATAGCTTGAAAAATAGAATTTATTTGGAGATTCGTTTCACTTACTAAGTGCTACCGGATCCAGGATAATTCTTTTTTTTTTTTTTTATTAGAGGTACAGCGAAGAATGGTGGAGGGTTTTTAGTAAAGCTGGAATTTAAAGGGACAAAGTGGTGGATGGGTGGTGGTGTTTTCGAATTTATGGCGAATGTCGTGGTTGCGGTAATGAGCTGGGTTGTGTAAGTTGAATCGGAAGTGGTTTCGGAGGTTTTCTGGATTTCGAGTGAATCGATTAGTATGAATTGCAGTGTGTTATTGTCTTCCACTTTTCGACAGATGAATAAATAGATCGAATGGAGATAGAGAAATAGATACGGTGTGCGAAGAAATACGATATATTAATAAGTAGATTGAATAAATATTTAATTCGATGATTGGTGAAAAGAACATTTGAGATTAATTTAAAAAAGCAAACAGCTACGCCGCTTTTATTCCTCTTTAATATACATGCAGAAGACTGTCGGTATTCTTCCGAAGGTTTTCCCCGCGGAATTTATGCGGACCATGACACATTTACACGGCAGATATGCATCAGAATTTTGCTTTTATGGATTTCAAAAGGAATTCGTTATTTTAACTGGCGAATACAGGAAACATTCATCTAACTTTGTCGCTTGAAAATATTATGAAATATTTTCTCTGATGGCGGAATCGCGGAAAAATATTTTTCACGGCTTCGTATTTTGAAGTTATCAAATGTTTCCTTCTCTAAACTATCTTTTAGATCACATCAAATTTTATTCACCACGTTGTGATATTCGAAACGAAAGAACTATCATGTAATCTTACAGGAAAAGCACAAATTCAGATTTAATCTAAGATTCACAAAGAGCACCGTACCGTACTCGTTGAAACACTTCGTGCACAAAATTGAAAAATGTTCAACTTGTTAAAGCAGAAAACTGGATTTTCAAATCCAAAAATTCAGCTTCTATAATTCATCAAAATAGCGGAATCGTTAAATTTCACATCCTTTACAGCCATAACGAAGTACAAATCTACAAATTTAGCTTCTTCTACAAGTTTAGCTATGCAACTGACCACGTACAACTTTCAAGATCTCAACCAAACTTCTGTATAACACACGAATAACTGTCAAAGGAAGGAACGTCCATTTTTTTCACATCTCAATTCAGTTCTTCTATTTCCGTTCTCTCAGTAAAATTTGCTTCGTGCGATCCAAATCTCGAAAAGCTTAGTACCCCGATAAAAAATGAGAAAGAAAATTAAACTGAAAAAAAATTACCACTTAATGAACTCGTTTCTTGGTGGTGATAAAGGATTACGGACAATGAAAGGAACAACTGAGAAAGCTTATCGGTGTGTTATTAACACACGCGATCCAGAATAGATGTGTTGAAGAGGAAACGATCGTCGTGTCGTAGCGTGCGATGGGAATTTTGAGAATGTGTGCGAACCAAGGATGATATTAGATTCTTGGACAAAGTTTTCGCATGGTCGGGGTCTCGAGAGCTGTCCCGGAGGCTGCTCGTCCGTGAGGAAGAGAACGCGTGTTAGCTAGCCTTCGGCATTGATTTCTTCTTGCTGCTTTTGTCTCCTCGTTCCTGACGATGGAATACCGCGCTGCGAGCTTTTAAATTAAAACCCTCGTGTCTCTTGACACCGCGTATCTCTGCCAACCTTATCATCGATTCATTTTCCGCGCTTGTTTCGTCGTCCCTTTTCTTCTTTGTTCTATGAACATCTTTCACAAATTCCAAATGCTAAACTATTAGCACTTTTCAGATTAGAAATACGGTTCGGTGTATTTCTTTGTAGAAATTTTTGTGGAACAACGTGTTGATTAGGAATTGAATTTGTTTGTAGCGACTAGAGAAAGAAGAAACACTTTTGTTCACTAATTTTTCTTTGGAATTGTTGCGTGTCATTTTCCTCAAGTTTGAAATTATCTAGCGGATGTCGTATGTTAAATTTCGTGCGATATTTAACTGTTATTAAAAAGTTAAACAAGAAGGATTTTGCTATAATACACGCGAGCTGAATATTTAGAAGTTTTATAATAAAATTGTTAGGACTTTGTTGTTTGACATGACGAACCGTTGAGTAACTTTTTTATGAGTTTAAACTTGGTAAACGCATCGTAAAAGCTACTAAAAGTGTGAATTTTATATATAAAAATATTATCTGCTCTCGTACTATATTACAAAAGTATTTTGTAATAAAATAGTAACGAAAAAAGTGTCTCGTTTTATAAAAAAAAAGAAAAGAAAAATGTTCTGATCCAGGAACCAACGTTTACAATAAGCGTCTACTATCTTAACGAATGCCTCCTGTAAAAATATTGTTAAAATACATAATAGATCGTCATCGTCTTTTGATTATCTGTGTTCAAAAATTCATGAAAGAATCACCACACTTTTGTCTAAATTATTTTTTAATTAACACGCTTTTATCTACACTTTACATTTTAGAGACGCTCCTCTTTCTAAACACAGAACTGCCGATTAAGATGATTTAAACAATTATGAATGATAATGTAGATAAAAATTTCACATGTCACAAAGTTATACGATCTTCTAATTTCACGTGCTACGTCATTAAAGTTAAAAATTACACGAGAGTTCTGTCATATTTATTTCTTCAATCAATGGAATATATTTTCACAAAATACATAGATCACTGAAGATTTAAAAAATGACGGAGAACGACATAGAATGAGAACATTTCTGACTCTGAGATAGATCAGAGGAATTCGTATATAATTAAGAAAAATATTTTAATAAAAGAGTTTTACTCGAACGTTGCTGTAAAATCAGAATTTCTTTTTTATTCCTTTCCCTTTCCCAATATTAAATTATATTTCACGAATTTTAGAAAAATCAAGATTTACAATTATTTACAACATCTCTACGCGCATGATATTTGTAACACGTTTAATTTCAAAGTTCCAATTTTCAATACGTTCTATGGACTCTAAACAGATCTCGATCACGAGATAGTCCCGTGTGTGCAATGTTTATTCGCGAAAATATAAATAAATCGGCAAACTACACGCGAACCAATACGAGAATATATTTTTTTCCTCGAAGAAAGGTGGGAAACCGTAGGATGGATAAGAAAGTACGACATTTATAATGTATGGGTTTCTTGGGAAGGTTCAGGCATGTGCCTTAAAACTTCTGTCCGCTTTTGCGCCACCACCCAGAGTGGTTTCGAAGGAAAGAAATAAGTGTATAAGAATATGTACGCACCCCTACATATGTTTGTACCGAGGATATAGGGAAAACGCGATGCATTAGGGAATGGCTTTCGATGCCACTTTTTTCCATCCGCTTGGAAATCGTCGACCGATAATCTTTCGCAAACGAACTTCGCGTACGAAAGAATCTCGAGTACCATTTGCGTCTCGTCAGGGTGGAATAAGAATTTATATTTCATATTAGAATCAATGTTACTCAATACCGATGGGCTTTTTCGAAAAATATTATTTTCATGATTCTGCTAGTCTCTACGTGATTACGAAAAGTTTAGCTAAGATTGGAATAATTTTGTTTCTGCGACGACATTTTATTTCTTCCGAGAATACATATTACCGTATTGTGAATTTTTATGCAAATTCGTATTCTTATGAAGACAATTCGAGGAATAGGATGTAAATAGGGGATTGTTTCGCCTTTTAGATAGAAGCAACGAGAACTTCACTTGGCATATTTTGTATATTTCTGTAGTTTACATTTTTCTTCCAGGACGTTAATCTTCCTCGTTTCCTCTTTTTTCTTTTTTTTTTTTTTTTTTTTGATTGAAAAATGATATCGAATTAGAAAAATTAGATGTTATAGAATGCAGAACTTTGGAGGTGATGTAAAATGTAGAAGAAGATCGAAGATCATTTTTTGTCGTTTTGGCATAATCTGATGATTGGTATAATAAGACTGAAATGTTAATTCGTGTTCAATTTTCTCTTTGCGTCTCCTGACGTGAGACAGATATACCAGAAAATGGTCGCCAATTTTGAATTATTATATCTTGTATATTATAATCTTGTATTGTCTTGTGAATATCAATGTATCCTCCTCACATCAGATGTAACAAGAAAATTGAATATGAATTCAGATTTCAGTTTTAGCCTTCACTATGAGAAAATGCTCTCTACAATAATAAATATCCTTATAGAACAGATCGCAAAGTTCGTTGCAGTCAGACAAAAAGAAAACTATTAGAAAATAATTTAACACTCTATCATCTTGAAATACTTGTCCAAACATTAGACTAACTTGTACCCGCGTTCAAAAAAGTTTTATCAAAAACAGACGCCCTAAGATGTTTAAGCGGAACTGTGCATACTCTGCTATTAAGCTGGAAATATGAAAAAAATGAATTGTTGAAAACAATTTCCTGCTACCTTGAAACATTCCTCGAAACGATCAAAAACCGAAATCCCAAATCGAGTTCCAGCTTTTCTCTTCAACCTTCCCACGATTTGTACTCCACGTGGTTTCTCTCTTCGACTTTCAAACAACACGCAGATTATTGAGAATTGATAGAAAAGGCGAAGGAAAGAATTTGCAAAAATATTCTACGAAATACGCGTATGTTTGAGAAGCGAGCAGGGCAGCGCGTTGAAGCGCGGCAAAGTGGAAGAACACGTAAACAGAGGCACAAACGAGTCTAAATAAAAGGTTGGAGCGTAACTCGCGACAATCCCCGTGGGAATAGACACTTGGCTTTACGTTTAAGGACACGGGACCCCATGAATGGGCCGGGCGGTTGTACGCGTGCACCGTTTAATGCACTGTTTGCTGTTTGCACTTCGTACTAATGGCCGAGCTTAGCGAGATTTAAATTTGACGGTTCGTGGGCATGGCCCGCGGGGAGAAGCCAGTCCTCTGTCCCCAGGACGATTCAAACTTCGGCCTTCCGTAATAATTTGAGCAACTTGAACAGCCTGCGGCTACCTCTTTTAATTCCATCTTTCTCGTCCATCCTTCAGACCGCTCACTCTTCTCATCCTTCTTTTTCTTTTCATTTCTCTGTCCACGAAGACTGTCTTATAGTCCGCGGGTCCGTGGAATTTTAATAGGTACATTAACGCCAGCGGAAGCTGAAGAAGTCGACGACGACGTTTACCTCGTTCTGCCTGCTTGTGGCGGCAAGTAAATCGACGCGATTTACGTGCCCTCCTTCTCGTGATGGTTTGCTTTTAACATCATGTCCGATAACATGGATAGGAGGATGAGTGTGGATAATGGGGGTAGGTAAAATTAGGGATTTGTGAATACAAATGGTGTTTATTTGTCTATAAAATTTCTCCCCGTTTTGTGATTTATAGACTGTACAGATATGTAGGCAAATTAATATTTTTAGAAACACTATGAAGGAAATGGAACCCTAACAGAAATTTGTTTAAGTCTTAGCAAAATTTATTTTATGTATCTTTGCACTTTAAATGCATTCTAATAATAATAAAATTAACATATTGTTGGATAAAAATTTGGAATAATCGTGTCTATAAATCTTGTACTAATTTTGATGTTAGTTAAATATTAATTTTAATACTTTAATTGTAGAAATAATTATAGAAACACTTGGTGTAGAGAAGAATGCTTCGTTTCGAAGTAATTTTAATAATTTCGTAAGTTTTTGATTCTTCCAATTAGAAGCAGGTTTAACATACTAATTAACAGTATAAATCTTTCTACGAAACTGAAAATGTGGTCCACTTATGTCATTCCCTAATGCTGTCATTCTAATTACAAAACCGATATTACGCTGATACGTATAATCAGCACATAATAAAATTTAATATATTCCAGACCCAACAGGGAAATCCAACGTTCTACCATTTACGCAATGAATATTCAATAATTAATAAAAGTCTCTGATTTTTTTTCAAAAAACTTGGAAACACGATCCGACTGTATCAATTCGAAGCACCGTATTGCTTCAATCATAAAATCAATATTATATTTGTACGTATAATTGATTTTTTAAAGTGCTTTTCAGTGTGACTCGGCCTGTTCATTTTTCCATTATGGGAATGTTACTAAAATGGACGAATATTTAAAATACCGTGGTCAGGCTCGATGGGTTTCAGAATTATAGTTCCATCAATAAAAACGCTTTTTTCAAGAGATATTGCAGTTTCATTCTTGTTTCGAAGCGAAATAATAGGGCTGTATATGTATACGATGCCATAAAAATGGCAAAAATTTTTTTGTGTAGCTATTAATCT
The DNA here is from genome assembly GCA_014737365.1 of Bombus soroeensis. NCBI lineage: Eukaryota > Metazoa > Arthropoda > Insecta > Hymenoptera > Apidae > Bombus > Bombus soroeensis. Next base: position 322,766 of record JACXIL010000196.1, read on the forward strand.
TGTAAAAACGACACGCATATAATGATCTCTCATTTTTCGATTCTACTTTCCTATATTTTATCAGTATGAAAATAGTTTCACTAATTTAATCAAGAAAGTAACAGTTTCAGACTTTTTAATATTACATGCAATTTATTTCTTCGTTTCAAACTAACTGCCAGTGAACACAAAATATGTTTCAAATTTCTTTCTTTAGTTAAATCAACGTTTCTCGTTCCTTGTTAAAACGACACAGCATTTTCGAATTCGAACTGCAGTTAATAGCAACAGGATTTTATTTCTTGTATCAAAAAATCATGTCGTATAAATAAGTTAAATGTTCTTTTATTTAAACAAACTTCAATCCCGTATTTTCTTCTGGCAACTGAATTTATTAATAATACACTGGATATTCCAACGAACTCAAACGATTTCCTATCATATCAAACGCAGCGTACACTTCTAACCAAATTAAATGCTCTTCTATATAATTAAACATCCATCCCCTATTTTCACTTCCTATTTTTATCCCAACTATTTTTACTCCAACAATTTCTTCCTTATATTAAATTTCATTTACTAATAATAAATTGAAAATCTCAACAAACCGTTTCCCATCAACCACTTAGCACGATAAAAACCTACCATCCCCGAGTGTTGCACGCAACCGAACAACAAACCGTGCAACAAGACACGCAAAAGAGCGGAAGAAATTTTTGCATGGACCAACGTATGCAGACACACGTACTCGCCGATGCAAATTACAAAAGTTGCACAGCCTCTAATTTAATCGAATCGTCGTACGTCGTCGTATATCTCGTTTCGTTGGAATATTTTACAAACTACCCTCCGCGCAACACCTCCACCATGAAAACGTATTACAAAATTTTCTATCGCAGTTAATCGATGATGATTGGGATCCGACAGGCGTGGCTATGCCCTTTTTCCACGAAAATTCTTCCATTTCGAAATTTCCACGGGGATAATTTTCCAGTTGAAAATGAACAAGAAAGGAGTGGTTATCGGAGTGACACGGCGGCGTTCTCGATTTTCGAAACGCGCCCACGGCCCATTGAACGTTCCGACCGCAGCGTAATACGGATGGGTGTGTAAAACATTACAATTATTATTGCACGATTGATAAAGTCTGCATATAAGCTTAACACGCGACCGCAGCGAATTACGCTTTTCGCGAGCTGCCGTCCGCCGCAAACGCGGACAACCGTTTGCAGTGTGCCAACGTTGACAAATTTGCGACTCAATCACGCGTCAAATATTTAGTATGATTAATAATCCTTCATCGACACCGATGGCCGGTGTCTTTCTCCGCGTGGAAGTTATTATATTTCATCTGCTGGTGCTGGTTGACGGTCGACAAATATCGGCACTTCGTGTTTGAAGTGACTAAAATACGCGCATTGCTGGATCGTTAGAAGAGTCGCATAACGAGGGAAAGTACATTTTTGTGAAAATTGACTCGAAGTAGTAGATCGTTAATGGGCCACAGTCTTTTCTACCTTGAAATTTAATAAGTCACTTTTATAATTAATCCTTACAAATAATTCGAAATTGTCGATTTTTTGTACGCGTTGTTCTCCAACTATACGAACGATATTGTTTGATTTAATATAGTTTTGATACCGAAGCATAATTTCATCGTATTGTTTTAGGGTTCTCTTCTTTCTATGTTTCTTTCTCCTTATGTATTTATAATTCTCTCTTACCCGTTATTGATCAAATATAGCCATGAAAGAGACATAATAACGTACTGATGCCTAAGACAAATTTCATCCCCACAAAATATACGTATCGTTTTATTATTTCCTAAAATTCTCAACTACCCCTCAGAATGTCGCTTATCGTTTAACTCATAACTATGGAAAAATACGCATCTAAGGTACAATATTACACATCGAGAACATCGAGAGTACAAAGTTTAACGACATAACTGTCCCAAAAGACTGATCTTCCACACCAGTTCTTCCACAACATAAAACCGTCACAAAGCCCCTAATCTTCCTCTTTCAACCTCATAAAAAAAAAAAGGAGGAAAAAGAGACACCGGTAACCAACAGAATCGAAGCAGAGCCGCCCTTGCAAAATATTACTCGGTCAGATCCGGACGAATTAGCGCGTTCGAGGGTGAGAAGCAATAGAATAATCATGCGAGACGTTAACCTGTTAGAGCATTAGCGGCGCATGATAGGCGCTGCGGGTGGCGTCACAATGAAATGAGAGTAGCTGCGGGGATACGGATGAAATAGATTGAGAGAGAAGAGGAGAGAGAGAGAGAGAGGATGGTTGGGAGTAAAACAATTAGGGCTGCGTCGACGTACACTCGACCGAGCACCCCTCGTCGTACTCGGCAACCCCCGCATTAGGGGCGTCCTTCGGCCTTTGCCGACGCGTTCCTACTTCTGCCGCGTTGCTACGCCCAATATCTGGCCGCGTGTGTTGCTTTCGCGAAAATTCACCGCAATCGTCCACCGTCACAACTCGTTTCACGAATATTTCCTGGCCACCGATTGATTTTCATGAAGATTTACCGACCACCGATTCGTTTCGTCGATGGAGATTTGGCGAGCATCGATTCAGATTGACAAAGATTCGGTTAGGTATTGTTCGGTTTAGGAGCAGATGATTCTCGTGCGACAAGACTGTTAGGTTCGCATGAAATACGTTGCGTTGGTTTTTAGTACATTGCTTTGTTTTAGCGAGTTGCTTTGTATTTGCTGATTAGACTGCGGATTCTCGTACATATTCGTTTTTTTTACGGTGGGAGGTAAAGAAATGGAACTATGTAGAGATTAGTAATCTCTTCTCGTCTACCAAAATTCCGACGAGCACCGAGAAGATAAATTTGTCATAAACGTATAAAAATTCGCAGTCTATCGATGATTAATAAGTAAACTGACGATGTTTGGGCTATTTTATACTTTTACGAAGGTAAGCGAAGGGATGGGAATTTTATAAAGAGTTTCATCTACCCGGTGGTATAATATAATGGTATAATTATATGGTGTTATGAATATAATTAAAGAAATGGAAGTTGAGTACAGATTTCATTTTACCTAGTGAATATTATTATAAGTAGGTAGTTTATTTTAGGTATATTTTTCCGTATTATGTGTATCATATATATTTCTGCATCTTTAAATTTATGATAAATGCACAAACATCCTCAGTTTGCTAATAATTATTATAGGTGAAACTTGTTCTCGATAAACTTCACACGAATTAACAATAAATAGTGTAACGACTTCACTCGGTATTGCATAGGTTTCCATCCGTCGGATACAGATGTTTCACGTTCCATATAAATCTTTGTGGATCCGCTTTTATGGAATATCTCTTTCTCTAGAAATAAACAAGAAAAATATTAAGATATTTCAGGAAATATTTATTACATTGGTTAGGTATGTGTTCGAGTTACTGTGGAACTATTTATTCAAATGGGAAGAACTATATATTGGTGTGTTATTCGAAAGATCTTTTTACGCTGACTACGATAGTTTATGATTCGTTCATGCCGCTATTGTTTATTAAATCTTGAGAAATTACTCGTTTGAAATACGCGAAACTTTTTGATACGCTTGTGAGATACGTCATACGAAATATTAAACATTACATTTTGTTATTTTTATTCAGAATCTTAACATAACATAATTCTAAAGAAAGATATAAATAAAAATACCAATAAACTTTTTTTTAATCTCGTTAACGTTAAAGCATCGACAAATCCACTAGTAAAATGAATATCTACGAAGGTGTAGAGTCAATAGAATAAGAATGAGAACTACACATTTGAAGATGGACACTGAAGATACTATGATACCCAAATCATCAATCAACACTTTGGGTGTTAATCGCACCCAAAAGTTTCAAATGTTTAAACTTACACCAAAAAACAAAATCCATTAGTCAAAAATTCTCATCAAATCCCCTTTAAGCGACAAATCCATGCTTGGAATTTCAGGATCTACCCATGCCCATATAACAGCAATAAGCAAATATTCCAAAAACCCAAATTTCCGCTAAAAGAAAATTCCATTAACCCGGAATTCTCATCAAATTTCCCTCAGACTACAAATTCGCCTCTGAAATCCCAAAATCTACACCAACAACGCCAATATCACCAAAACCGAGGAATTCCCGTCAAATTTCCCTCGAACGACACCGGCACGTATCGTCCAACAACAACCCTTTCTCCGTGTCGACCTATCGCTCTCTCGAAAAATGACTGGAAACACGTTGATTCTCGAACAACCCTCGAAATTCCTCGAGAAAGAAAAAAGGGCTAACGTTGGGAAGAACCGGAAGAAAGATACACAGGCCTCGTTGGAAGAGTCGCACGACACAAGGCTAGTCTATACTTTCGCAGCCAAGTAATCGGAAACGGAGAGAACGCGTTTCGGTGAACGTGGAAACAAGTTGCGCGATACTCTCGCTCAGTGTCTCTCTTTTCCTCTATTAAAAGGAAGCCGGCGAAGAGAAAATGGAGAAAAAGACGAACGAGAACAGAGGCATGCAACGATGCATTTATCGATCCGTTTGGCTTCTTTTCGCTCCTCGCTTGTCGCATTTAATTCGCTAGAAAATACTTGATGTGCTTGGGGCACTCTTTTCAGTTTAAAACTGCATCGCGTTTAATTCGAACAACAGCGAGAAATGGCGCGGCAGCATGCAGCCTCTCGGAAAATCGAAGTGGAAAACTTCGCAATTAGTCCCCCCCTCCTCCCACCTATCCCCTCTTCCCGCGTCTATCATTCTGTCTTTCTCTTTCTCCATCCCTTTCTGCGTCCCAAACCTGCCGCCCCCTCCCCGACGTCTTTGTCGATGGTAGACGGAGTAATTAAACGTCGTCTAATTAAACTCCTCATAACATTTTTATAAAGTTCCGTTCACCTGAATAACCTACGATTAAAGGGACCAGTGTCTCTCTATCTTCTTTTCGTTGAGCAAATTACTGATAACGTGTCTTTGCTTCGCTGTATCGTATTATATCCTATCCCTTTGTTCGTTCTTATCGACTGGCGTCCGTTTGAATTAATTGAATTACGCGTTGCTGCAACATGTTATAATTATTGATATTCGATAGACTAGCTTTTGACGGTGGAATGACTGGCTGGTTGTGTGGGCGTAGAAGCTTTGAAATGACGGAGGGTAATGGTATGTGAAATAGTGTGATGGAATTGGTAAATGGAGGATTTGTTCTGGATATTGTTGCGATATTAGATGGTATTAAAGGGACATTCTTGATCGTATATAGCGTGGCGAGTTGTGGATGTAGTGGAGTAAATTATGGTGACGGAGAATTGTTTGGAAATAGTAGAATGATTTATTAATTATTGAATTATGAAAGATAGATCTTTGTTTTTAGTGTTACTGATATTATCTATATTAGCATTTTTGGATGATCCTTTTTAGGATACTTGTACTTATTGATTTGCATTTTTGAAACAGTATGTAATTTAGTATTTTTATTCTTAATACGTTGATTTATACATACTGAAAAATGCAATAAAATTACAAGATTATAAGATGTAATGTATCTCCATCAGTTTTAGAGTGGCGAAGAAATGGTTCAGGAAAAAAAATTTGATTTAGGAAAAGCGTACGATATCCAGGAATATTATAATATCGCAACAATAATTGTTTTAATGGTGGAAGAGCTTTAAAGACTTCAAAGTCATTTTCTTTCACTTTTTACGTGCTACGCCACATACATTTCTATCTTATCTTTTAACTACCACCATTATCACCTCTATCATTTCTTCCCTTTTTTAAATTGATTATTCATGTTGCAACAAGTACGAGATTATTAACAATAATTCGTAAAAATTACTATATATGGTACATAAATTATAATTAAGAAAATTCTATAAAACGTAAACAATATAACGAAATAAATTAAGCGTATAGAAAATAATAATATAAGTTAAACTTGTAGTAAAAATTGGAGCCATATTGATCAACTCCATAAATTAAACTACAGAGAAAAATAATAATTACACGTATTATTTTTTAAAATTTAGTTTGCAATCTACAATTATTTGTACTATCCGCCTGTGATAAACAAATTCCTCAAAGTAAATCCGTTGTTCTTTTTAAATGAATACTAATTATGTATTTATAGATCCCACTATGTAAAAATGTAGTTGATCAATTCGATTTTTGTAGGGCCCAAATATTAAAAACATTCCTCGATTAAACGATATTATCTACAAATTACCTGAATTATGTATGTACAAAATTGTCAAACACGCAACTTTAATTAATTAATAATTCTCTACCTTTAAACATAATTAAAAAGAAATCTATTTCTCGCACAATCTGCTTTCGAATTAGTTCGCATAATCAAGCCATTCGCGTGGCGTTGTTTTCCACGAAAATTTACAAAGGAACAGAAGAAATAAAGGACGACAACGATCTCGACTAAAAAATAGGAAATTTCGTACAGGTACACGCCACATATTTTTACCATGCACGCTTCGGGAGCACAATGTACTTTGGCCAGGAATAAAAGAGGAAATGTGTGTCTCCCTTTTTCTTTTTTCTTTTTTCCTTTTTTTAATTCCCTTTCCCAATTATACGCGCAAGCATACGAAATAGAAATCGGTTAATTAGCGTGAAAAATGCCCGGTAATACCGGCGCTGCTTTTAACTTCGAGCCGGTGTACGAGAAATTTAGTAAACAAAAGAAGATTTAAGCATCTTCTGCGTCGCTCGAAACAATTTGGACCCCGCCGCATTTATGGAATAATTTCGGGGAATCGAGCCAAATTGTAGGATTAGCTCGAGTATCGTGTAATTTGGTATTTTCGTTGAATGCTGAACATATGAACAATAATGAATTTCTCTTTAATATTATTAGAGTTGTGATGGATCTCTGAAATTTATTTATTTTATTTTGTTATATAATATAATTGATACGTGCTTGGACAATTTATTTCTCTCGAATAATCTTTGGACTTTTGTAGATTTAACCGTTTCTATTATAGTTAACAGTATCATAGAGAGTAGAAGATTTATAGATTTGTAGCATTAAAATATCTAAATTACGTAAAATCGAGATTAGAATAAAAATCGAATTTTTAATCGAATTTGGAATAAAACGTCAATCAAAAATGCTATTCATAAATAGAGAAGGTGATAATAAAAAAAAAAACAATAGAAAAAACGGTTTAAATAGGCACTCGCAAGCATAGGTATTTACAAAATTAAATTACTCGAATATTAAGTATTCAAGTACATACTAAATTTTCAAATATATAATTTTTTGGATGTTTGAATGTTCAGATGTTCGAATATTTAAATGTCTAAATGCCTGAATCATGCGAATGTTTGAATATGCATCGAAATTCCAAAATTATCTAATTATTTAAATGTTATAAAGTTCCTGTTCAATATTAAATTTCTAAGCAATCGCTTCAAGCCTCCTGATTATTTTTATAAAAAAATCCTGATTATATAATAAAAAGTTTGAGACATTTTCACGTACCAACTAATACGAAGGACGAAAAAATCGATTCAAACGCTAATGGTTTTCTCGTCTTGAATATCGTAGACCGAAATGATGAACCTAACCAGAAGGGCCAAAGTAGTGATACTATATTTTTAAGTTAATAGCCGTATGAAAGAAGTTGATCGGTTTTCAGACCTAACCCATAAATCCGATTACAAGAACAGATTTATTTTGACTGGAGCACGTGACCCAACAAAAACGTTCGCACCCTTAATCTATCTTCTTTATTCGAATCGAAAATGCAACACCTGCTTGCGACAGAACAGATGCATTTACCGCAACAGATTATCATTCGTTCATAAAGGGACCTGTCACCCAGCCGGATATAGAGTCACTTTATTACTTTTCATAATGTATTCCAGGGCACGAGCTTGTCTCCCTTCGTTTTTACCTATACCTACCCCTATTGCTCAATTCTGAATCTCCTTTTTTGACTAATTGGTATTTATCTGCGATTTGTTAGTTCGTTCTTTTCGTAAAGTATTAAAAATTGTTACCGAATTTTAATTTATTATTCGTATTATTCACAATAAATATTTTAGTTTTCACTGAAGATAATAATATTAGGAGATAACAGATGGCCAAGATTTTCATCAAAATCGCACTATTCACAAGTGTATGTTAATAAATATCCTCTTTCCCCAAAGGAATAATATAAACCGTTAATTAAACAAACACCAAAAATCCAAATCAATAAAGGGCCAAAATCAAATAAAGCATCGTATCCGGACTGTGCAATTTTTGATCCGAATGTGACTTTTCCGGGGTATTTCAGGTCGCTAAAGTCGAAGATCATTTTTCACGGTAATGGACCGTTTCGAAAACTCGGCCTTATGAACAGTTAGCGGACACAGATCTGTAGAAATCCGCGTAAACGCAAGAACAAGAAGCCAATGCCAATGCCAATGCTCCAAATGTCAATCTCTGCCAATGCCAAATGTTCTCTGTATGATCACGGCCTTCCGATCGATCGTCTCGCAGCATCCTAAAATAACCCAAACTTAATCCGATACTCACGATTCAAATACATGCAGTAGAGTAAGCCATACAGTGGATTAAGAGTAGGAAATCAAAAAAAAAGGTATCGTCAAAATCCACGAGGACGTTACGCATCAACAGGCAAGCCGAAATTTGTTACGCTTTGTTTCCATGAAAAACGGCCCACATTTTCGGCTTGAGCGTATTGAAAAACCCCTAAAATGTGTCATTCTAGCCGAATATTTCGCAATCCGCACATTAAACCAGAATTCCAAAATTACATATCACAATACACGGGAGGATAGAATTTGCCAAAATTTTATTTACATTCATTCAGTCGGCCACCCCACGATAAACCTATATCCCAAATATTATCTTCCTGGCGGCAAGAATCAGAATTCTAATTGCATGGAGAGCCGCTAAATCGTCGTGGTATTAACTAAATCCGGGTCGATACAGGGAATCGTGAGATATAAATCGTCTGTGCCACCCAATGGTTTCGCGTACTAATATCGCTCATAATTTATAGCCGTGACCCTGCGTGTTTGTCGAATCGAAGGAGGGTCGTTAAGGCTGTCGTACGCTGGATAGAACCGCGAAAATCGTACGTTCGACGGTGACCTTCCCGGCCAGAAGCCATAAATCAGCCGTTAAGCCGTCGCAAATGATGATGACGCGCCTACCAAACTTGAAATAATGCGACGAATGGAGAGAAAAATATAATATGTGTCGTATACGTGGCGCGCCTACTCTGTTTGCTAAATATTTGGGGATGACCGGGCGCGAAAGCAATAATCGTTTCGAGAAAATATTATCCGGTTCCGTCGTCGTGTTCACAAGGTGGGAGAACGATAATATTCGCGTGCCGTGGGTGGTGGCACGATTGTAATAATAAGCGGTTATTGGGGATAATTTGGAACTTTGTAATTTTAATCCGGATTTTTTCAGACGTGAAGAAAAATTTGTTTTACCCATTTTCAGTAGAAAAATATGTTTCCTGATGTTTCTGTAAAGAAGACATAATATTCGAAAACTTTAAGCTAATTTTGCTGGTACTAAATACACTTTTTGCTGACAATTTGTAGTTAGATAATAATTTGTAATATACTTTGTTGCGTAAATACGATATTAAGAATTAAGGGTTAAAAATAATTCGATGAGAGTTTTGTAAGTAGATTTTTGAAGTATTAATTTTTCTGGTCCTTTGTAACGAACGTATGCAGATATAACAGAGAAAAATGTTAATATAATAATTTCACTTTATATTTCTGGTTTATTTGATAGATCAATCGAAATTTTTGTAAAGTTAATTAATACATATATCTGTGAATTATAGTTGAGTAAATTGGTTAAAATCTATTACTTTGAATTTCACAGATCGATATATTTATGACGAAAGCAATACGACAAGAGGCGAACAGTTAAATAAATTATTAACAAATATGTAAAACCCCTGGAATGGCCATTCAACGACCGTAAAGATTCGAAACGATAAATGAACACGAATAAAAGATTAAAAAGGTTTGACAGGTAAACATTCTTTTGTCATAAGATATTATTATAACCATAGAATTAAAGAAGAAGGTATCTATCGAGTATTACTGGAAATTACTTCGCACTGGTTTTAAAAATTTCATCAAACAGAATTCGAGCATTCCATAACGAAACCAAAGTTACCTTCGCCGATGTATTAAAAAAGAAAACAATAATTTCCATAAAGCTTAATCATCGAAAGAACTAAATTTCCTCACAATCGATGACACTACATCCTTTTTATCTCCGCTTATAAAAAAACAATTCTAAATCAAAATTCGTGCCAGATGAAATAAAATCAAATTAGATCAAACAATCTTCGGAAAGAAATATTGATCCGATTCCGGAGAGACCGAAATCCCGTTCTGTTCCCGGGAACTTGTTCCTATAAAAAGTCACGACAATGGCGGAACACTCAGTTTTCTTGGACTTTCCCTTGCTTGGTTGCTCTTGGGGTAGCGGATAAATGGCTACCTCGTTTCTTCTACACCCTTGAAGTTGATTGTATCACGGACCAGGGCTTGGAACGGGGGATGGGGGGTGAGGGATGGAAGAACTGTTGAAAGAAGGGACAAAGGAGCACCAAGCAAAGGACGCGAAAAACACTGGGAGATGAAGAAGACAACGTTGACTCGCTTGAAATTACGATACAGCCCCGGCTGGTCGCGTGTACACACGCCCACCAAACTTTCTCGTTACATTACGTTAATTGCGTATTTAAGCTTCTCCGATATTAAACTTAATTACGTCGTATTATATTGCTCGCGTGGGGGGAAACGATTCACCTTGAACGGGGATCATCCTCCCGGTGAAACAAAGTACCCTTATTGTACCGTTGCTGCACTTGTTTTTACAATTACGCGATTGTTTCGCCAACTTGAGGGAAGTTCGTCAATGTATCTGCCATAATATCGTATTATTTTAAGGGAAGTTTGGATGGAACGACAGAGAAGATAGTATTCGAGCGTCTTGTGTTTGAACGTTCAAAATTAAATCCGTCGTATTTATGGTGAATCTTCGATTTTCGATTCTCTTTTCTCCTGCGGTTTCTTCGCTGTTAAAAATATAAGGATACTGTCGGTGGAAATTTCTGGTATCCATTTTTTCTTCCTATAACTGTTTTAGTTTCTAATATTAATATACTTGGTTGTATTTCTTAATATTCTTTATACACCAGTATCGTCATTAAACAGTACAACATTATAGAATTTTAGCTGAAATTATCGAAGCATCCTTAGAAATATATGTTATAAATACAATATTGGAGCGCTACGTTTTTTATACTTTATTTCACTTGTACCGTAAAAACTAATTTAGGTTTCCTTATTGAAATAATGGACACTTAAAAATTGTACGTGTCTTTCATTTAAATTACTTAAAAAATAGTCCATCGATTAGTTACGTCAAATAATTATAACCAGTTATACGTGTATCAGAAATAATCACAAAGCGTGATGCATGAAAAGAAGATACATAATCATAAATATATACACAGGAAAATATAAATAAATATGTGTTCGTTGCCTCGACTTACCGATCGAAAAATATTCCAGCTTCTACAACCACCATACCTCGATTTCCATCATCATCACACCCTCGTTTCATCGAATAAAATCCAGACACCCTGTAAACAGGTCCATCGCAATTATTCACATGGCTAGGGACAATACGGAACCGGGTAGCTGGAAAACAATATTTCTAACGCGTTCTGGAGCAAAATGGCGGGATATTTAACAGCAGCGCGCGAAGAACGCGCAACAACCAAATTATCATCTTTCCTGTCGCAGAATAAGGCGATTTGCGAAACCGGGCAAAGTGAACACCGACGAACCATTCTACGGCGACATTGTCTGCGTCTGTCGTCGCTTGTGTACGTAGCTTAACGCCCACACTATCGGGTTGCCGAGCGACCCGCCGGCTCTACGGGGAAAATTTAATTTCAGCTGACAACATCCTGTTTCGCTACACACTGTGCTCAGCATTCTACAAAATAGCATGCGAGACGATGCGGACAGGGTAGTAAGCAAGCCTTCGACGACGATGACTCCAGATTGGTTGTAGGTTTCATGATCGATGACCATCCCACATCGTTTTTGTTTCCTTCTTGATATCGAGTTTATAGTCTTCCTATTTAGTTTTCGTTCTTTGGGAATATAACATTCGTACACATTCAATAATTTCATTCCTATTCTCCTTCACGCTTCTATTATATCTCTTCGAATATCTTCTTCTTCTAGAATATTTTATTCGTAAAAAACATGGAATATAAGGAAGACAGTAAAATTATGTCAGATACTGCAACAAAATATTTTAAATACTCTCTATATTTTAAGAATATCTATTGAGATATAAGGTCCATTTTGGGCCATACAAATTCGAGGAGAACAGCAGGTTTAAATTGAATTAATTGGATAATAAAAGCGACCGGATACTATGAAAGAAGTGAGAGCGTTTGAGAAATTAAGATATCTGATCGAATAACGCAAAAATAATCTATCTGCATCCACATCTCTGCATTTCTACTATCATTCGAACTACCGAACTTCGATAATCGTAAAAATACGAGCTACAAGACCGAAAACGATACTCCGTAAAAACCAAGAATACCATTTTTCCATCCTCGCCGTTTAAATGTAAACAATCTTATTATATTTCTCTGGTGACTTAACAAGATCCGCTAGTTCCTTCCGGTAACGAGTGCTTTACAATACCAAACAGTTTATCCGCAACAATTTTTCGACATGCCGGTCGTATGTGGATGGTGTATCGCCGTGAAACACGGAGGCGAGTTGGGCATTTTCCAGCGGCAACGCCACCACCACTAAGCATCACCGGCTGCCGCCACCACCGTCGATCCTCCGACGAAAGCCACGACACGGCCTGTGCATACAAACGGTTCCACGGTTCGCCGTGAGCAAGCCTGGGCCGGCGTTCGAATGCGTGCAACTCGCACGAGTGGAAAATACCTCAGAAGCTGAGGATGGCTACAACCACTATTTGTTCTAGTCTAGTCTCGCTCGGATCGCGTAGCCACCCAATTTCCCCTACTCTACCTCTGGCAACCGATCCCTCGTCCTGTTCCAACACGCTTTGTCTCGCCTCTCCGTCTTTCCGTCTAACCCCCTTGAGTAACCCTAGCTCGGTGCACGACCCTTTCCTCATTTCCTCCTCTCCCTTTCTCACCCTTTCTACCACCCTCCTCTCTTCCTCCGCGCGCTGCCTCTCTCGCGTGTCCGTCATCCTCTGGTTACTCTTTTAGCCAGGTCCCTCTCTGTCTCTCTCTTTCTCTCTCTTCTCCAACCCCGCGACCCACCCCAGTTTCACCAGTCGTCCCTCCTCTCCTTCCTCGTCTCATCCTCGCTGCTATTCCGTTCGTTACTCGTTCCCCACTCGTCCCTACTAGTTTCGTGCGTCTATTTATCCACCTAGCGGTATGATATTACACCCCGGGGCACACTTTGGCATTCCCCCACGCAGCCACGTCGGTGGTGGCACCCCTGACGCACCCTCTGCTCGAGCCACGCCCAATCGTGGCCCACCGAACACCTCCTGTACAGCAGCCAGTCCATTGGCCCACGCTGACTTTGCGTCATCGCCACCCCGGCACTTGCACCGCGTGTTTCACGGATACGCCACCGCCACACAGCCGCCGCTACCGCTTGCTACCACCGCCGCCACCGCCGACGCCGTCGTCGCGCGCGCGACTCCACTTTGCCGGCTGATTGCGAGGGCATCGGCTCGCCGACAGAGACCGCCGAAAGGACCGAGGAAGAAAAGGAACAGGCTGGATATACCGGGAGAGTATCGAGAAAACGGGGCGAGGGCTAAAGGGAGCGGGGGAAAAAACGAGAGAGCGGACAAAGGGAAGTCGAAGGCGGAGGAAGAGAGCCGGAGAATGGCGTTGTGGAGCTCTGGTCGCTCTGGCGAAGAGGGTGTTGAAATTTAGGAGGCTTCATTTGGACCATTCTTTTACCGTCGCTGTATCGCGCGCCGTAGTTATTACGCTTATACTGAAATTTTTCCCTTTCTTTCTACGTTTTTTGTCTTCCTTTCCTTCTTGCTTTATGTTTCTTTCTTTTGTTTCTACCTCGTCTTCTTTTTTTCGGGTGGTCGCATTGGAACGAAGAGTTGCAGGCGGATGTTTCCGAAGACGAAGAGGTTAAGGGACTCTCTTGAATTGAGCGCGTTGATCGTGTGTAACCGAGAGCTTCTGTCTTCTCGCCTTCCGACTCGGAATCTGGGTTAAGAGGCTGACCTCGAGCCTCGATGGCTTTTGTCGAAGAAAGTGTTTTAACGCGCCACCGACCGCCTACACTCTGCTCGCCTCTCACAAGTTTCGATTCGTTAAAGATGGAATAGCAACCCCGGTGGAATCGAGGCTTTTATGAGCGGAGCCTCGGAATATTTGTTTGTTCCACGCGTTTCGCTCGATTGTGCTCTCTTTTTTATGAATCGCAGCTTGCAAATTACATATCCATGAATTGATTTAATTTTTCTCTTAGCAAACAAGACTCTTATCGTACAAGATCAATTTTTCACTGTTCCTATAATATAGTGGATGTTGTATAAAATTATAATTAAATTTTATTATAATTGATCTTATACATAGAAATTAAGGTCAAGCGGGGTAACCCTACTTTAGTTCATTGTTTATCAAGAGATTCAGATATTTAATAAATGATAAAATATTCCTGTCATTTACTACATTGGGTGAAACCTTCGGATTTCTTCTGATATTACATTTAGCGGGATGCTCGGACTCATGATTATGTAATTTAGCATACTTTAATATGCTTACTTTAATATATACTTTAATATACTTATACATACATGCACTTTCCAAAAATCATATTTAATCCATATTAGCTCCGTACTATTCTCTATAAATTCTCCATAAACTTATGTATTCACAGCTAAATAAAACTGCAATAATAGAGATTAAAGTATACATTTCTCCTCGCTCTTTTATCAAAAGGAAGATAAACTATTTCGCCCTTAGACGATACTAAAAAAAGGCAGAAGCACCAGCAGAAAATTATACGACCGTTTAAAACGTTGAAGAACCGAGAGTAGAAGAACTCTGTGCCTACGAAAATCAAAAGCGTACTTGGGCCGCACATCCACGAACGTAACGAGCCACTCTTCGACTTATCTCACCAAAGACACACGGTTTTTCTAACGGATAACAACGGGGAGCCGTTGTTCCCTGTGCGTTATGCAGGAAGCAGCAGCTTTGATCAGTATGGTAATGCATCGGCCCCATGAAAAAGCTCTGAAATTGCGACTCGTTGCGAGCGTTGGATGAGGAGGAGGCGAACCAGAGAAGAAGGACGAGATTTAGGGTGAACAGTTGAGCCTCGAAAGGCCTAATCGTCCCGGCAGCCTCTTTGTACGCAAAGTTAATAACGTGTATTTATGTATTTGCCACGTTTAATTGCCTGTGCGGCTATTACATTCGCTCTGAAATGCTCGCTCCCGCCTTGAATACACCGCAGAGGGTAGTATTAAGTACTTGCTCGAGTGTTCAGCGAGTCTGGCAATGACACGAGACCTTCGTGTACTGTACAGATCGGTTGCTGTTCTACCATTCCTCTTAAACTTGTTAAATATCGATACTTTAAAATCTCCATGCAATTTTCCTTCTTTTGTGATCAACAACTTCCTATTTTAATGAATGACGAATATCCTATTCGTAACTATGGATTTGAATTAGGTATATCAATTAGCTTCTACCTTAATATTGCCATTAAACTTGTCAAGTAACAGTGGTTTAAGGCCTCCTTGCAATTTCTTTTTCATAACCAGGACATTTATTTCTTGTTTGGACCAGATATGGTTGCAGTTACTGTTGACTTGTTTTGTTGGCTTGTAACAATAAATTCTGGTCTAAAATTGCCAGTTCTTCTACTATTCCTATTAAAGTTATTAAATATTGATAATTCTATTTGTTCTCTTTAAATTAAAAATTTAATTTTTCAAAGCATTAACATTTTTTTGCTAGTAATGACCACCTTTTCTATTGCAAATAACGAGTTCAGTTTTTGGATTTATATATGTATGTACATGTTATTCAGTATACTGTAAATATACTATATAAATAGTATTACCATGAAATTGTTATTGGAAATTATAATATAATATTCTGCTGTTGCCTCAATAAATATTCAAATCGTTAGCTCTCGGTAGAGTACAGTATTATATTGAAGAATTATTGTTTCAGTGGATGGATAAATTAATATCCACCAATATCTATTTGATTTGCTTAGAATGCGTAAATATAAATGTTATCGTTGAAGAATTACTGCTATAAATTAACTTACCTCCAACTTAATTGCAATATTGTTATTAAACCTTAATCGAAATATTTCCTTTTTTATGTATCGAGGTGGAATTCATCTGTAGAAAAATCAAATAAAAGCGCCATTTTGAATTACGATTTCAAAACAAAAAGAAGTATTTGGCAAAATACAAATAAAATATAAAACAGCATTTCGCTAAAGTATTTTCAATATTTCAAAAAATATCTTTCCTTCGCGTTGTATAGTTGTATATAGATTGAACCTATAAATTAATTTGCGAACAAACTAACTGAAAGATTTGGCGCGTAAATCACGGTAGCCATATTTAAAATCTTTTTACAAAATTAAATTCCTTTTATAATCGTTTTATTATGTTCATCTTCCATATTTCATTTATTTTTAGTAATTTGTCACCAATATTGATAATACACCAGTATCATGGTATATGTTTGTCATTATATTGAATATAAGATTTAGATAACAACTTACTTCAAATTCTTTCTTCATTAAAAGAATTTTCATCAAAAAAATTCTACTGCAAATGAATTTGAAACACAGCATGTAATTCTAACTTTTGATTTAATACATCACTGTTACTTCAGCATCATTCTATATTCTATCAGATCTTATTCACTATTTTCACTCGATTTTTACCGTGTATTCCATCACGAAAAACTTGTAGAGAGACTATCAAAATTAACAGTACAGTAAGCGCTATCTAGTGACAAATTTGAGGAACAAAATTGCTGCAAGCGCTTTAAATATGGCGCTCTCCTTGGCACAGTATTAATTATTTTTGGTATTATGAATTCCTCTAACCTTATTGAATGTCGTTTATTAATTCATTAGGTAATAGCTGGCATTAGACTAGTCATCATGTTCCCAAAAATAAAAAATAAATGAAAAATATTCTTTTATTGCTTCATACAAATCGAGAGATGACAAGTATATCATAAAAAATAACTGGAATACTAGTATATTCTATGAAATTAAATAACGAATAAAATTATACTTTACGAAAATGTCTATACTGAGGACTGTGCTGTTTAAACATATTAATTATTCAAAATGTTCAAGGTATCATTCATGTTTTGTAATAAATTTTTCATACAATAAATTGTAATAATGTTAAATTTGTATTCAATCATTATAAATATTTTTGTTACAGGGATTCCTTGTTATTATTTCTATCGAAACAAAAGGACAAACCTTTTAATCTAGCAAAACGAAAATTTAACAGTGGTATCAAAGAACCTGTAAAAAATAACAATAGTGAATTAAAAAATTTCTCAACAATTTTAAAATTTGGTTCAGGTGGTTTAGGTAGTATTGTATTAACATGCATGATAAAGTGTCATACTTCTGCTGTTGAAGGCAAAACGCTTAAAATTTCGGAAAATATTACAAAAGATAATAAAGAATTGACCTTTAAATGGAAAAAGTTCTTAAAATATTTGTATCCATATTTTTGGCAATTATTGATAGCTTTATCAGTAAGTATTTATGTACAATACATATGCATATGTAGATTTTATATTTCTGTATACTTACGTAATTGTTAACTTTAACTTTTAGAGCGCAATGGTTGTTGCTGTATTAAATATTTGGATACCACAACATGTGGGAAATATTATAAACATATTAACAAAAATCTGTCAAACGAAAGGAGAAGATAGCTTGAAAACTGTGCTATTACAATTGACAGAACCTGCATTTGCATTAGCACGTATGTATGTTGCACAAGTATGTAAATGTTTATCTGGAAAAGAATATATTTTTTATATTATTTATAAAATAATTTAAATTGAAAAATTATAGGAAATCTCTTACTTTTAGGCACTTTTTACCTTTGTATATATTTATATGCTTTCACACGTGGGAGAAAGAATAGCTATGAATTTAAAGAAAGATGTATTTAAATCAATTATAATGCAAGACATCACGTTCTTTGATAAGAATCGTAGTGGTGAAATAGTAAGTCGATTAACCAGTGATATTCAAGACTTTAAAAGTACCTTTAAAATATGTATATCACAAGGCTTAAGAAGTACCACGCAAATTATTGGGTGTATAGTTTCTGTAATAGGGATTTCACCACAATTGACTGCAGCTACAGTGTTATCTTTGCCTACCATAATTCTTATTGGTACATTGCTTGGAAGAAGTTTAAGAAAATTATCTATAGAGGCACAGAATCAACTTGCTAGATCTGCAGATGTTTGTGAGGAAGCCATACAAAATATTAGAACGGTAATATCATGTATGATAATGATAAATTGTTTTAAATAATTTATAACATATTATTTTTATAGGTGAAAGCATTTTCAGCCGAAGAAAAAGAGATAGATATGTTCTGCAAAGAAACTACATTAGGAGCTGCATTATATGAAAAATTAGGTTTGGGAATTGCTTTGTTCCAAGGGGGGACAAGCCTATTTCTCAATGGTATCTTACTTTGTACTTTATATTTCGGTGGACATTTAATGTCTACTGGGCAATTATCTCCAGGAGATTTAATGGCATTTTTAATGGCCACACAAACAATACAAAAATCTTTATCTCAATTATCATTGTTATTTGGATCATATGTTAGAGGTGTTAGTGCTGGTGCTAGAGTTTTTGAGGTATACATAGAATTTTGTTTTATATCAATACAATGAAAAGTATTTTTTATTTTATTGTAATCCAATCCCTTATTATAGTATCTAGAAATGCCACCATCACATCAGATGATTAATGGAGAAGTTATTACAGACCAATCCCTGGCAGGAAATATCACGTTTAAAGACGTGGAATTTAGCTATCCTACTCGTCAAGATCACATTATTTTAAAGAATTTTAACTTACACATTCCTGCTGGGAAAACAGTAGCTATCGTTGGTTCTAGCGGCAATGGGAAATCAACGATAGCTGCCTTGTTAGAAAGGTACTTTGATTTTCTTAGATCCAAAAATTGTTTTCATATAAAATTTGATCATTAATTAGTCTACCAAATAATATAAAATACTAATAATATAAAATAAAATATTTCAGATTTTATGACATTAATAATGGTTCAATTACAATTGATGGTAAAGACATAAGATCGCTCAACGCTAGTTACCTCCGAGGTAACGTTTTAGGGTATATAAATCAAGAACCTATTTTATTTGCCACTAGTGTTATGGAAAATATACGATACGGAAAGCCGGATGCTACAGATGAAGATGTAAATACTGTTAAAATTAGAGGTTTATTAAAGTTGTACTTCTACAGAAAAATTATTATTAAATATTCTTAGGTCATTGAAGCTGCTAAAGAAGCAAATGCTCATGAATTTATTATGAATTTTCCGAGTAAGTACGATACGCAAGTAGGAGAAAGGGGAGCGCAACTTTCCGGTGGACAAAAGCAACGTATTGCAATTGCAAGAGCTTTATTAAAAAGACCTTCCATTTTAATCTTAGACGAAGCTACAAGGTAAGAATCATAGACAATAGTTACTGTAATAACTCTATATATTTGAACTGATTGTTCTAATTTTGTGCAATAACCTTTAGTGCATTAGATTATGAAAGTGAACGAATTGTACAGAAAGCATTAGACAATGTTACTCATGGAAGAACAGTCATAGTAATCGCTCACAGATTAAGCACGATTAAAAATGCTGACATTATTGTTGTATTGCAGCGAGGAATAATCACGGAAGTACGCATTCCAATACAAAATTCCAGACATGACATTGAATTAAATTAATATATTTATTTTTACATCTTATTTTCAGATGGGTACACATACAGAATTAATTAAAAAGAAAGGCTTATATTACACTTTAGTAAACGAACAAGACAAAACTAGTGCATAATATTAATGAAACTCTAAATCATAATACAATTTCTGAAATATTTATTTTGGAATAATAGGAATAATATTTAAGGATGTTGTATGAACTACCTCCGATTCTAATATATACATACGCGCTTAAATATATATAATTTATATTTTCAAATATTTATAATTTTTTATCTTCATCTTTATACCTGCCATATTATTTATATTTTATATTATTATATTTATACTTTTAATTTAATATATCAATGCAATTTTTTAAATAAAAATTCACTAATATATTTTATGTCATCCTTAGTGATGTAACACATTTAAAATTTTTGTTAAGCATTGCTTAATCTTATCAACGATATAGTATATCGCTGACGGCATGTGTATATCTTTCGGTGTAGTTGCTGATTCTTTTTGTGCAACATTATTACACGCGTCCTCCTTATCTATAATCTGAGAATGTTTATGAGATGATTTCGAATGTTCTTTCATTGCTCTAGAATCAGGCGTTTCGGTTCTTACATTCGAAAATGTTTCTTCAGTATTAATTTCAGGTGTTACACTATCATTTTGTAATACGGATTCTCCATTTCTGCTGATCAAGCTTGTTGGATCAGTGGTTATCATTCTATTTAAATCGTAATTTAATGATTCACCAGATCCATATTCAGTGGGTATTTGTTCATCATTTCCTTTATTATTACGTTCTGGATCTTGCTTTGTAGCCGTAATTATATCATTTAGGACAGGTGTAGTACTTGTTTCTAACAATAGTTCATTTGCCTCTGTTCCTGTATTTGTTTCCCTAGGTACCGTCATATTAGATATTAGAGCATCAGGTAAGATAGCTGAAGTAGTACCAATAGTTTCAGTACCAATAGTTGGCTCTTTAGTAAATTCTTCTGCTACAGTACGTTCAACATCCAGAATAGGTTCCTCAGGACCTTCTATTTCCGAGACTGATTCAGTTGGAACTATATACGTAATTGGCTGTTTTTGTGGTTTTGAAGTATCAGGGGCTATCGAATTCGTTAATATATTATTATATTCTTTCTCTAAACTAGGATTTTCAGTAGCAGAAGTCCCAACGGGTGATTTGTCTAAAATTACTTCTGTTACTTCATCCGGTTCTGTATCAATAAGGGTTGTTGAATCAGTTAAAACTGTCGGTTCAGTGTTAATATTTTCAATTTCAGAAATCGGTAATGCAGAATTTTCATTAGAAGGAATTCCAACTGGTGATTCGTCTGAAACTACTTTTGTTTCCGGTTCGTCTTCCGGTTCTGTATTGATAAGGGTTGTTGGATCAGCTAGAATTGTTGGTTCAGTGTTAATATTTTCAACTTCAGGAATCGGTAATTCAGGATTTTTAGTAGTAGGAATTCCAACTGATGATTCGTCTGAAACTACTTTTGTTGCCGGTTCCTCTTCCGGTTCTGTATTGATAAGGGATGTTGGATCAGCTAGAATTGTTGGTTCAGTGTTAATATTTTCAACT